>OX104112.1:112231527-112831527 GCA_944474755.1 Limnoperna fortunei | reverse complement strand
ACACTTCATACCTGACGTCACCGAGGTGTTTGGTTTACGTGTCCAGTACACTTGGTATATTCATTCATAGACTAAACTTCATACCTGATGTACACTACACTTCGTATATTCATACACAGACTACATTTCATACCTGACTTCACCGAGGTGTTTGGTTTACCTGTACAGTACACTTGGTATAACTTTTACTCAGACTACACTTCATACCTGATGTCACCAAGGTGTTTGGTTAACCTGTACAGTACACTTGGTATAACTCTTAGACAGACTACATTTCATACCTGACGTCATCAAGGTGTTTGGTTTTCCTGTACAGTACTCTTGGTATAACTCTTACACAGGCTACACTTTATACCTGATGTCAAAGAGGTGTTTGGTTTACGTGTCCAGTACACTTGGTATATTCATTCAAAGACTAATACCTGATGTAACCAAGGTGTTTGGTTTACATGTACAGTCCACATGGTATAACTCTTACACAGACTACACTTCCTAGCTGATGTCACCAAGGTGTTTGGTTTAAATGTAGAGTACACTTAGCATAACTCTTACATAGACTTCACTTCATACCTGATGTCACCAAGGTGTTTGGTTTACGTGTACAGTACACTTGGTATAACTCTTATACAGACTACATTTCATACCTGATGTCAGTGAGATGTTTGGTTTACCTGTACAGTACACTTGGTATAACTCTTACTAAGACTACACTTCATACCTGATGTCACAGCGGTGTTTGGTTTACCTGTGCAGTACAATTGGTATAACTCTTACATAGACTACACTTCATACTTGATGTCACCAAGGTGTTTGGTTTACATGTACAGTATACTCGGTATAACTCTTACACAGACTACACTACATACCTGATGTCACCGAGGTGTTTGGTTTACATGTACAGTACACTTGATATATTCATACACAGACTACACTTCATACCTGATGTCAGCGAGGTGTTTGGTTTATATGTACACTACACTTGGTATATTCATACACAGACTACACTTCATACCAGATGTCACCAAGGTGTTGGTTTACATGTCCAGTACACTTGATATATTCATACACAGACTTCATTTCATACCAGATGTCGCCAAAGTGTTGGTTTACATGTCCAGCACACTTGGTAAATTCATACGCAGACTACACTTTATACCTGATGTCACCGAGATGTTTGGTTTATATGTACACTACACTTGGGATATTCATACACGTACTACACTTCATAACTGATGTCACCGAGGTGTTTGGTTTATATGTACACTACACTTGGTATATTCTTACTCAGACTACACTTCATACCTGATGTCACCAAGGTGTTTGGTTTACATGTACACTACACTTGCTATATTCATACACAGACTACATTTCATACCTGACTTCACCGAGGTGTTTGGTTTACCTGTGCAGTACACTTGGTATGACTCTTACTCAGACTACACTTCATACCTGATGTCACCGAGGTGTTTGGTTAACCTGTACAATACACTTGGTATAACTCTTACACAGACTACACTTCATACCTGACGTCATCAAGGTGTTTGGTTTACCTGTACAGTACTCTTGGTATAACTCTTACACAGACTACACTTCATACCTGACGTCACCGAGGTGTTTGGTTTACGTGTCCAGTACACTTGGTATATTCATTCATAGACTAAACTTCATACCTGATGTAACCAAGGTGTTTGGTTTACATGTACAGTCCACATGGTATAACTCTTACACAGACTACACTTCATAGCTGATGTCACCAAGGTGTTTGGTTTACATGTACAGTCCACATGGTATAACTCTTACACAGACTACACTTCATAGCTGATGTCACCAAGGTGTTTGGTTTACATGTACAGTCCACATGGTATAACTCTTACACAGACTACACTTCATACCTGATGTCACCGAGGTGTTTGGTTTACATGTACAGTACACTTGGTATAACTCTTACACAGACTACACTTCATACCTGATGTCACCAAGGTGTTTGGTTTACATGTACAGTACACTTGGTATAAAAATAATATTGCACTTTTCAAATCATATCTTCATGACAGAACACCGCAAGTCCAAATTGGAAATACCAAATCAGATCAACTTCCAATAAATTTTGGTGTACCTCAGGGTTCCATACTAGGCCCTCTCTTATTCATAATATATATAAATGATCTCCCTTTATATATTAAAAATTGTCAAACTGACATGTACGCTGATGATTCCACTATACACACATCAGGTTCAAATATCAAAGAGCTACAGGTTAAAATACAACAAGATTTAAATTGTGTAGAACAATGGTGTCATGAAAAAAACATGTTCATAAATTCAAATAAAAGAAAATGTATGATAATTGGAACTAGACAAAAACTTTCCTCACAAGAGAATGAACTTTGCCTTACAATTTCTTCCAATAAACTACAAAATTCGACATGTGAAAAATTATTAGGAATCAAAGTAGACCAACAACTAAATTGGTCCAGTCAGGTAGACGTAGTCAGTTCCACAATTTCATCTAGAATTTATCTTCTTTCAAAAATCAAACAATATTTAAATCTTGAATTAAGAAAATTATTTTACAATGGATATATTCTACCCCTAATAGATTACTGTTGTATAATATGGGGCAGCTGTAATAATGAAGGACTAAACAGAATTTTAAAACTGCAAAAAAGAGCAGCACGACTTATTATGGATGCTGATCCATTAACACCTTCAGAACCTTTATTTAAATATCCTGGCTGGATGAAAATTGAAGAAAGAATTAAATATCACAAATGTCTACTTACTTTCAAATGCTTAAAAAATGAGGCTCCAGATTACCTCAATAAAAAATTTTCATATATTTCTGAAACGAACCCATATGCTCTAAGAAATGCCTTAAAAGGTAATCTCAATGTCCCTAAACCAATAACTGAACAATTCAAAAAATCTTTTGTATATTCAGCCCCTTTGCTATGGAATAACTTACCACCTTCAGTGCGTGAATCTATTAGCACCAATGTATTCAAGACAAATATTAAAAACTACTTATTATATTCTTCAGACCATCAGGACAATGTATAACTTTTCACCAATTTGTATGTTACTTTCTGTACACTTGTATATTTTCTGTATATGTAATGTTTATAATTGTCTCACAATTTGATCAATTTATGCTGTACTACATTATTTTCTTTGGTTTAATATGAGGGCCTCAGGGAAGATTAGTGTAGCTAACTGAGTTTACCCTCATAAAATAAAGTATTATTATTATATTATTATTATTATAACTCTTACACAGACTACACTTCATACATGATGTCACCAAGGTGTTTGGTTTTCAGGTAGAGTACACTTGGTATAACTCTTACATACACTACACTTCATACCTGATGACACCGAGGTGTTTGGTTTACCTGTACAGTACAATTGGTATAACTCTTACATAGACTACACTTCATACCAGATGTCACCAAGGTGTTGGTTTACACATCCAGTACACTTGATATATTCATACACAGACTACACTTCATACCTGATGTCAGCGAGGTGTTTGGTTTACCTGTACAGTACACTTGGTATATTCATACACAGACTTCATTTCATACCAGATGTCACCAAGGTGTTGGTTTACATGTCCAGCACACTTGGTATATTCATACACAGACTACACTTTATACCTGATGTCACCGAGGTGTTTGGTCTATATGTACACTACACTTGGTATATTCTTACTCAGACTACACTTCATACCTGATGTAACCAAGGTGTTTGGTTTACATGTACACTACACTTGGTATATTCATACACAGACTACATTTCATACCTGATGTCACCGAGGTGTTTGGTTTACCTGTGCAGTACACTTGGTATGACTATTACTCAGACTACACTTCATACCTGATGTCACCGAGGTGTTTGGTTAACCTGTACAGTACACTTGGTATAACTCTTAGACAGACTACACTTCATACCTGACGTCATCAAGGTGTTTGGTTTACCTGTACAGTACACTTGGTATAACTCTTACACAGACTACACTTCATACCTGACGTCACCGAGGTGTTTGGTTTACGTGTCCAGTACACTTGGTATATTCATTCATAGACTAAACTTCATACCTGATGTAACCAAGGTGTTTGGTTTACATGTACAGTCCACATGGTATAACTCTTACACAGACTACACTTCATAGCTGATGTCACCAAGGTGTTTGGTTTACATGTACAGTCCACATGGTATAACTCTTACACAGACTACACTTCATAGCTGATGTCACCAAGGTGTTTGGTTTACATGTACAGTCCACATGGTATAACTCTTACACAGACTACACTTCATACCTGATGTCACCGAGGTGTTTGGTTTACATGTACAGTACACTTGGTATAACTCTTACACAGACTACACTTCATACCTGATGTCACCAAGGTGTTTGGTTTACATGTACAGTACACTTGGTATAAAAATAGTATTGCACTTTTCAAATCATATCTTCATGGCAGAACACAGCAAGTCCAAATTGGAAATACCAAATCAGATCAACTTCCAATAAATTTTGGTGTACCTCAGGGTTCCATACTAGGCCCTCTCTTATTCATAATATATATAAATGATCTCCCTTTATATATTAAAACTTGTCAAACTGACATGTACGCTGATGATTCCACTATACACACACCAGGTTCAAATATCAAAGAGCTACAGGTTAAAATACAACAAGATTTAAATTGTGTAGAACAATGGTGTCATGAAAAAAACATGTTCATAAATTCAAATAAAAGAAAATGTATGATAATTGGAACTAGACAAAAACTTTCCTCACAAGAGAATGAACTTTGCCTTACAATTTCTTCCAATAAACTACAAAATTCGACATGTGAAAAATTATTAGGAATCAAAGTAGACCAACAACTAAATTGGTCCAGTCAGGTAGACGTAGTCAGTTCCACAATTTCATCTAGAATTTATCTTCTTTCAAAAATCAAACAATATTTAAATCTTGAATTAAGAAAATTATTTTACAATGGATATATTCTACCCCTAATAGATTACTGTTGTATAATATGGGGCAGCTGTAATAATGAAGGACTAAACAGAATTTTAAAACTGCAAAAAAGAGCAGCACGACTTATTATGGATGCTGATCCATTAACACCTTCAGAACCTTTATTTAAATATCCTGGCTGGATGAAAATTGAAGAAAGAATTAAATATCACAAATGTCTACTTACTTTCAAATGCTTAAAAAATGAGGCTCCAGATTACCTCAATAAAAAATTTTCATATATTTCTGAAACGAACCCATATGCTCTAAGAAATGCCTTAAAAGGTAATCTCAATGTCCCTAAACCAATAACTGAACAATTCAAAAAATCTTTTGTATATTCAGCCCCTTTGCTATGGAATAACTTACCACCTTCAGTGCGTGAATCTATTAGCACCAATGTATTCAAGACAAATATTAAAAACTACTTATTATATTCTTCAGACCATCAGGACAATGTATAACTTTTCACCAATTTGTATGTTACTTTCTGTACACTTGTATATTTTCTGTATATGTAATGTTTATAATTGTCTCACAATTTGATCAATTTATGCTGTACTACATTATTTTCTTTGGTTTAATATGAGGGCCTCAGGGAAGATTAGTGTAGCTAACTGAGTTTACCCTCATAAAATAAAGTATTATTATTATATTATTATTATTATAACTCTTACACAGACTACACTTCATACATGATGTCACCAAGGTGTTTGGTTTTCAGGTAGAGTACACTTGGTATAACTCTTACATACACTACACTTCATACCTGATGACACCGAGGTGTTTGGTTTACCTGTACAGTACAATTGGTATAACTCTTACATAGACTACACTTCATACCAGATGTCACCAAGGTGTTGGTTTACATGTCCAGCACACTTGGTATATTCATACACAGACTACACTTTATACCTGATGTCACCGAGGTGTTTGGTTTATATGTACACTACACTTGGTATATTCTTACTCAGACTACACTTCATACCTGATGTAACTAAGGTGTTTGGTTTACATGTACACTACACTTGGTATATTCATACACAGACTACATTTCATACCTGACTTCACCGAGGTGTTTGGTTTACCTGTACAGTACACTTGGTATGACTCTTACTCAGACTACACTTCATACCTGATGTCACCGAGGTGTTTGGTTAACCTGTACAGTACACTTGGTATAACTCTTAGACAGACTACACTTCATACCTGACGTCATCAAGGTGTTTGGTTTACATGTACAGCACTCTTGGTATAACTCTTACACAGACTACACTTCATACCTGACGTCACCGAGGTGTTTGGTTTACGTGTCCAGTACACTTGGTATATTCATTCATAGACTAAACTTCATACCTTATGTCACCAAGGTGTTTGGTTTACATGTGCAGTACACATGATATAACTCTTACACAGACTACACTTCATAGCTGATGTCACCAAAGTCTTTGGTTTACATGTAGAGTACACTTGGTATAACTCTTACATAGACTACACTTCATACCTGATGACACCAAGGTGTTTAGTTTATGTGTACAGTACACTTGGTATAACTCTTACACAGACTACACTTCATACCTGATGTCACAAAGGTGTTTAGTTTACGTGTACAGTACACTTGGTATAACTCTTACACAGACTACATTTCATACCTGATGTCACTGAGGTGTTTGGTTTACCTGTACAGTACACTTGGTATAATTCTTACTCAGACTACACTTCATACCTGATGTCACAGCGGTGTTTGGTTTACCTGTACAGTACAATTGGTATAACTCTTACATAGAATACACTTCATACCAGATGTCACCAAGGTGTTGGTTTACATGTCCAGTACACTTGATATATTCATACACAGACTACACTTCATACCTGATGTCAGCGAGGTGTTTGGTTTATATGTACACTACACTTGGTATATTCATGCACAGACTACACTTCATACCTGATGTCACTGAGGTGTTTGGTTTACCTGTACAGTATACTTGGTATATTCATACACAGACTTCATTTCATACCAGATGTCGCCAAGGTGTTGGTTTACATGTCCAGCACACTTGGTCTTTTCATACACAGACTACACTCTATACCTGATGTCTCCGAGGTGTTTGGTTTATATGTACTCTACACTTGGTATAACTCATACACAGACTACACTACATACCTGATGTCACCAAGGTGTTTGGTTTATGTGTACAGTACACTTGGTATTTTCATACACAGACTACATTTCATACCAGATGTCGCCAAGATGTTGGTTTACATGTCCAGCACACTTGGTATATTCATACACAGACTACACTTCATACCTGATGTCACCAAGGTGTTTGGTTTACCTGTGCAGTACACTTGGTATGACTCTTACTCAGACTACACGTCATACCTGATGTCACCGAGGTGTTTGGTTAACCTGTACAGTACACTTGGTATAACTCTTAGACAGACTACACTTCATACCTGACGTCATCAAGGTGTTTGGTTTACCTGTACAGTACTCTTGGTATAACTCTTACACAGACTACACTTCATACCTGACGTCACTGAGGTGTTTGGTTTACCTGTACAGTACACTTGGTATAACTCTTACACAGGCTACACTTTATACCAGATGTCACAGAGGTGTTTGGTTTACGTGTCCAGTACACTTGGTATATTCATTCATATACTAAACTTCATACCTGATGTAACCAAGGTGTTTGGTTTACATGTACAGTCCACATGGTATAACTCTTACACAGACTTCACTTCATACCAGATGTCACCAAGGTGTTGGTTTACATGTCCAGTACACTTGATATATTCATACACAGACTACACTTCATACCTGATGTCAGCGAGGTGTTTGGTTTATATGTACACTACACTTGGTATATTCATGCACAGACTACACTTCATACCTGATGTCAGCGAGGTGTTTGGTTTACCTGTACAGTACACTTGGTATATTCATACACAGACTTCATTTCATACCAGATGTCGCCAAGGTGTTGGTTTACATGTCCAGCACACTTGGTATATTCATACACAGACTACACTCTATACCTTATGTCACCGAGGTGTTTGGTTTATATGTACTCTACACTTGGTGTAACTCATACACAGACTACACTACATACCTGATGTCACCAAGGTGTTTGGTTTATGTGTACAGTACACTTGGTATTTTCATACACAGACTACATTTCATACCAGATGTCGCCAAGATGTTGGTTTACATGTCCATCACACTTGGTATATTCATACACAGACTACACTTCATACCTGATGTCACCAAGGTGTTTGGTTTACCTGTGCAGTACACTTTGTATGACTCTTACTCAGACTACACGTCATACCTGATGTCACCGAGGTGTTTGGTTAACCTGTACAGTACACTTGGTATAACTCTTAGACAGACTACACTTCATACCTGACGTCATCAAGGTGTTTGGTTTACCTGTACAGTACTCTTGGTATAACTCTTACACAGACTACACTTCATACCTGACGTCACCGAGGTGTTTGGTTTACCTGTACAGTACACTTGGTATAACTCTTACACAGGCTACACTTTATACCTGATGTCACAGAGGTGTTTGGTTTACGTGTCCAGCACACTTGGTATATTCATTCATATACTAAACTTCATACCTGATGTAACCAAGGTGTTTGGTTTACATGTACAGTCCACATGGTATAACTCTTACACAGACTACACTTCATAGCTGATGTCACCAAGGTGTTTCGTTTACATGTACAGTCCACATGGTATAACTCTTACACAGACTACACTTCATAGCTGATGTCACCAAGGTGTTTGGTTTACATGTACAGTACACTTGGTATAACTCTTACACAGACTACACTTCATACCTGATGTCACCGAGGTGTTTGGTTTACATGGACAGTACACTTGGTATAACTCTTACACAGACTACACTTCATACATGATGTCACCAAGGTGTTTGGTTTACATGTACAGTACACTTGGTATAACTCTTACACAGACTACACTTCATACATGATGTCATCAAGGTGTTTGGTTTTCAGGTAGAGTACACTTGGTATAACTCTTACACACACTACACTTCTTACCTGATGACACCGAGGTGTTTGGTTTACCTGTACAGTACAATTGGTATAACTCTTTCATAGACTACACTTCATACCAGATGTCACTAAGGTGTTGGTTTACATGTCCAGCACACTTGGTATATTCATACACAGACTACACTTTATACCTGATGTCAACGAGATGTTTGGTTTATATGTACACTACACTTGGGATATTCTTACACAGACTACACTTCATACCTGATGTCACCGATGTGTTTGCTTTACCTGTACAGTACACTTGGTATAATTCTTACACAAACTACACTTCATATCTGACGTCACCAAGGTGTTTGGTTTACCTGTACAGTACACTTGGTATAACTCTTACACAGACTACACTTCATACCTGACGTCACCGAGGTGTTTGGTTTACCTGTACAGTACACTTGGTATAACTCTTACACAGGCTACACTTTATACCTGATGTCGCAGAGGTGTTTGGTTTACGTGTCCAGTACACTTGGTATATTCATTCACAGAATACACTTCATACCTGATGTCACCAAGGTGTTTGGTTTACATGTGCAGTACACATGATATAACTCTTACACAGGCTACACTTTATACCTGATGTCGCAGAGGTGTTTGGTTTACGTGTCCAGTACACTTGGTATATTCATTCACAGAATACACTTCATACCTGATATCACCAAGGTGTTTGGTTTACATGTGCAGTACACATGATATAACTCTTACACAGACTACACTTCATGGCTGATGTCACCAAAGTCTTTGGTTTACATGTAGAGTACACTTGGTATAACTCTTACATAGACTACACTTCATACCTGATGACACCAAGGTGTTTAGTTTACGTGTACAGTACACTTGGTATAACTCTTACACAGACTACATTTCATACCTGATGTCAATGAGGTGTTTGGTTTACCTGTACAGTACACTTGGTATAACTCTTACTCAGACTACACTTCATACCTGATGTCACCAAGGTGTTTGGTTTACCTGTACAGTACAATTGGTATAACTCTTACATAGAATACACTTCATACCAGATGTCACCAATGTGTTGGTTTAAATTTCCAGTATACTTGATATATTCATACACAGACTACACTTCATACCTGATGTCAGCGAGGTGTTTGGTTTATATGTACACTACACTTGGTATATTCATGCACAGACTACACTTCATACCTGATGTCACTGAGGTGTTTGGTTTACCTGTACAGTACACTTGGTATATTCATACACAGTCTTCTTTTCATACCAGATGTCGCCAAGGTGTTGGTTTACATGTCCAGCACACTTGGTATATTCATACACAGACTACACTCTATACCTGATGTCACCGAGGTGTTTGGTTTATATGTACTCTACACTTGGTATAACTCATACACAGACTACACTACACTACACTTGGGATATTCTTACACAGACTACACTTCATACCTGATGTCACCGATGTGTTTGGTTTACCTGTACAGTACACTTGGTATAATTCTTACACAAACTACACTTCATATCTGACGTCACCAAGGTGTTTGGTGTACCTGTACAGTACACTTGGTATAACTCTTACACAGACTACACTTCATACCTGAAGTCACCGAGGTGTTTGGTTTACCTGTACAGTACACTTGGTATAACTCTTACACAGGCTACACTTTATACCTGATGTCGCAGAGGTGTTTGGTTTACGTGTCCAGTACACTTGGTATATTCAGTTACATAATACAGTTCATACCTGATGTCACCAAGGTGTTTGGTTTACATGTGCAGTACACTTGGTATAACTCTTACACAGACTACACCTCATACATGATGTCACCAAGGTGTTTGGTTTACATGTACAGTACACTTGGTATAACTCTTACACAGACTACACTTCATACATGATGTCATCAAGGTGTTTGGTTTTCAGGTAGAGTACACTTGGTATAACTCTTACACACACTACACTTCATACCTGATGACACCGAGGTGTTTGGTTTACCTGTACAGTACAATTGGTATAACTCCTACATAGACTACACTTCATACCAGATTTCACCAAGGTGTTGGTTTACACATCCAGTACACTTGATATATTCATACACAGACTACACTTCATACCTGATGTCAGCGAGGTGTTTGGTTTACCTGTACAGTACACTTGGTATATTCATACACAGACTTCATTTAATACCAGATGTCACCAAGGTGTTGGTTTACATGTCCAGCACACTTGGTATATTCATACACAGACTACACTTTATACCTGATGTCACCGAGGTGTTTGGTTTATATGTACACTACACTTGGAATATTCTTACACAGACTACACTTCATACCTGATGTCACCGATGTGTTTGGTTTACCTGTACAGTACACTTGGTATAATTCTTACACAAACTACACTTCATATCTGACGTCACCAAGGTGTTTGGTTTACCTGTACAGTACACTTGGTATAACTCTTACACAGACTACACTTCATACCTGACGTCACCGAGGTGTTTGGTTTACATGTACAGTACACTTGGTATAACTCTTACACAGGCTACACTTTATACCTGATGTCGCAGAGGTGTTTGGTTTACGTGTCCAGTACACTTGGTATATTCATTCACATAATACAGTTCATACCTGATGTCACCAAGGTGTTTGGTTTACATGTGCAGTACACATGATATAACTGTTACACAGGCTACACTTTATACCTGATGTCGCAGAGGTGTTTGGTTTACGTGTCCAGTACACTTGGTATATTCATTCACAGAATACACTTCATACCTGATGTCACCAAGGTGTTTGGTTTACATGTGCAGTACACATGATATAACTCTTACACAGACTACACTTCATAGCTGATGTCACCAAAGTCTTTGGTTTACATGTAGAGTACACTTGGTATAACTCTTACATAGACTACACTACATACCTGATGACACCAAGGTGTTTAGTTTACGTGTACAGTACACTTGGTATAACTCTTACACAGACTACACTTCATACCTGATGTCACAAAGGTGTTTAGTTTACGTGTACAGTACACTTGGTATAACTCTTACACAGACTACATTTCATAACTGATGTCACTGAGGTGTCTGGTTTACCTGTACAGTACTCTTGGTATAACTCTTACTCAGACTACACTTCATACCTGATGTCACAGCGGTGTTTGGTTTACCTGTACAGTACAATTGGTATAACTCGTACATAGAATACACTTCATACCAGATGTCACCAATGTGTTGGTTTACATGTCCAGTATACTTGATATATTCATACACAGACTACACTTCATACCTGATCTCAGCGAGGTATTTGGTTTATATGTACACTACACTTGGTATATTCATGCACAGACTACACTTCATACCTGATGTCACTGAGGTGTTTGGCTTACCTGTACAGTACACTTGGTATGTTCATACACAGACTTCATTTCATACGAGATGTCGCCAAGGTGTTGGTTTACATGTCCAGCACACTTGATATATTCATACACAGACTACACTCTATACCTGGTGTCACCGAGGTGTTTGGTTTATATGTACTCTACACTTGGTATAACTCATACACAGACTACACTACATACCTGTTGTCACCAAGGTGTTTGGTTTATGTATACAGTACACTTGGTATATTCATACACAGACTACATTTCATACCAGATGTCGCCAAGATGTTGGTTTACATGTCCAGCACACTTGGTATATTGATACACAGACTACACTTCATACCTGATGTTACCAAGGTGTTTGGTTTACCTGTGCAGTACACTTGGTATGACTCTTACTCAGACTACACGTCATACCTGATGTCACCGAGGTGTTTCGTTAACCTGTACAGTACATTTGGTATAACTCTTAGACAGACTACACATTATACCTGACGTCATCAAGGTGTTTGGTTTACCTGTACAGTACTCATGGTATAACTCTTACACAGACTACACTTCATACCTGACGTCACCGAGGTGTTTGGTTTACCTGTACAGTACACTTGGTATAACTCTTACACAGGCTACACTTTATACCTGATGTCACAGAGGTGTTTGGTTTACGTGTCCAGTACACTTGGTATATTCTTTCATAGACTAAACTTCATACCTGATGTAACCAAGGTGTTTGGTTTACATGTACAGTCCACATGGTATAACTCTTACACAGACTACACTTAATAGCTGATGTCACCAAAGTGTTTGGTTTACATGCACAGTCCACATGGTATAACTCTTACACAGATTAAACTTCATAGCTGATGTCACCAAGGTGTTTGGTTTACATGTACAGTACAGTTGGTATAACTCTTACACAGACTACACTTCATACCTGATGTCACCGAGGTGTTTGGTTTACATGTACAGTACACTTGGTATAACTCTTACACAGACTACACCTCATACATGATGTCACCAAGGTGTTTGGTTTACATGTACAGTACACTTGGTATAACTCTTACACAGACTACACTTCATACCTAATGTCACTGAGGTGTTTGGTTTACAGGTACAGTACACTTGGTATAACTCTTACACAGACTACACCTCATACATGATGTCACCGAAGTGTTTGGTTTACATGTACAGTACAAATGGTATAACTCTTACACAGACTGCACTTCATACCTGATGTCACTGAGGTGTTTGGTTTACATGTACAGTACACTTGGTATAACACTTACACAGACTACACTTCATACATGATGTCATCAAGGTGTTTGGTTTTCAGGTAGAGTTCACTTGGTATAACTCTTACATACACTACACTTCATACCTGATGACACCGAGGTGTTTGGTTTACCTGTACAGTACAATTGGTATAACTCTTACATAGACTACACTTCATACCAGATGTCACCAAGGTGTTGGTTTACACATCCAGTACACTTGATATATTCATACACAGACTACACTTCATACCTGATGTCAGCGAGGTGTTTGGTTTACCTGTACAGTACACTTGGTATATTCATACACAGACTTCATTTCATACCAGATGTCACCAAGGTGTTGGTTTACATGTCCAGCACACTTGGTATATTCATACACAGACTACACTTTATACCTGATGTCATCGAGGTGTTTGGTTTATATGTACACTACGCTTGGGATATTCTTACACAGACTACACTTCATACCTGATGTCACCGATGTGTTTGGTTTACCTGTACAGTACACTTGGTATAATTCTTACACAAACTACACTTCATATCTGACGTTACCAAGGTGTTTGGTTTACCTGTACAGTACACTTGGTATAACTCTTACACAGACTACACTTCATACCTGACGTCAGCGAGGTGTTTGGTTTACCTGTACAGTACACTTGGTATAACTCTTACACAGGCTACACTTTATACCTGATGTCGCAGAGGTGTTTGGTTTACGTGTCCAGTACACTTGGTATATTCATTCACAGAATATACTTCATACCTGATGTCACCAAGGTGTTTGGTTTACATGTGCAGTACACATGATATAACTCTTACACAGGCTACACTTTATACCTGATGTCGCAGAGGTGTTTGGTTTACGTGTCCAGTACACTTGGTATATTCATTCACAGTATACACTTCATACCTGATGTCACCAAGGTGTTTGGTTTACATATGCAGTACACATGATATAACTCTTACACAGACTACACTTCATAGCTGATGTCACCCAAGTCTTTGGTTTACATGTAGAGTACACTTGGTATAACTCTTACATAGACTACACTTCATACCTGATGACACCAAGGTGTTTAGTTTACGTGTACAGTACACTTGGTATAACTCTTACACAGACTACACTTCATACCCGATGTCACAAAGGTGTTTAGTTTACGTGTACAGTACACTTGGTATAACTTTTACACAGACTACATTTCATACCTGATGTCACCAAGGTGTTTGGTTTACATGTCCAGTACACTTGATATATTCATACACAGATTACACTTCATACCTGATGTCAGAGAGGTGTTTGGTTTATATGTACACTATACTTGGTATATTGATACACAGACTACACTTCATACCTGATGTTACCAAGGTGTTTGGTTTACCTGTGCAGTACACTTGGTATGACTCTTACTCAGACTACACGTCATACCTGATGTCACCGAGGTGTTTCGTTAACCTGTACAGTACATTTGGTATAACTCTTAGACAGACTACACATTATACCTGACGTCATCAAGGTGTTTGGTTTACCTGTACAGTACTCATGGTATAACTCTTACACAGACTACACTTCATACCTGACGTCACCGAGGTGTTTGGTTTACCTGTACAGTACACTTGGTATAACTCTTACTCAGGCTACACTTTATACCTGATGTCACAGACGTGTTTGGTTTACGTGTCCAGTACACTTGGTATATTCATTCATAGACTAAACTTCATACCTGATGTAACCAAGGTGTTTGGTTTACATGTACAGTCCACATGGTATAACTCTTACACAGACTACACTTAATAGCTGATGTCACCAAAGTGTTTGGTTTACATGCACAGTCCACATGGTATAACTCTTACACAGATTAAACTTCATAGCTGATGTCACCAAGGTGTTTGGTTTACATGTACAGTACAGTTGGTATAACTCTTACACAGACTACACTTCATACCTGATGTCACCGAGGTGTTTGGTTTACATGTACAGTACACTTGGTATAACTCTTACACAGACTACACCTCATACATGATGTCACCAAGGTGTTTGGTTTACATGTACAGTACACTTGGTATAACTCTTACACAGACTACACTTCATACCTGATGTCACTGAGGTGTTTGGTTTATATGTACAGTACACTTGGTATAACTCTTACACAGACTACACCTCATACATGATGTCACCGAAGTGTTTGGTTTACATGTACAGTACAAATGGTATAACTCTTACACAGACTACACTTCATACCTGATGTCACTGAGGTGTTTGGTTTACATGTACAGTACACTTGGTATAACTCTTACACAGACTACACTTCATACATGATGTCATCAAGGTGTTTGGTTTTCAGGTAGAGTTCACTTTGTGTAACTCTTACATACACTACACTTCATACCTGATGACACCGAGGTGTTTGGTTTACCTGTACAGTACAATTGGTATAACTCTTACATAGACTACACTTCATACCAGATGTCACCAAGGTGTTGGTTTACACATCCAGTACACTTGATATATTCATACACAGACTACACTTCATACCTGATGTCAGCGAGGTGTTTGGTTTACCTGTACAGTACACTTGGTATATTCATACACAGACTTCATTTCATACCAGATGTCACCAAGGTGTTGGTTTACATGTCCAGCA
This sequence comes from Limnoperna fortunei, assembly GCA_944474755.1. NCBI lineage: Eukaryota > Metazoa > Mollusca > Bivalvia > Mytilida > Modiolidae > Limnoperna > Limnoperna fortunei. The sequence goes on along the minus strand of OX104112.1, from coordinate 112,815,150 downwards.
CACTTGGTATATTCATACACAGACTACACTTTATACCTGATGTCATCGAGGTGTTTGGTTTATATGTACACTACGCTTGGGATATTCTTACACAGACTACACTTCATACCTGATGTCACCGATGTGTTTGGTTTACCTGTACAGTACACTTGGTATAATTCTTACACAAACTACACTTCATATCTGACGTTACCAAGGTGTTTGGTTTACCTGTACAGTACACTTGGTATAACTCTTACACAGACTACACTTCATACCTGACGTCAGCGAGGTGTTTGGTTTACCTGTACAGTACACTTGGTATAACTCTTACACAGGCTACACTTTATACCTGATGTCGCAGAGGTGTTTGGTTTACGTGTCCAGTACACTTGGTATATTCATTCACAGAATATACTTCATACCTGATGTCACCAAGGTGTTTGGTTTACATGTGCAGTACACATGATATAACTCTTACACAGGCAACACTTTATACCTGATGTCGCAGAGGTGTTTGGTTTACGTGTCCAGTACACTTGGTATATTCATTCACAGTATACACTTCATACCTGATGTCACCAAGGTGTTTGGCTTACATATGCAGTACACATGATATAACTCTTACACAGACTACACTTCATAGCTGATGTCACCCAAGTCTTTGGTTTACATGTAGAGTACACTTGGTATAACTCTTACATAGACTACACTTCATACCTGATGACACCAAGGTGTTTAGTTTACGTGTACAGTACACTTGGTATAACTCTTACACAGACTACACTTCATACCTGATGTCACAAAGGTGTTTAGTTTACGTGTACAGTACACTTGGTATAACTCTTACACAGACTACATTTCATACCTGATGTCACTGAGGTGTTTGGTTTACCTGTACAGTACACTTGGCATAACTCTTACTCAGACTACACTTCATACCTGATGTCACAGCGGTGTTTGGTTTACCTGTACAGTACAATTGGTATAACTCTTACATAGAATACACTTCATACCAGATGTCACCAAGATGTTTGGTTTACATGTCCAGTACACTTGATATATTCATACACAGACTACACTTCATGCCTGATGTCAGAGAGGTGTTTGGTTTATATGTACACTATACTTGGTATATTCATGCACAGACTACACTTCATACCTGATGTCACTGAGGTGTTTGGTTTACCTGTACAGTACACTTGGTTTATTCATACACAGACTTCATTTCATACCAGATGTCGCCAAGGTGTTGGTTTACATGTCCAGCACACTTGGTATATTCATACACAGACTACACTTCATACCTGATGTCACCGAGATGTTTGCTTTATATGTATTCTACACTTGGGATATTCATACACGGACTACACTTCATACCTGATGTCACAGAGGTGTTTGGTTTATATGTACACTACACTTGGTATATTCTTACTCAGACTACACTTCATACCTGATGTCACCAAGGTGTTTGGTTTACATATACACTACACTTGCTGTATTCATACACAGACTACATTTCATAGCTGACTTCAACGAGGTGTTTGGTTTACCTGTGCAGTACACTTGGTATGACTCTTACTCAGACTACACTTCATACCTGATGTCACCGAGGTGTTTGGTTAACCGGTACAATACACTTGGTATAACTCTTACACAAACTACACTTCATACCTGACGTCACTGAGGTGTTTGGTTTACCTGTACAGTACACTTGGTATAACTCGTACATAGGCTACACTTTATACCTGATGTCACAGAGGTGTTTGGTTTACGTGTCCAGTACACTTGGTATATTCATTCATTGACTAAACTTCATACCTGATGTAACCAAGGTGTTTGGTTTACATGTACAGTCCACATGGTATAACTCTTACCCAGACTACACTTCTTAGCTGATGTCACCAAGGTGTTTGGTTTACATGTAGAGTACACTTGGTATAACTCTTACTCAGACTACACGTCATACCTGATGTCACCGAGGTGTTTGGTTTACCTGTACAGTACATTTGGTATAACTCTTAGACAGACTACACTTCATACCTGACGTCATCAAGGTGTTTGGTTTACCTGTACAGTACTCTTGGTATAACTCTTACACAGACTACACTTCATACCTGACGTCACCGAGGTGTTTGGTTTACCTGTACAGTACACTTGGTATAACTCTTACACAGGCTACAATTTATACCTGATGTCACAGAGGTGTTTGGTTTACGTGTCCAGTACACTTGGTATATTCATTCATAGACTAAACTTCATACCTGATGTAACCAAGGTGTTTGGTTTACATGTACAGTCCACATGGTATAACTCTTACACAGACTACACTTCACAGCTGATGTCACCAAGGTGTTTGGTTTATATGTACATTCCACATGGTATAACTCTTACACAGACTACACTTCATACCTGATGTCACCAAGGTGTTTGGTTTACATGTACAGTACACTTGGTATAACTCTTACACAGACTACACTTCATAACTGATGTCACCGAGGTGTTTGGTTTACATGTACAGTACACTTGGTATAACTCTTACACCGACTACACCTCATACATGATGTCACCAAGGTGTTTGGTTTACATGTACAGTACACTTGGTATAACTCTTACACAGACTACACTTCATACATGATGTCACCAAGGTGTTTGGTTTTCAGGTAGAGTACACTTGGTATAACTCTTACATACACTACACTTCATACCTGATGACACCGAGGTGTTTGGTTTACCTGTACAGTACAATTGGTATAACTCTTACTTAGACTACACTTCATACCAGATGTCACCAAGGTGTTGGTTTACACATCCAGTACATTTGATATATTCATACACAGACTACACTTCATACCTGATGTCAGCGAGGTGTTTGGTTTACCTGTACAGTACACTTGGTATATTCATACACAGACTTCATTTCATACCAGATGTCACCAAGGTGTTGGTTTACATGTCCAGCACACTTGGGATATTCATACACGGACTACACTTCATACATGATGTCACCGAGGTGTTTGGTTTATATGTACACTACACTTGGTATATTCTTACTCAGACTACACTTCATACCTGATGCCACCAAGGTGTTTGGTTTACATGTACAGTCCACATGGTATAACTCTTACCCAGACTACACTTCTTAGCTGATGTCACCAAGGTGTTTGGTTTACATGTAAAGTACACTTGGTATAACTCTTACATAGACTACACTTCATACCTGATGTCACCAAGGTTTTTGGTTTACATGTACAGTACACTTGGTATAACTCTTACACAGACTACACTTCATACATGATGTCACCAAGGTGTTTGGTTTTCAGGTAGAGTACACTTGGTATAACTCTTACACAGACTACACTTCATACCTGATGTCACCGAGGTGTTTGGTTTATATGTACTCTACACTTGGTATAACTCATACACAGACTACACTACATACCTGATGTCACCAAGGTGTTTGGTTTATGTGTACAGTACACTTGGTATATTCATACACAGACTACATTTCATACCAGACGTCGCCAAGATGTTGGTTTACATGTCCAGCACACTTCGTATATTCATACACAGACTACACATCATACCTGATGTCACCAAGGTGTTTGGTTTACATGTACACTACACTTGCTATATTCATACACAGACTACATTTCATACCTGACTTCACCGAGGTGTTTGGTTTACCTGTGCAGTACACTTGGTATGACTCTTACTCAGACTACACGTCATACCTGATGTCACCGAGGTGTTTGGTTTACCTGTACAGTACATTTGGTATAACTCTTAGACAGACTACACTTCATACCTGACGTCATCAAGGTGTTTGGTTTACCTGTACAGTACTCTTGGTATAACTCTTACACAGACTACACTTCATACCTGACGTCACCGAGGTGTTTGGTTTACCTGTACAGTACACTTGGTATAACTCTTACACAGGCTACAATTTATACCTGATGTCACAGAGGTGTTTGGTTTACGTGTCCAGTACACTTGGTATATTCATTCATAGACTAAACTTCATACCTGATGTAACCAAGGTGTTTGGTTTACATGTACAGTCCACATGGTATAACTCTTACACAGACTACACTTCACAGCTGATGTCACCAAGGTGTTTGGTTTACATGTACAGTCCACATGGTATAACTATTACACAGACTACACTTCATAGCTGATGTCACCAAGGTGTTTGGTTTACATGTACAGTACACTTGGTATAACTCTTACACAGACTACACTTCATAACTGATGTCACCGAGGTGTTTGGTTTACATGTACAGTACACTTGGTATAACTCTTACACAGACTACACCTCATACATGATGTCACCAAGGTGTTTGGTTTACATGTACAGTACACTTGGTATAACTCTTACACAGACTACACTTCATACATGATGTCACCAAGGTGTTTGGTTTTCAGGTAGAGTACACTTGGTATAACTCTTACATACACTACACTTCATACCTAATGACACCGAGGTGTTTGGTTTACCTGTACAGTACAATTGGTATAACTCTTACATAGACTACACTTCATACCAGATTTCACCAAGGTGTTGGTTTACACATCCAGTACACTTGGTATATTCTTACACAGACTACACTTCATACCTGATGTCAGCGAGGTGTTTGGTTTATATGTACACTACACTTGGTATATTCATACACAGACTACACTTCATGCCAGATGTCACCAAGGTGTTGGTTTACATGTCCAGTACACTTGATATATTCATACACAGACTACACTTCATACCTGATGTCAGCGAGGTGTTTGGTTTATATGTACACTACACTTGCTATATTCATGCACAGACTACACTTCATACCTGATGTCACTGAGGTGTTTGGTTTACCTGTACATTATACTTGGTATATTCATACACAGACTTCATTTCATACCAGATGTCGCCAAGGTGTTGGTTTACATGTCCAGCACACTTGGTATATTCATACGCAGACTACACTTTATACCTGATGTCACCGAGATGTTTGGTTTATATGTACACTACACTTGGGATATTCATACACGGACTACACTTCATACCTGATGTCACCGAGGTGTTTGGATTATATGTACACTACACTTGGTATATTCTTACTCAGACTACACTTCATACCTGATGTCACCAAGGTGTTTGGTTTACATGTACACTACACTTGCTATATTCATACACAGTCTACATTTCATAGCTGACTTCAACGAGGTGTTTGGTTTACCTGTGCAGTACACTTGGTATGACTCTTACTCAGACTACACTTCATACCTGATGTCACTGAGGTGTTTGGTTAACCGGTACAATACACTTGGTATAACTCTTACACAAACTACACTTCATACCTGACGTCACTGAGGTGTTTGGTTTACCTGTACAGTACACTTGGTATAACTCGTACATAGGCTACACTTTATACCTGATGTCACAGAGGTGTTTGGTTTACGTGTCCAGTACACTTGGTATATTCATTCATAGACTAAACTTCATACCTGATGTAACCAAGGTGTTTGGTTTACATGTACAGTCCACATGGTATAACTCTTACACAGACTACACTTCACAGCTGATGTCACCAAGGTGTTTGGTTTACATGTACAGTCCACATGGTATAACTCTTACACAGACTACACTTCATAGCTGATGTCAGCAAGGTGTTTGGTTTACATGTACAGTACACTTGGTATAACTCTTACACAGACTACACTTCATAACTGATGTCACCGAGGTGTTTGGTTTACATGTACATTACACTTGGTATAACTCTTACACAGACTACACCTCATACATGATGTCACCAAGGTGTTTGGTTTACATGTACAGTACACTTGGTATAACTCTTACACAGACTACACTTCATACATGATGTCACCAAGGTGTTTGGTTTTCAGGTAGAGTACACTTGGTATAACTCTTACATACACTACACTTCATACCTAATGACACCGAGGTGTTTGGTTTACCTGTACAGTACAATTGGTATAACTCTTACATAGACTACACTTCATACCAGATTTCACCAAGGTGTTGGTTTACACATCCAGTACACTTAATATATTCATACACAGACTACACTTCATACCTGATGTCAGCGAGGTGTTTGGTTTACCTGTACAGTACACTTGGTATATTCATACACAGACTTCATTTCATACCAGATGTCACCAAGGTGTTGGTTTACATGTCCAGCACACTTGGTATATTCATACACAGACTACACTTTATACCTGATGTCACCGAGGTGTTTGGTTTATATGTACACTACACTTGGGATATTCATACACAGACTACACTTCATACCTGATGTCACCGAGGTGTTTGGTTTATATGTACACTACACTTGGTATATTCTTACTCAGACTACACTTCATACCTGATGTCACCAAGGTGTTTGGTTTACATGTACACTACACTTGGCATATTCATACACAGACTACATTTCATACCTGACTTCACCGAGGTGTTTGGTTTACCTGTACAGTACACTTGGTATGACTCTTACTCAGACTACACTTCATACCTGATGTCATCAAGGTGTTTGGTTTACCTGTACAGTACACTTGGTATAACTCTTACACAGGCTACACTTTATACCTGATGTCAAAGAGGTGTTTGGTTTACGTGTCCAGTACACTTGGTATATTCATTCAAAGACTAAACTTCATACCTGACGTAACCAAGGTGTTTGGTTTACATGTACAGTCCACATGCTATAACTCTTACACAGACTACACTTCATAGCGGATGTCACCAAGGTGTTTAGTTTACGTGTACAGTACACTTGGTATAACTCTTATACAGACTACATTTCATACCTGAGGTCAGTGAGGTGTTTGGTTTACCTGTACAGTACACTTGGTATAACTCTTGCTAAGACTACACTTCATACCTGATGTCACAGCGGTGTTTTGTTTACCTGTACAGTACAATTGGTATAACTCTTACATAGACTACACTTCATACTTGATGTCACCAAGGTGTTTGGTTTACATGTACAGTATACTCGGTATAACTCTTACACAGACTACACTACATCCCTGATGTCACCGAAGTGTTTGGTTTACATGTACAGTACACTTGATATATTCACACACAGACTACACTTCATACCTGATGGCAGCGAGGTGTTTGGTTTATATGTACATTACACTTGGTATATTCATACATAGACTACACTTCATGCCAGATGTCACCAAGGTGTTGGTTTACATGTCCAGTACACTTGATATATTCATACACAGACTACACTTCATACCTGATGTCAGCGAGGTGTTTCGTTTATATGTACACTACACTTGGTATATTCATGCACAGCCTACACTTCATACCTGATGTCACTGAGGTGTTTGGTTTACCTGTACATTACACTTGGTATATCCATACACAGACTTCATTTCATACCAGATGTCGCCAAGGTGTTGGTTTACATGTCCAGCACACTTGGTATATTCATACGCAGACTACACTTTATACCTGATGTCACCGAGATGTTTGGTTTATATGTATTCTACACTTGGGATATTCATACACTGACAACACTTCATACCTGATGTCACCGAGGTGTTTGGTTTATATGTACACTACACTTGGCATATTCTTACTCAGACTACACTTCATACCTGATGTCACCAAGGTGTTTGGTTTACATGTACACTACACTTGCTATATTCATACACAGACTACATTTCATAGCTGACTTCAACGAGGTGTTTGGTTTACCTGTGCAGTACACTTGGTATGACTCTTACTCAGACTACACTTCATACCTGATGTCACCGAGGTGTTTGGTTAACCGGTACAATACACTTGGTATAACTCTTACACAAACTACACTTCATACCTGACGTCACTGAGGTGTTTGGTTTACCTGTACAGTACACTTGGTATAACTCGTACATAGGCTACACTTTATACCTGATGTCACAGAGGTGTTTGGTTTACGTGTCCAGTACACTTGGTATATTCATTCATAGACTAAACTTCATACCTGATGTAACCAAGGTGTTTGGTTTACATGTACAGTCCACATGGTATAACTCTTACCCAGACTACACTTCTTAGCTGATGTCACCAAGGTGTTTGGTTTACATGTAGAGTACACTTGGTATAACTCTTACATAGACTACACTTCATACCTGATGTCACCAAGGTTTTTGGTTTACATGTACAGTACACTTGGTATAACTCTTACACAGACTACACTTCATTCATGATGTCACCAAGGTGTTTGGTTTTCAGGTAGAGTACACTTGGTATAACTCTTACATAGACTACACTTCATACCAAATGTCACCAAGGTGTTGGTTTACACGTCCAGTACACTTGATATATTCATTCACAGACTACACTTCATACCTGATGTCACTGAATTGTTTGGTTTACCTGTACAGTACACTTGGTTTATTCATACACAGACTTCATTTCATACCAGATGTCACCAAGGTGTTGGTTTACATGTCCAGCACACTTGGTATATTCATACACAGACTACACGTTATACCTGGTGTCACCGAGGTGTTTGGTTTATATGTACACTACACTTGGGATATTCATACACAGACTACACTTCATACCTGATGTCACCTAGGTGTTTGGTTTATATGTACACTACACTTGGTATATTCTTACTCAGACTACACTTCATACCTGATGTCACCAAGGTGTTTGGTTTACATGTACACTACACTTGGTATATTCATACACAGACTACATTTCATACCTGACTTCACCGAGGTGTTTGGTCTACATGTACAGTACACTTGGTATGACTCTTACTCTGATAACACTTCATACCTGATGTCACCGAGGTGTTTTGTTAACCTGTACAGTACACTTGGTATAACTCTTAGACTACACTTCATACCTGACGTCATCAAGGTGTTTGGTTTACCTGTACTCTTGGTATATCTCTTACACAGACTACACTTCATACCTGACGTCACCGAGGTGTTTGGTTTATCTGTACAGTACACTTGGTATAACTCTTACACAGGCTACACTTTATACCTGATGTCACAGAGGTGTTTGGTTTACGTGTACAGTACACTTGGTATATTCATTCAAAGACTAAACTTCATACCTGATGTAACCAAGGTGTTTGGTTTAAATGAACAGTCCACATGGTATAACTCTTACACAGACTACACTTCATAGCTGATGTCACCAAGGTGTTTGGTTTACACGTACTCTACACTTGGTATATTCATCCACAGACTACACTTCATACCTGATGTCACCAAGGTGTTTGGTTAAGCTGTACAATAGACTTGGTATAACTCTTACACAGACTACTCTTCATACATGATGTCACCGAGGTGTAAGGTTTACATGTACAGTACACTTTGTATAACTCTTTCACAGACTACACTTCATACCTGATGTCATCGAGGAGTTTGGTTTACATGAAGAGTACACTTGATTTAACTCTTACACAGACTACACTTCATACCTGATGTCACCGAGGTGTTTGGTTTACGTGTCCAGTACACTTGGTATATTCATTCAAAGACTAAACTTCATACCTGATGTAACCAAGGTGTTTGGTTTACATGTACAGTCCACATGGTATAACTCTTACACAGACTACACTTCATAGCTGATGTCACCAAGGTGTTTGGTTTACCTGTACAGAACAAATGGTATAACTCTTACACAGACTACACTTCATACCTGATGTCACCGAGGTGTTTGGTTTACCTGTACAGTACACTTGGTATAACTCTTACACAGACTACAATTCATACCTGATGTCACCGAGGTGTTTGGTTTACATGAACAGTACACTTGGTATTACTCTTACACAGACTACACTTCATACCTCATGTCACTGAGGTGTTTGGTTTACCTGTACAGTACCCTTGGTATAACTCTAACACAGAATACACTTCATAGCTGATGTCACCAAGGTGTTGGTTTACGTGTCCAGTACTCTTGGTATAACTTACACAGACTACATTTCATACCTGATTTCACCGAGGAGTTTGGTTTGGTTTACCTGTACAGTACACTTAGTATAACTCTTACTCAGACTACACTACATACCTGGTGTCACCAATGTGTTTGGTTTACATGTACAGTACACTTGGTATAACTCTAACACAGACTACACTTCATACTTGATGTCACCGAGGTGTTTGGTTTACCTGTACCGTACAGTTGGTATAACTCTTACGCAGACAACACTTCATACCTGATGTCACCAAGGTGTTGGTTTACATGTCCAGTAAACTTGGTAGAACTCTTACACAGACTACACCTCATACCTGATGTCACCAAGGTGTTGGTTTACATGTTCAGTACACTTGGTATAACTCTTACACAGACTACACTTCATACCTGATGTCACCAAGGTGTTGGTTTACATGTCCAGTACACTTGGTATAACTCTTACACAGACTACACCTCATACCTGATGTCACCAAGGTGTTGGTTTATGTGTACACTACACTTGGTATAACTCTTACACAGACTACACTTCATACCTGATGTCACCAAGGTGTTGGTTTACATGTCCAGTACACTTGGTATAACTCTTACACAGACTACACTTCATACCTAATGTCACCAAGGTGTTGGATTACATGTCCAGTACACTTGGTATAACTCTTACACAGACTACACCTCATACCTTATGTCACCAAGGTGTTGGTTTATGTGTACACTACACTTGGTATAACTCTTACACAGACTACACTTCATACCTGATGTCACCAAGGTGTTGGTTTACATGTCCAGTACACTTGGTATAACTCGTACACAGACTACACTTCATACCTGATGTCACCAAGGTGTTGGATTACATGTCCAGTACACTTGGTATTACTCTTACACAGACTACACCTCATACCTGATGTCACCAAGGTGTTGGTTTATGTGTACACTACACTTGGTATAACTCTTACACAGACTGCACTTCACACCTGATGTCACCAAGGTGTTGGTTTACATGTCCAATACACTTGGTATAACTCTTACACAGACTACACTTCATACCTGATGTCACCAAGGTGTTGTATTACATGTCCAGTACACTTGGTATAACTCTTACACAGACTACACTTCATACCTGATGTCACCAAGGTGTTGGATTACATGTCCAGTACACTTGGTTAAACTCTTACACAGACTACACCTCATACCTGATGTCACCGAGGTGTTTGGTTTATGTGTAAAGTACACTTGGTATAACTCTTACACCACAGACTACACAATACATACCTGATGTCACCGTCTACTCTCAGATTTATTGTTGTAGTGCAATACATACATCTACTCGCAGCCTTATTGTAGTAAGATAATACGTAAGTCTACTCTCAGCCTTATTGTAGAAGGATAATAGGTACGTCTACTCTCTGTCTTAAGGTAGTAGAATAATACATCTACTCTTATTTTAGTAGGATAATATGTACGTCTTATCACAGCCTTATTGTAGTAGGATAATACGTACGACTAACCTCAGCCTTATTGTAGTAGGATAATACGTACGACTAACCTCAGCCTTTTTGTAGTAGGATAATACGTACGACTAACCTCAGCCTTTTTGTAGTAGGATAATACGTACGTTTAACCTCAGCCTTATTGTTGTAGTAGGATAATACCTACGTCTACTCTCAGCCTTATTGTTGTAGTAGAATAATACATACGTTTAACCTCAGCCTTATTGTTGTAGTAGGATAATACCTACGTCTACTCTCAGCCTTATTGTTGTAGTAGAATAATACATACGTTTACTCTCAACCTTATTGTTGTAGTAGGATAATACGTACGTCTAACCTCAACCTTATTGTAGAAGGATAATACGTACGTCTACTATCAGCCTTATTGTGGTAGGATAGTACTACGTCTACTCTCAGCCTTATTGTAGTAGGATAATATGTACGTCTAACCTCATCCTTATTGTGGTAGGATAGTACTACGTCTACTCTCAGCCTTATTGTAGTAGGATAATACATATATGTCTACTCTCAGCCTTATTGTAGTAGGATAATACGTACGTCTAACCTCATCCTTATTTTGGTAGGATAATACGTACGTCTACTCTCAGCCTTATTGTAGTAGGATAATATGTACGTCTTACCTCAGCCTTATTGTAGTAGGATAAAATGTACGTCTAACCTCAGCCTTATTGTGGTAGGATAGTACTACGTCTACTCTCAGCCTTATTGTAGTAGGATAATACATATATGTCTACTCTCAGCCTTATTGTAGTAGGATAATATGTACGTCTTACCTCAGCCTTATTGTAGTAGGATAATACGTACGTCTACTCTCAGCTTTATTGTAGTAGGATAATATGTACGTCTTACCTCAGCCTTATTGTAGTAGGATAATACTGATTTCAAACATTTTATTGATATAAATCAAAGGGTATTGGATAACAGGCATAGCCTATATAAATCCTATCCCAACAATTTCAAGATGGAATGTAATTAAATCGCAGATAATAAATATTTTACAGGCAACAATAATAATAGTAATCATATTTCAGTCCAGTCACAGAATAGTCATTAATACTACATCTGTACTATAATTATAGGGACAATATGTAACTTTTGTGAACCCAGGTGTAAGTTAATTTTAAGCAAGGTAATTCATCACTATACTGAGTACTCTGTGAGAGAAGTGAATCATGATACAGTTTGTACTATTGCAATTAGTATACATAATACAAAGATTACAGTTAATTCCATATATATATATATATATATATATATATACGTCTACAAATTAAGCCCAACACTGTTTGAATTAGATTTTTAACACTGTCAAATTTTTTGCTTTCCCTCAGCGGGATTCGAACTCACACCGTTGTGACACTGTGGCACCAATTCGCCTGCACTATGTCCAGCGGTCTAGACCCCTCGGCCAAATCCGCTATATTAAAATATAGCTTCATTAACCGGGGTGAATCATAGACATAGACATAGTACATGTGTACTAGCGTGTGACGATGGAATTTTCGTAACCAATACTTATTAATCTGACAGTAATCTAATTCAGCATTTTTGTATATATTATATAGGATGACAAAGTTCTCGTCATACAGTCACAGTAAGTAAATTATATACAAACGTCTAAGTATTGTGACAACCATATAATATATCTATCCAGCGGATTTCTGAAACATCAGAAATACAGGGTTAATATCAAATATTTATATATACGTCTACAAATTAAGCCCAACACTGTTGAATTAGATTTTTAACACTGTCAAATCCGCTGGATAGATATATTATATGGTTGTCACAATACTTAGACGTTTGTATATAATTTACTTACTGTGACTGTATGACGAGTAACTTTGTCATCCTATATAATATATACAAAAATGCTGAATTAGATTACTGTCAGATTAATAAGTATTGGTTACGAAAATTCCATCGTCACACGCTAGTACACATGTACTATGTCTATGTCTATGATTCACCCCGGTTAATGAAGCTATATTTTAATATAGCGGATTTGGCCGAGGGGTCTAGACCGCTGGACATAGTGCAGGCGAATTGGTGCCACAGTGTCACAACGGTGTGAGTTCGAATCCCGCTGAGGGAAAGCAAAAAATTTGACAGTGTTAAAAATCTGGATAGATATATTATATGGTTGTCACAATACTTAGACGTTTGTATATATATTTTAAATGTCTCATTTAATAAATTCATAAATAAAAATAAGTATTTATTGAGTACAGAGCAGAAGAAAGCTGTACAAGTTGTTTTTTTTTTTTTTTTTTTTTTTTTTTTTTTTTTTGTGTATTTGTAGAGAAGGGCAAATTTTGAAAAACTGTTTTAACTGAGAAAATAGAAAAGGTATTAGTCAAGTATAGAAGAAAATAACAAAAAAGAGAAGGAAAAAAAATGTGTGAAATGATAACAGAACAGTTAGGTGGATAGATGAATAAATGAACATATTGGCAAATACTAGTAAGAAGAAAAATTGAATAAAATAAAATAAAGTAAATAACATTAATAATATAAATAACATAGGAGCAATGGGTTGGTGAACAGATGTCATCAATTCTTGATAACTGCAAATGAAGCAAGGTATATATACATGTACATGTGCTAGTATTTAGGATCTTTAACTCTTATATAAATATGCATGTGTTTGGGCAATATACTTGTAGGTAAAATTTATAATATTATTTAAATCTGTGTGTACTATTAATATATTCAAGGACAGCATTTGTTATTTCAGCATTTTCCTCTGGAGACAGTTCCAATGAACCATGTAGTAAAACATTTACATTTAGTATTGGTCCAAAATTTCTAAGACGGTTAAATCATAGAGGGGACATACATATAAATAATGAAAGTTATCCTCAATGTCACCACATGCACAAAACGGACTCTCAGATAAATGTGATTGGTAAAGGTGTTGGTTTAAGTTGCTAACATTGTTCCGCAGTTGACAATATACTATATTAAGTTTACATGGGCCAAGGGAATAATGACAAGGGGGCTTCTCTATCTCATTATTCAATTTATTCTTGAATTCGGACAGAGAGGTGATACTTTGTATACCTATATCCAGTTTATTCCACATATCTAGGGTATCCGGGAAGAAGCTATTTTGATAAGAGATTGTATGGGCATGTGGTATATCAAAATATCTAGGCTTTCTGATATTATAATTCTCATTTATATTGATTTGGGAAAGTACGAGATCAGAAATGTAAGATGGGAGATATCCATGTAAAGCTTTAAAGATAAAAATCAGTTTTTGGTTTTTTCGCCTATTTTGCAGAGAATCCCACCCAAGTTCTTTATATAAGTTAAATTTTGGAGTGCATCGACGCATACCAGTAATTATTCTGGCAGAATCATATTGTACAGACTCTAATAGGTTAGACTCCTCCTGAGTACAATTGTCAAAGATAACATTTCCATACTCAAGGATAGGTCTAATAAAGGCAATGTACAATTTTTCTAAAGAGATTCTAACAATGTTATATTTGAGCATGCGCAGGATATTTAGCCTGGCACAGGCTTTTGTATATATTTCATTTATGTGGTCTTTCCAAGATCCATGTTGATTAAAGTTTAGACCAAGATGCTTATGAATATTTGTGTTATCCAAGGCAATATCATTTAAATACAAAATTGGAATGTTTTCTAGTGAATAACATGGATTTTGTTTTACTGGCGTTAAAGGTTATGCCCCAGTCGGTGGCCCATTTATGGAGACTATCCAAGTCTGATTGTAAAGATTCCGTAGCTGCTTTCTGATCGTCAACAACACAGAATAATGAAGTATCATCAGCAAATAGTTTGATTTTATTAGAAACCACGTCAACTATGTCATTGACAAACAGAAGAAACAGATACGGACCAAGTATTGATCCTTGTGGGACACCATCATTAATAGATTTCCAAGTTGAGTAATAGCCATCCATGCAGACTCTCTGATTTCGATCAGAAAGATAGTTTGCAAACCAATTCAATAAGTTCCCTTTAATTCCATATTTACGCAGTTTATATAGTAACCCCTTATGCCATACGCGATCAAATGCCTTGGAGACATCACAAAATATGAATCTAACATCTTAACCAATATCTAAGTTCTTCATGATAAAATCATAAATAATTAACAATTGATTTACAGTCGAGTCCTTGTGTCGAAAACCTGATTGATCATCCGTAAGTATTTTGTTTCTTAAAAGATAATTATTGAGTTTTTTAAATATTATTTTTTCAAGCATCTTACCAAAACAATTAGTTACCGAGATCGGTCTGTAGTTAGAAGCAATATCACTCCCTCCTTTCCCTTTATAAATAGCAGTGACATTAGCCAATTTCCAGTCTCTTGGCACTACACCCTTGTGTATACTTTTACTAAACAGAATTGTGATAGGTGTGACAAGGGACTGGAAAATTGCCTTGAGAAATTTGGGGGGGGGGGAGATTATCTGGTCCACCAGGTTTTGAAGTATTAAGAACCTGAAATTGATCAATGACATCTTGTTCACATATAGTTATATCTGAGAGTTCGCATGGTGCAGGTGGCAGGACATCTGGGAGATCAGGTTCTGTCTCCAGAGTTGATACAGATGAAAAATAGTTATTAATAGCACATGCTTTGTCAATAGGATGAAAGAAAATATCTCCATTCGACCTAATTGGACTTTTATTCTCATGTTTATTCTAAAATTTTGTGATGCCTTTTGCAATTCTCCACCATTTACCAGGTGGGATAGATTTATCAATAAGAGAATTTTGAAGGTTGACAATATATGCTTTTTTGGCCTCTCGGATCATATTAATAATATCATTTCTGATATTTCTAAATTTTTCCCAGTCATCTGCAAGATTACGATAGTAGGATAATACGTACGTCTACTCTCAGTCTTATTGTAGAAGGATAATGCATACGTCTACTCTCAGGCATATTGTTGTAGTAGAATAATACGTACTTCTACTCTCAGCCTTATTGTTGTAGTAGGATAATACGTACTTCTACTCTCAGCCTTACTGTTGTAGTAGGATAATACGTACGTCTACTATCAGCCTTATTGTAGTAGGATAATACATACTTCTACTCTCAGCCTTATAGTAGCAGGATAATACGTACGTCTACTGTAAGCCTTATTGCAGTAAGATAAAATCTACGTCTAACCTCATCCTTATTGTGGTAGGATAGTACGTACGTCTACTATCAGCCTTATTGTAGTAGGATAATACATACTTCTACTCTCAGCCTTATAGTAGCAGGATAATACGTACGTCTACTGTAAGCCTTATTGCAGTAAGATAAAATCTACGTCTAACCTCATCCTTATTGTGGTAGGATAGTACGTACGTCTACTCTCAGCCTTATTGTAGTAGGATAATACGTACGTCTTCTATCAGCCTTATTGTAGTAGGATAATATGTACATCTTACCTCAGCCTCATTGTAGTAGGATAATACGTAGGTCTACTCTCAGTCTTATTGTAGTAGGATAATACATACGTCTACTCTCCGCCTTATTGTTGTAGTAGGATAATACGTACGTCTACTCTCAGCCTTATTGTAGTAGGATAATACGTACGTCTACTCTCAGCCTTATTGTAGTAGGATAATACATACGTCTACTCTCCGCCTTATTGTTGTAGTAGGATAATACGTACGTCTACTCTCAGCCTTATTGTAGTAGGATAATATGTACGTCTACTCTCAGCCTTATTGTAGTAGGATAATACATATATGTCTACTCTCAGCCTTATTGTAGTATGATAATACGTACGTCTTCTATCAGCCTTATTGTAGTAGGATAATATGTACATCTTACCTCAGCCTTATTGTAGTAGGATAATACGTACGTCTACTCTCAGTCTTATTGTAGTAGGATAATACATACGTCTACTCTCCGCCTTATTGTTGTAGTAGGATAATACGTACGTCTACTCTCAGCCTTATTGTAGTTGGATAATACGTACGTCTACTCTCAGCCTTATTGTAGAAGGATAATACGTACGTCTACTCTCAGTCTTATTGTAGTAGGATAATATGTACGTCTACTCTCAGTCTTATTGTAGTAGGATAATATGTACGTCTACTCTCAGCCTTATTGTTGTAGTAGGATAATACGTACGTCTACTCTCAGCCTTATTGTAGTAGGATAATACGTACGTCTACTCTCTGCCTTATTGTTGTAGTATAATACGTATGTCTACTCTCAGCCTTATTGTAGTAGGATAAGACGTACGACCAATCTCATCCTTAATGTTTTAGTATAATGCGTACGTCTACTCTCAGCCTTATTGTTGTAGTATAATACATATGTCTACTCTCAGCCTTATTTTAGTAGAATA
This sequence comes from Limnoperna fortunei, assembly GCA_944474755.1. NCBI lineage: Eukaryota > Metazoa > Mollusca > Bivalvia > Mytilida > Modiolidae > Limnoperna > Limnoperna fortunei. The sequence goes on along the minus strand of OX104112.1, from coordinate 112,797,379 downwards.
ATACGAACGACCAATCTCATCCTTAATGTTTTAGTTTAATGCGCACGTCTCCTCTCAGCCTTATTATAGTAGGATTATACGTACATCTACTCTCAGCCTTATTTTAGTAGGATAAAACATACCTCTACTCTCAGCCTTATTGTTGTAGTAGGATAATACGTACATCTACTCTCAGCCTTATTGTAGTAGGATAATACGTACGTCTTCTATCAGCCTTATTGTAGTAGGATAATATGTACATCTTACCTCAGCCTTATTGTAGTAGGATAATACGTACGTCTACTCTCAGTCTTATTGTAGTAGGATAATACATACGTCTACTCTCCGCCTTATTGTTGTAGTAGGATAATACGTACGTCTACTCTCAGCCTTATTGTAGTAGGATAATACGTACGTCTACTCTCAGCCTTATTGTAGAAGGATAATACGTACGTCTACTCTCAGTCTTATTGTAGTAGGATAATATGTACGTCTACTCTCAGCCTTATTGTAGAAGGATAATACGTATGTCTACTCTCAGTCTTATTGTAGTAGGATAATATGTACGTCTACTCTCAGCCTTATTGTTGTAGTAGGATAATACGTACGTCTACTCTCAGCCTTATTGTAGTACGATAATACGTACGTCTACTCTCAGCCTTATTGTAGAAGGATAAAACGTATGTCTACTCTCAGCCTTATTGTAGTAGGATAATACGTACGTCTACTCTCTGCCTTATTGTTGTAGTATAATACGTATGTCTACTCTCAGCTTTATTGTAGTAGGATAATACGTACGACCAATCTCATCCTTAATGTTTTAGTATAATGCGTACGTCTACTCTCAGCCTTATTGTTGTAGTATAATACGTACGTCTACTCTTAGCCTTATTGTAGTAGGATTATACGTACATCTACTCTCAGCCTTATTGTAGTAGGATAATACCTACGTCTACTCTTAGCCTTATTGTAGTAGGATAATACGTATGTCTACTCTCAGCCTTATTGTAGTAGGATAATACCTACGTCTACTCTTAGCCTTATTGTAGTGGGATAATACGTACGTCTACTCTCAGCCTTATTGTAGTAGGATAATACATACGTCTACTCTCAGCCTTATTGTAGTAGGATAATACGTACGTCTACTCTCAGCCTTATTGTAGTGGGATAATACATACGTCTACTCTCAGCCTTATTGTAGTAGGATAATACGTACGTCTACTCTCAGCCTTATTGTAGTAGGATAATACATACGTCTACTCTCAGCCTTATTGTAGTAGGATAATACGTACGTCTACTCTCAGTCCTATTGTAGTAGGATAATACATACGTCTACTCTCAGCCTTATTGTAGTAGGATAATACGTACGTCTACTCTCAGTCTTATTGTAGTAGGATAATACATACGTCTACTCTCAGCCTTATTGTAGTAGGATTATATATACGCCTAACCTCAGCCTTATTGTAGTAGGATAATATATACGCCTAACCTCAGCCTTATTGTAGTAGGATAATACGTACTTCTACTCTCAGCTTTATTGTAGCAGGATAATACGTACGTCTACTCTCAGCCTTATTGTAGTAGGATAAAATATATGTCTAACCTCATCCTTATTGTAGTAGGATAATACGTACGTCTACTCTCAGCTTTATTGTAGCAGGATAATACGTACGTCTACTTTCAGCCTTATTGTAGTAAGATAAAATATATGTCTAACCTCAGCCTTATTGTAGTAGGATAATACGTACTTCTACTCTCAGCTTTATTGTAGCAGGATAATACGTACGTCTACTCTCAGCCTTATTGTAGTAAGATAAAATATATGTCTAACCTCAGCCTTATTGTAGTAGGATAATACGTACTTCTACTCTCAGCTTTATTGTATCAGGATAATACGTACGTCTACTCTCAGTCTTATTGTAGTAGGATTATATATACGCCTAACCTCAGCCTTATTGTAGTAGGATAATATATACGCCTAACCTCAGCCTTATTGTAGTAGGATAATACGTACTTCTACTCTCAGCTTTGTAGCAGGATAATACGTACGTCTACTCTCAGCCTTATTGTAGTAAGATAAAATATATGTCTAATCTCATCCTTATTGTAGTAGGATAATACATACGTCAACTCTCAGCCTTATTGTTGTAGTAGGATAATACGGAGGTCTACTCTCAGCCTTATTGTAGTAAGATAATACGTACGTCTACTCTCAGCCTTATTGTAGTAGGATAATATATACGCCTAATCTCAGCCTTATTGTAGTAGGATAATACGTATGTCTACTCTCAGCCTTATTGTAGTAGGATAATACCTACGTCTACTCTTAGCCTTATTGTAGTGGGATAATACGTACGTCTACTCTCAGCCTTGTTATAGTAAGATAATACATACGTCTACTCTCAGCCTTATTGTAGTAGGATAATACGTACGTCTACTCTCAGCCTTATTGTAGTGGGATCATACATACGTCTACTATCAGCCTTATTGTAGTAGGATAATATGTACATCTTACCTCAGCCTTATTGTAGTAGGATAATACGTACGTCTACTCTCAGTCTTATTGTAGTAGGATAATACATACGTCTACTCTCCGCCTTATTGTTGTAGTAGGATAATACGTACGTCTACTCTCAGCCTTATTGTAGTAGGATAATACGTACGTCTACTCTCAGCCTTATTGTAGAAGGATAATACGTACGTCTACTCTCAGTCTTATTGTAGTAGGATAATATGTACGTCTACTCTCAGCCTTATTGTAGAAGGATAATACGTATGTCTACTCTCAGTCTTATTGTAGTAGGATAATATGTACGTCTACTCTCAGCCTTATTGTTGTAGTAGGATAATACGTACGTCTACTCTCAGCCTTATTGTAGTACGATAATACGTACGTCTACTCTCAGCCTTATTGTAGAAGGATAAAACGTATGTCTACTCTCAGCCTTATTGTAGTAGGATAATACGTACGTCTACTCTCTGCCTTATTGTTGTAGTATAATACGTATGTCTACTCTCAGCTTTATTGTAGTAGGATAATACGTACGACCAATCTCATCCTTAATGTTTTAGTATAATGCGTACGTCTACTCTCAGCCTTATTGTTGTAGTATAATACGTACGTCTACTCTTAGCCTTATTGTAGTAGGATTATACGTACATCTACTCTCAGCCTTATTGTAGTAGGATAATACCTACGTCTACTCTTAGCCTTATTGTAGTAGGATAATACGTATGTCTACTCTCAGCCTTATTGTAGTAGGATAATACCTACGTCTACTCTTAGCCTTATTGTAGTAGGATAATACGTACGTCTACTCTCAGCCTTATTGTAGTAGGATAATACATACGTCTACTCTCAGCCTTATTGTAGTAGGATAATACGTACGTCTACTCTCAGCCTTATTGTAGTAGGATAATACGTACGTCTACTCTCAGCCTTATTGTAGTAGGATGATACGTACGTCTACTCTCAGTCTTATTGTAGTAGGATAATACATACGTCTACTCTCAGCCTTATTGTAGTAGGATAATACGTACGTCTACTCTCAGTCCTATTGTAGTAGGATAATACATACGTCTACTCTCAGCCTTATTGTAGTAGGATAATACGTACGTCTACTCTCAGTCTTATTGTAGTAGGATAATACATACGTCTACTCTCAGCCTTATTGTAGTAGGATTATATATACGCCTAACCTCAGCCTTATTGTAGTAGGATAATATATACGCCTAACCTCAGCCTTATTGTAGTAGGATAATACGTACTTCTACTCTCAGCTTTATTGTAGCAGGATAATACGTACGTCTACTCTCAGCCTTATTGTAGTAGGATAAAATATATGTCTAACCTCATCCTTATTGTAGTAGGATAATACGTACGTCTACTCTCAGCTTTATTGTAGCAGGATAATACGTACGTCTACTTTCAGCCTTATTGTAGTAAGATAAAATATATGTCTAACCTCAGCCTTATTGTAGTAGGATAATACGTACTTCTACTCTCAGCTTTATTGTAGCAGGATAATACGTACGTCTACTCTCAGCCTTATTGTAGTAAGATAAAATATATGTCTAACCTCAGCCTTATTGTAGTAGGATAATACGTACTTCTACTCTCAGCTTTATTGTATCAGGATAATACGTACGTCTACTCTCAGTCTTATTGTAGTAGGATTATATATACGCCTAACCTCAGCCTTATTGTAGTAGGATAATATATACGCCTAACCTCAGCCTTATTGTAGTAGGATAATACGTACTTCTACTCTCAGCTTTGTAGCAGGATAATACGTACGTCTACTCTCAGCCTTATTGTAGTAAGATAAAATATATGTCTAATCTCATCCTTATTGTAGTAGGATAATACATACGTCAACTCTCAGCCTTATTGTTGTAGTAGGATAATACGGAGGTCTACTCTCAGCCTTATTGTAGTAAGATAATACGTACGTCTACTCTCAGCCTTATTGTAGTAGGATAATATATACGCCTAATCTCAGCCTTATTGTAGTAGGATAATACGTATGTCTACTCTCAGCCTTATTGTAGTAGGATAATACCTACGTCTACTCTTAGCCTTATTGTAGTGGGATAATACGTACGTCTACTCTCAGCCTTGTTATAGTAAGATAATACATACGTCTACTCTCAGCCTTATTGTAGTAGGATAATACGTACGTCTACTCTCAGCCTTATTGTAGTGGGATCATACATACGTCTACTATCAGCCTTATTGTAGTAGGATGATACGTACGTCTACTCTCAGTCTTATTGTAGTAGGATAATACATACGTCTACTCTCAGCCTTATTGCAGTAGGATAATACGTACGTCTACTCTCAGTCTTATTGTAGTAGGATAATACATACGTCTACTCTCAGCCTTATTGTAGTAGGATAATACGTACGTCTACTCTCAGTCTTATTGTAGTAGGATAATACATACGTCTACTCTCAGCCTTATGTTGTAGAAGGATAATACGTACGTCTACTCTCAGCCTTATTGTAGTAGGATTATACGTACATCTACTCTCAGCCTTATTGTAGTAGTATAATACGTACGTCTATTCTTAGCCTTATTGTAGTAGGATTATACGTACATCTACTCTCAGCCTTATTGTAGTAGGATAATACCTACGTCTACTCTTAGCCTTATTGTAGTAGGATAATACGTATGTCTACTCTCAGCCTTATTGTAGTAGGATAATACCTACGTCTACTCTTAGCCTTATTGTAGTGGGATAATACGTACGTCTACTCTCAGCCTTATTGTAGTAGGATAATACATACGTCTACTCTCAGCCTTATTGTAGTAGGATAATACGTACGTCTACTCTCAGCCTTATTGTAGTGGGATAATACATACGTCTACTCTCAGCCTTATTGTAGTAGGATGATACGTACGTCTACTCTCAGTCTTATTGTAGTAGGATAATACATACGTCTACTCTCAGCCTTATTGTAGTAGGATAATACGTACGTCTACTCTCAGTCCTATTGTAGTAGGATAATACATACGTCTACTCTCAGCCTTATTGTAGTAGGATAATACGTACGTCTACTCTCAGTCTTATTGTAGTAGGATAATACATACGTCTACTCTCAGCCTTATTGTAGTAGGATTATATATACGCCTAACCTCAGCCTTATTGTAGTAGGATAATATATACGCCTAACCTCAGCCTTATTGTAGTAGGATAATACGTACTTCTACTCTCAGCTTTATTGTAGCAGGATAATACGTACGTCTACTCTCAGCCTTATTGTAGTAGGATAAAATATATGTCTAACCTCATCCTTATTGTAGTAGGATAATACGTACGTCTACTCTCAGCTTTATTGTAGCAGGATAATACGTACGTCTACTTTCAGCCTTATTGTAGTAAGATAAAATATATGTCTAACCTCAGCCTTATTGTAGTAGGATAATACGTACTTCTACTCTCAGCTTTATTGTAGCAGGATAATACGTACGTCTACTCTCAGCCTTATTGTAGTAAGATAAAATATATGTCTAACCTCAGCCTTATTGTAGTAGGATAATACGTACTTCTACTCTCAGCTTTATTGTATCAGGATAATACGTACGTCTACTCTCAGTCTTATTGTAGTAGGATTATATATACGCCTAACCTCAGCCTTATTGTAGTAGGATAATATATACGCCTAACCTCAGCCTTATTGTAGTAGGATAATACGTACTTCTACTCTCAGCTTTGTAGCAGGATAATACGTACGTCTACTCTCAGCCTTATTGTAGTAAGATAAAATATATGTCTAATCTCATCCTTATTGTAGTAGGATAATACATACGTCAACTCTCAGCCTTATTGTTGTAGTAGGATAATACGGAGGTCTACTCTCAGCCTTATTGTAGTAAGATAATACGTACGTCTACTCTCAGCCTTATTGTAGTAGGATAATATATACGCCTAATCTCAGCCTTATTGTAGTAGGATAATACGTATGTCTACTCTCAGCCTTATTGTAGTAGGATAATACCTACGTCTACTCTTAGCCTTATTGTAGTGGGATAATACGTACGTCTACTCTCAGCCTTGTTATAGTAAGATAATACATACGTCTACTCTCAGCCTTATTGTAGTAGGATAATACGTACGTCTACTCTCAGCCTTATTGTAGTGGGATCATACATACGTCTACTATCAGCCTTATTGTAGTAGGATGATACGTACGTCTACTCTCAGTCTTATTGTAGTAGGATAATACATACGTCTACTCTCAGCCTTATTGCAGTAGGATAATACGTACGTCTACTCTCAGTCTTATTGTAGTAGGATAATACATACGTCTACTCTCAGCCTTATTGTAGTAGGATAATACGTACGTCTACTCTCAGTCTTATTGTAGTAGGATAATACATACGTCTACTCTCAGCCTTATTGTAGTAGGATAATACGTACGACCAATCTCATCCTTAATGTTTTAGTATAATGCGTACGTCTACTCTCAGCCTTATTGTTGTAGTGTAATACGTATGTCTACTCTTAGCCTTATTGTAGTAGGATTATACGTACATCTACTCTCAGACTTATTGTTGTAGTGTAATACGTACGTCTACTCTTAGCCTTATTGTAGTAGGATTATACGTACATCTACTCTCAGCCTTATTGTAGTAGGATAATACCTACGTCTACTCTTAGCCTTATTGTAGTAGGATAATACGTATGTCTACTCTCAGCCTTATTGTAGTAGGATAATACCTACGTCTACTCTTAGCCTTATTGTAGTGGGATAATACGTAAGTCTACTCTCAGCCTTATTGTAGTAGGATAATACATACGTCTACTCTCAGCCTTATTGTAGTAGGATAATACGTACGTCTACTCTCAGCCTTATTGTAGTGGGATAATACATACGTCTACTCTCAGCCTTATTGTAGTAGGATGATACGTACGTCTACTCTCAGTCTTATTGTAGTAGGATAATACATACGTCTACTCTCAGCCTTATTGTAGTAGGATAATACGTACGTCTACTCTTAGTCTTATTGTAGTAGGATAATACATACGTCTACTCTCAGCCTTATTGTAGTAGGATAATACGTACGTCTACTCTCAGTCTTATTGTAGTAGGATAATACATACGTCTACTCTCAGCCTTATGTTGTAGAAGGATAATACGTACGTCTACTCTCAGCCTTATTGTAGTAGGATAATATATACGCCTAACCTCAGCCTTATTGTAGTAGGATTATACGTACTTCTACTCTCAGCTTTATTGTAGCAGGATAATACGTACGTCTACTCTCAGCCTTATTGTAGTAGGATAAAATATATGTCTAACCTCATCCTTATTGTAGTAGGATAATACGTACGTCTACTCTCAGCTTTATTGTAGCAGGATAATACGTACGTCTACTCTCAGCCTTATTGTAGTAAGATAAAATATATGTCTAACCTCAGCCTTATTGTAGTAGGATAATACGTACTTCTACTCTCAGCTTTATTGTAGCAGGATAATACGTACGTCTACTCTCAGCCTTATTGTAGTAAGATAAAATATATGTCTAACCTCAGCCTTATTATAGTAGGATAATACGTACTTCTACTCTCAGCTTTATTGTATCAGGATAATACGTTCGTCTACTCTCAGTCTTATTGTAGTAGGATTATATATACGCCTAACCTCAGCCTTATTGTAGTAGGATAATATATACGCCTAACCTCATCCTTATTGTAGTAGGATAATACGTACTTCTACTCTCAGCTTTATTGTAGCAGGATAATACGTACGTCTACTCTCAGCCTCATTGTAGTAAGATAAAATATATGTTTAATCTCATCCTTATTGTAGTAGGATAATACATACGTCAACTCTCAGCCTTATTGTTGTAGTAGGATAATACGTACGTCTACTCTCAGCCTTATTGTAGTAAGATAATACGTACGTCTACTCTCAGCCTTATTGTAGTAGGATAATATATACGCCTAATCTCAGCCTTATTGTAGTAGGATAATACGTACTTCTACTCTCAGCCTTATTGTAGCAGGATGAAACGTACGTCTACTCTCGCCTTATTGTACTAGGATAATACGTACATCTACTCTCAGCCTTATTGTTGTAGTAGGATAATACGTACGTCTACTCTCAGCCTTATTGTAGTAGGATAATACGTACATCTACTTTCAGCCTTATTGTTGTAGTATAATACGTATGTCTACTCTCAGCCTTATTCTAGTAGAATAATACGTACGACCAATCTCATCCTTAATGTTTTAGTTTAATGCGCACGTCTCCTCTCAGCCTTATTATAGTAGGATTATACGTACGTCTACTTTCTGCCTTATTTTAGTAGGATAAAACATACCTCTACTCTCAGCCTTATTGTTGTAGTAGGATAATACGTACGTCTACTCTCAGCCTTATTGTAGTAGGATAATACGTTCGTCTACTCTCAGCCTTATTGTTGTAGTATAATACGTATGTCTACTCTCAGCCTTATTGTAGTAGGATAATACATACGTCTACTCTCAGCCTTATGTTGTTGTAGTATAATACGTATGTCTACTCTCATCCTTATTGTAGTAGGATAATATGTACGACCAATCTCATCCTTAATGTTTTAGTATAATGCGCACGTCTACTCTCAGCCTTATTGTTGTAGTATAATACGTATGCCTACTCTCAGCCTTATTGTAGTAGTATAATACGTACGACCAATCTCATCCTTAATGTTTTAGTTTAAAGCGCACGTCTCCTCTCAGCCTTATTATAGTAGGATTATACGTACGTCTACTCTCAGCCTTATTTTAGAAGGATAAAACATACCTCTACTCTCAGCCTTATTGTTGTAGTAGGATAATACGTACGTCTACTCTCAGCCTTATTGTAGTAGGATAATACGTACGTCTACTCTCAGCCTTATTGTTGTAGTAGGGTAATACGTACGTCTACTCTCAGCCTTATAGTAGTAGGATAATACGTACGTCTACTCTCAGCCTTATTGTAGAAGGATAATACGTATGTCTACTCTCAGCCTTATTGTAGTAGGATAATACGTACGTCTACTCTCTGCCTTATTGTTGTAGTATAATACGTATGTCTACTCTCAGCCTTATTGTAGTAGGATAATACGTACGACCAATCTCATCCTTAATGTTTAAGTATAATGCGTACGTCTACTCTCAGCCTTATTGTTGTAGTATAATACATATGTCTACTCTCAGCCTTATTTTAGTAGAATAATACGAACGACCAATCTCATCCTTAATGTTTTAGTTTAATGCGCACGTCTCCTCTCAGCCTTAATATAGTAGGATTATACGTACGTCTACTCTCAGCCTTATTTTAGTAGGATAAAACATACCTCTACTCTCAGCCTTATTGTTGTAGTAGGATAATACGTACATCTACTCTCAGTCTTATTGTAGTAGGATAATACGTACGTCTTCTATCAGCCTTATTGTAGTAGGATAATATGTACATCTTACCTCAGCCTTATTGTAGTAGGATAATACGTACGTCTACTCTCAGTCTTATTGTAGTAGGATAAAACATACGTCTACTCTCCGCCTTATTGTTGTAGTAGGATAATACGTACGTCTACTCTCAGCCTTATTGTAGTAGGATAATACGTACGTCTACTCTCAGCCTTATTGTAGAAGGATAATACGTACGTCTACTCTCAGCCTTATTGTAGTAGGATAATATATACGCCTAACATCAGCCTTATTGTAGTAGGATAATACGTACTTCTACTCTCAGCTTTATTGTAGCAGGATAATACGCAGGTCTACTCTCAGCCTCATTGTAGTAGGATTATATATACGCCTAACCTCAGCCTTATTGTAGTAGGATAATATATACGCCTAACCTCAGCCTTATTGCAGTAGGATAATACGTACTTCTACTCTCAGCTTTATTGTAGCAGGATAATACGTACGTCTACTCTCAGCCTTATTGTAGTAGGATAAAATATATGTCTAACCTCATCCTTATTGTAGTAGGATAATACGTACGTCTACTCTCAGCTTTATTGTAGCAGGATAATACGTACGTCTACTTTCAGCCTTATTGTAGTAAGATAAAATATATGTCTAACCTCAGCCTTATTGTAGTAGGATAATACGTACTTCTACTCTCAGCTTTATTGTAGCAGGATAATACGTACGTCTACTCTGAGCCTTATTGTAGTTAGATAAAATATATGTCTAACCTCAGCCTTATTGTAGTAGGATAATACGTACTTCTACTCTCAGCTTTATTGTATCAGGATAATACGTACGTCTACTCTCAGTCTTATTGTAGTAGGATTATATATACGCCTAACCTCAGCCTTATTGTAGTAGGATAATATATACGCCTAACCTCAGCCTTATTGTAGTAGGATAATACGTACTTCTACTCTCAGCTTTGTAGCAGGATAATACGTACGTCTACTCTCAGCCTTATTGTAGTAAGATAAAATATATGTCTAATCTCATCCTTATTGTAGTAGGATAATACATACGTCAACTCTCAGCCTTATTGTTGTAGTAGGATAATACGGAGGTCTACTCTCAGCCTTATTGTAGTAAGATAATACGTATGTCTACTCTCAGCCTTATTGTAGTAGGATAATATATACGCCTAATCTCAGCCTTATTGTAGTAGGATAATACGTATGTCTACTCTCAGCCTTATTGTAGTAGGATAATACCTACGTCTACTCTTAGCCTTATTGTAGTGGGATAATACGTACGTCTACTCTCAGCCTTGTTGTAGTAGGATAATACATACGTCTACTCTCAGCCTTATTGTAGTAGGATAATACGTACGTCTACTCTCAGCCTTATTGTAGTGGGATAATACATACGTCTACTCTCAGCCTTATTGTAGTAGGATGATACGTACGTCTACTCTCAGTCTTATTGTAGTAGGATAATACATACGTCTACTCTCAGCCTTATTGCAGTAGGATAATACGTACGTCTACTCTCAGTCTTATTGTAGTAGGATAATACATACGTCTACTCTCAGCCTTATTGTAGTAGGATAATACGTACGTCTACTCTCAGTCTTATTGTAGTAGGATAATACATACGTCTACTCTCAGCCTTATGTTGTAGAAGGATAATACGTACGTCTACTCTCAGCCTTATTGTAGTAGGATAATACGTACGACCAATCTCATCCTTAATGTTTTAGTATAATGCGTACGTCTACTCTCAGCCTTATTGTTGTAGTGTAATACGTACGTCTACTCTTAGCCTTATTGTAGTAGGATTATACGTACATCTACTCTCAGCCTTATTGTAGTAGGATAATACCTACGTCTACTCTTAGCCTTATTGTAGTAGGATAATACGTATGTCTACTCTCAGCCTTATTGTAGTACGATAATACCTACGTCTACTCTTAGCCTTATTGTAGTGGGATAATACGTACGTCTACTCTCAGCCTTATTGTAGTAGGATAATACATACGTCTACTCTCAGCCTTATTGTAGTAGGATAATACGTACGTCTACTCTCAGCCTTATTGTAGTGGGATAATACATACGTCTACTCTCAGCCTTATTGTAGTAGGATGATACGTACGTCTACTCTCAGTCTTATTGTAGTAGGATAATACATACGTCTACTCTCAGCCTTATTGTAGTAGGATAATACGTACGTCTACTCTCAGTCTTATTGTAGTAGGATAATACATACGTCTACTCTCAGCCTTATTGTAGTAGGATAATACGTACGTCTACTCTCAGTCTTATTGTAGTAGGATAATACATACGTCTACTCTCAGCCTTATGTTGTAGAAGGATAATACGTACGTCTACTCTCAGCCTTATTGTAGTAGGATAATATATACGCCTAACCTCAGCCTTATTGTAGTAGGATAATACGTACTTCTACTCTCAGCTTTATTGTAGCAGGATAATACGTACGTCTACTCTCAGCCTTATTGTAGTAGGATAAAATATATGTCTAACCTCATCCTTATTGTAGTAGGATAATACGTACGTCTACTCTCAGCTTTATTGTAGCAGGATAATACGTACGTCTACTCTCAGCCTTATTGTAGTAAGATAAAATATATGTCTAACCTCAGCCCTATTGTAGTAGGATAATACGTACTTCTACTCTCAGCTTTATTGTAGCAGGATAATACGTACGTCTACTCTCAGCCTTATTGTAGTAAGATAAAATATATGTCTAACCTCAGCCTTATTGTAGTAGGATAATACGTACTTCTACTCTCAGCTTTATTGTATCAGGATAATACGTTCGTCTACTCTCAGTCTTATTGTAGTAGGATTATATATACGCCTAACCTCAGCCTTATTGTAGTAGGATAATATGTACGACCAATCTCATCCTTAATGTTTTAGTATAATGCGCACGTCTACTCTCAGCCTTATTGTTGTAGTATCATACGTATGCCTACTCTCAGCCTTATTGTAGTAGTATAATACGTACGACCAATCTCATCCTTAATGTTTTAGTTTAAAGCGAACGTCTCCTCTCAGCCTTATTATAGTAGGATTATACGTACGTCTACTCTCAGCCTTATTTTAGAAGGATAATACGTACGTCTACTCTCAGCCTTATTGTTGTAGTAGGATAATACGTACGTCTACTCTCAGCCTTATTGTAGTAGGATAATACGTACGTCTACTCTCAGCCTTATTGTTGTAGGTTAATACGTACGTCTACTCTCAGCCTTATTGTTGTAGTAGGATAATACGTACGTCTACTCTCAGCCTTATTGTAGCAGGATAATACGTACGTCTACTCTCAGCCTTATTGTAGAAGGATAATACGTATGTCTACTCTCAGCCTTATTGTAGTAGGATAATAGGTACGTCTACTCTCTGCCTTATTGTTGTAGTATAATACGTATGTCTACTCTCAGCCTTATTGTAGTAGGATAATACGTACGACCAATCTCATCCTTAATGTTTAAGTATAATGCGTACGTCTACTCTCAGCCTTATTGTTGTAGTATAATACATATGTCTACTCTCAGCCTTATTTTAGTAGAATAATACGAACGACCAATCTCATCCTTAATGTTTTAGTTTAATGCGCACGTCTCCTCTCAGCCTTAATATAGAAGGATTATACGTACGTCTACTCTCAGCCTTATTTTAGTAGGATAAAACATACCTCTACTCTCAGCCTTATTGTTGTAGTAGGATAATACGTACATCTACTCTCAGCCTTATTGTAGTAGGATAATACGTACGTCTTCTATCAGCCTTATTGTAGTAGGATAATATGTACATCTTACCTCAGCCTTATTGTAGTGGGATAATACGTACGTCTACTCTCAGTCTTATTGTAGTAGGATAAAACATACGTCTACTCTCCGCCATATTGTTGTAGTAGGATAATACGTACGTCTACTCTCAGCCTTATTGTAGAAGGATAATACGTACGTCTACTCTCAGTCTTATTGTAGTAGGATAATATGTACGTCTACTCTCAGCCTTATTGTAGAAGGATAATACGTACGTCTACTCTCAGTCTTATTGTAGTAGGATAATATGTATGTCTACTCTCAGCCTTATTGTTGTAGTAGGATAATACGTACGTCTACTCTCAGCCTTATTGTAGTAGGATAATACGTATGTCTACTCTCAGCCTTATTGTAGTAGGATAATACGTACGTCTACTCTCTGCCTTATTGTTGTAGTATAATACGTATGTCTACTCTCAGCCTTATTGTAGTAGGATAATACGTACGACCAATCTCATCCTTAATGTTTTAGTATAATGCGTACGTCTACTCTCAGCCTTATAGTTGTAGTATAATACGTACGTCTACTCTTAGCCTTATTGTAGAAGGATTATACGTACATCTACTCTCAGCCTTATTGTAGTAGGATTATACCTACGTCTACTCTTAGCCTTATTGTAGTAGGATAATACGTATGTCTACTCTCAGCCTTATTGTAGTAGGATAATACCTACGTATACTCTTATCCTTATAGTAATGGGATAATACGTACGTCTACTCTCAGCCTTATTGTAGTAGGATAATACATACGTCTACTCTCAGCCTTATTGTAGTAGGATAATACGTACGTCTACTCTCAGCCTTATTGTAGTGGGATAATACATACGTCTACTCTCAGCCTTATTGTAGTAGGATGATACGTACGTCTACTCTCAGTCTTATTGTAGTAGGATAATACATACGTCTACTCTCAGCTTTATTGAAGTAGGATAATACGTACGTCCTTATTGTAGTAAGATAATACGTACGTCTACTCTCAGCCTTTTTGTAGAAGGATAATACTTACGTCTACTTTCATCCTTATTGTAGTAAGATAATGCGTACGACTACTCTCAGCCTTATTGTAGTAGGATAATACATACGTCTACTCTCAGCCTTATTGTAGAAGGATTATACGTACGTCTACTCTCAGCCTTATTGTAGTGGGATAATACGTACGTCTACTCTCATCCTTATTGTAGTAGGATAATACGTACGTCTACTCTCAGCCTTATTGTAGAAGGATTATACGTACGTCTACTCTCAGCCTTATTGTAGCAGGATAATACGTACGTCTCCTCTCAGCCTTATTGAAGTAAGATAAAATGTACGTCTAACCTCATACTTATTGTAGTAAGACAATACGTACGTCTACTCTCAGCCTTAGTGTAGTAGGATAATACATATGTCTACTCTTAGCCTTATTGTAGTAGGATAATACGTACGTCTACTCTCAGTCTTATTTTAGTAGGATAATACATACGTCTACTCTCAGCCTTATGTTGTTGAAGGATAATACGTACGTCTACTCTCAGCCTTATTGTAGTAGGATAATACGTACGACCAATCTCATCCTTAATGTTTTAGTATAATGCGTACGTCTACTCTCAGCCTTATTGTTGTAGTGTATGTACGTCTTACCTCAGCCTTATTGTTGTAGTATAATACGTACGTCTACTTTGAGCCGTATTGTAGAAGGATAATATGTACGTCTCATCTCTGCCTTAATGTAGTAGGATAATACGTACATCTACTCCCAGCCTTATTGTAGTAGGATAATACGTACGCCTACTTTCAGCCTTAGGGTTGTAGCAGAATAATACGTCTACTCTCGGCCTTATTGTAGTAGGATAATACGTACGTCTACTCTCAGCATTATTGTTGCAGTTTAATGCGTACTTCTACTCTCATCCTTATTATAGTAGGATAATATGTACGTCTAACATCAGCCGTATTGTAGTAGGATACTACGTACGTACACTCTCAGCCTTAATGTTGTAGCAGAATAATACGTCTATTCTCAGCCTTATTGCAGTAGGATAATTAGTATGTCTGCTGTAAGCCTTATTGTTGTAGTATAATACGTACGTCTACTCACAGATTTATTGTAGAAGAATAATACGTACGACCACTCACAGACTTATTGTAGTAGGATTATACGTACGTCTTCTCTCAGCCTTAATGTAGTAGGAAAATACGTACATCTACTCTCAGCCTAATTGTATTAGGATAATATGTACGTCTACTCTCAGCCTTATTGTAGTAGGATAATGCGTAAGTCTATTCTCAGTCTTATTGTAGTAGGATAATACGTTCGTCTACTCTCAGCCTAATTGTTGCAGTACAATACGTACGTCTACTCTCTGCCTTAATGTAGTAGGATAATACATACATCTACTCTCAGCCTTATTTTAGAAGGATAATAGGTACGTTCTCTCCCAGCCTTTTGTAGTAGGATAATACGTATGTCTCCTCTCAGCCTTATTGTTGTAGCAGAATAATACGTCTACTCTCAGCCTTATTGTAGTAGGATAATATGTAAGTCTTACGTCCACTCTCAGCCTTATTGTTGTAGTAGGATAATACGCACGTCTACTCTCAGCTTTATTGTAGTAGGATAATACATACTTCTACTCTCAGCCTTATTGTAGTAGGATAATATGTCAGTCTTACCTCAGCCTTATTGTAGTTGGATAATACGTACGTCTACTCTCAGCCTTATTGTAGTAGGATAATACATACGTCTATTCTCAGCCTTATTGTCGTAGCGTAGTAGGATAAGACGTACGTCTACTCTCAGCCTTATTTTTGTAGAAGGATAATACGTTCGTCTACTCTCAGCCTTATTGTAGTAGGATAATACGTACGTCTACTCTTATCCTTATTGTAGTAGGATAATACGTACTTCTAGTCTCAGCCTTATTGTAGTAGGATAATACGCACGTCTACTCTCAGCTTTATTGTAGCAGGATAATACCTACGTCTACTCTCAGCCGTATTGTAGTAATATAAAATGTACGTCTAGCCTCATCGTTTTTGTAGAAGGATAATGCGTACGTCTACTCTCAGCCTTATTGTAGTAGGATAATACGTACTTCTACTCTCAGCATTATTGTAATAGGATAATACGCACGTCTACTCTCAGCCTTATTGTAGCATCATAATACGTACGTCTACTCTCAGCCTTATTTGTAGTCAGATAATACTTACATCTACTCTCAGCCTTATTGTAGTAGGATAATATGTCAGTCTTACTTCAGCCTTATTATAGTAGGATAATACCTACGTCTACTCTCAGCCTTATTGTAGTAGGATAATACATACGTCTATTCTCAGCCTTATTGTCGTAGTAGGATAATAGGTACCTCTGCTCTCAGCCTTATTGTAGTAGGATAATATGTACTTCTTACCTAAGCCTTATTGTACTAGGATAATATGTACTTCTTACCTAAGCCTTATTGTACTAGGATAATACGCACATCTACTCTCAGCATTATTTTAGTAGGATAATAGGTAAGTCTACTCTCAGCCTTATTGTAGTAGGATAATGCGTACTTCTACTCTCAGCCTTATTGTAGTACGATAATACGCACGTCTATTCTCAGCCTTATTGTAGTAAGATAAAATGTACGTCTAGCCTCATCATTATTGCAGCAGGATAACACGTACTTCTACTCTCAGCCTTATTGTAGTAGGATAATACATACGTCTACTCTCAGCCTTATTGTAGTAAAATAAAATGTACGTCTAGCCTCATCATTATTGTAGCAGGATAATACATATGTCTACTCACAGCCTTATTGTAATAGGATAAAATGTACGTCTACTCTCATCCTTATTGTAGTAGGATAATACGTTCGTCTACTCTCAGCCTTATTGTAGTAGAATAATACGTACTTCTACTCTCAGCCTTATTGTAGTATGATAATACGCACGTCTATTCTCAGCCTTATTGTAGTAGGATAATACATACGTCTACTCTCAGCCTTATGTTGTAGAAGGATAATACGTACGTCTACTCTCAGCCTTATTGTAGTAGGATAATATATACGCCTAACCTCAGCCTTATTGTAGTAGGATAATACGTACTTCTACTCTCAGCTTTATTGTAGCAGGATAATACGTACGTCTACTCTCAGCCTTATTGTAGTAGGATAAAATATATGTCTAACCTCATCCTTATTGTAGTAGGATAATACGTACGTCTACTCTCAGCTTTATTGTAGCAGGATAATACGTACGTCTACTCTCAGCCTTATTGTAGTAAGATAAAATATATGTCTAACCTCAGCCCTATTGTAGTAGGATAATACGTACTTCTACTCTCAGCTTTATTGTAGCAGGATAATACGTACGTCTACTCTCAGCCTTATTGTAGTAAGATAAAATATATGTCTAACCTCAGCCTTATTGTAGTAGGATAATACGTACTTCTACTCTCAGCTTTATTGTATCAGGATAATACGTTCGTCTACTCTCAGTCTTATTGTAGTAGGATTATATATACGCCTAACCTCAGCCTTATTGTAGTAGGATAATATGTACGACCAATCTCATCCTTAATGTTTTAGTATAATGCGCACGTCTACTCTCAGCCTTATTGTTGTAGTATCATACGTATGCCTACTCTCAGCCTTATTGTAGTAGTATAATACGTACGACCAATCTCATCCTTAATGTTTTAGTTTAAAGCGAACGTCTCCTCTCAGCCTTATTATAGTAGGATTATACGTACGTCTACTCTCAGCCTTATTTTAGAAGGATAAAACATACCTCTACTCTCAGCCTTATTGTTGTAGTAGGATAATACGTACGTCTACTCTCAGCCTTATTGTAGTAGGATAATACGTACGTCTACTCTCAGCCTTATTGTTGTAGGTTAATACGTACGTCTACTCTCAGCCTTATTGTTGTAGTAGGATAATACGTACGTCTACTCTCAGCCTTATTGTAGCAGGATAATACGTACGTCTACTCTCAGCCTTATTGTAGAAGGATAATACGTATGTCTACTCTCAGCCTTATTGTAGTAGGATAATAGGTACGTCTACTCTCTGCCTTATTGTTGTAGTATAATACGTATGTCTACTCTCAGCCTTATTGTAGTAGGATAATACGTACGACCAATCTCATCCTTAATGTTTAAGTATAATGCGTACGTCTACTCTCAGCCTTATTGTTGTAGTATAATACATATGTCTACTCTCAGCCTTATTTTAGTAGAATAATACGAACGACCAATCTCATCCTTAATGTTTTAGTTTAATGCGCACGTCTCCTCTCAGCCTTAATATAGAAGGATTATACGTACGTCTACTCTCAGCCTTATTTTAGTAGGATAAAACATACCTCTACTCTCAGCCTTATTGTTGTAGTAGGATAATACGTACATCTACTCTCAGCCTTATTGTAGTAGGATAATACGTACGTCTTCTATCAGCCTTATTGTAGTAGGATAATATGTACATCTTACCTCAGCCTTATTGTAGTGGGATAATACGTACGTCTACTCTCAGTCTTATTGTAGTAGGATAAAACATACGTCTACTCTCCGCCATATTGTTGTAGTAGGATAATACGTACGTCTACTCTCAGCCTTATTGTAGAAGGATAATACGTACATCTACTCTCAGTCTTATTGTAGTAGGATAATATGTACGTCTACTCTCAGCCTTATTGTAGAAGGATAATACGTACGTCTACTCTCAGTCTTATTGTAGTAGGATAATATGTATGTCTACTCTCAGCCTTATTGTTGTAGTAGGATAATACGTACGTCTACTCTCAGCCTTATTGTAGTAGGATAATACGTATGTCTACTCTCAGCCTTATTGTAGTAGGATAATACGTACGTCTACTCTCTGCCTTATTGTTGTAGTATAATACGTATGTCTACTCTCAGCCTTATTGTAGTAGGATAATACGTACGACCAATCTCATCCTTAATGTTTTAGTATAATGCGTACGTCTACTCTCAGCCTTATAGTTGTAGTATAATACGTACGTCTACTCTTAGCCTTATTGTAGAAGGATTATACGTACATCTACTCTCAGCCTTATTGTAGTAGGATTATACCTACGTCTACTCTTAGCCTTATTGTAGTAGGATAATACGTATGTCTACTCTCAGCCTTATTGTAGTAGGATAATACCTACGTCTACTCTTATCCTTATAGTAATGGGATAATACGTACGTCTACTCTCAGCCTTATTGTAGTAGGATAATACATACGTCTACTCTCAGCCTTATTGTAGTAGGATAATACGTACGTCTACTCTCAGCCTTATTGTAGTGGGATAATACATACGTCTACTCTCAGCCTTATTGTAGTAGGATGATACGTACGTCTACTCTCAGTCTTATTGTAGTAGGATAATACATACGTCTACTCTCAGCTTTATTGAAGTAGGATAATACGTACGTCCTTATTGTAGTAAGATAATACGTACGTCTACTCTCAGCCTTTTTGTAGAAGGATAATACTTACGTCTACTTTCATCCTTATTGTAGTAAGATAATGCGTACGACTACTCTCAGCCTTATTGTAGTAGGATAATACATACGTCTACTCTCAGCCTTATTGTAGAAGGATTATACGTACGTCTACTCTCAGCCTTATTGTAGTGGGATAATACGTACGTCTACTCTCATCCTTATTGTAGTAGGATAATACGTACGTCTACTCTCAGCCTTATTGTAGAAGGATTATACGTACGTCTACTCTCAGCCTTATTGTAGCAGGATAATACGTACGTCTCCTCTCAGCCTTATTGAAGTAAGATAAAATGTACGTCTAACCTCATACTTATTGTAGTAAGACAATACGTACGTCTACTCTCAGCCTTAGTGTAGTAGGATAATACATATGTCTACTCTTAGCCTTATTGTAGTAGGATAATACGTACGTCTACTCTCAGTCTTATTGTAGTAGGATAATACATACGTCTACTCTCAGCCTTATGTTGTTGAAGGATAATACGTACGTCTACTCTCAGCCTTATTGTAGTAGGATAATACGTACGACCAATCTCATCCTTAATGTTTTAGTATAATGCGTACGTCTACTCTCAGCCTTATTGTTGTAGTGTATGTACGTCTTACCTCAGCCTTATTGTTGTAGTATAATACGTACGTCTACTTTGAGCCGTATTGTAGAAGGATAATATGTACGTCTCATCTCTGCCTTAATGTAGTAGGATAATACGTACATCTACTCCCAGCCTTATTGTAGTAGGATAATACGTACGCCTACTTTCAGCCTTAGGGTTGTAGCAGAATAATACGTCTACTCTCGGCCTTATTGTAGTAGGATAATACGTACGTCTACTCTCAGCATTATTGTTGCAGTTTAATGCGTACTTCTACTCTCATCCTTATTATAGTAGGATAATATGTACGTCTAACATCAGCCGTATTGTAGTAGGATACTACGTACGTACACTCTCAGCCTTAATGTTGTAGCAGAATAATACGTCTATTCTCAGCCTTATTGCAGTAGGATAATTAGTATGTCTGCTGTAAGCCTTATTGTTGTAGTATAATACGTACGTCTACTCACAGATTTATTGTAGAAGAATAATACGTACGACCACTCACAGACTTATTGTAGTAGGATTATACGTACGTCTTCTCTCAGCCTTAATGTAGTAGGAAAATACGTACATCTACTCTCAGCCTAATTGTATTAGGATAATATGTACGTCTACTCTCAGCCTTATTGTAGTAGGATAATGCGTAAGTCTATTCTCAGTCTTATTGTAGTAGGATAATACGTTCGTCTACTCTCAGCCTAATTGTTGCAGTACAATACGTACGTCTACTCTCTGCCTTAATGTAGTAGGATAATACATACATCTACTCTCAGCCTTATTTTAGAAGGATAATAGGTACGTTCTCTCCCAGCCTTTTGTAGTAGGATAATACGTATGTCTCCTCTCAGCCTTATTGTTGTAGCAGAATAATACGTCTACTCTCAGCCTTATTGTAGTAGGATAATATGTAAGTCTTACGTCCACTCTCAGCCTTATTGTTGTAGTAGGATAATACGCACGTCTACTCTCAGCTTTATTGTAGTAGGATAATACATACTTCTACTCTCAGCCTTATTGTAGTAGGATAATATGTCAGTCTTACCTCAGCCTTATTGTAGTTGGATAATACGTACGTCTACTCTCAGCCTTATTGTAGTAGGATAATACATACGTCTATTCTCAGCCTTATTGTCGTAGCGTAGTAGGATAAGACGTACGTCTACTCTCAGCCTTATTTTTGTAGAAGGATAATACGTTCGTCTACTCTCAGCCTTATTGTAGTAGGATAATACGTACGTCTACTCTTATCCTTATTGTAGTAGGATAATACGTACTTCTAGTCTCAGCCTTATTGTAGTAGGATAATACGCACGTCTACTCTCAGCTTTATTGTAGCAGGATAATACCTACGTCTACTCTCAGCCGTATTGTAGTAATATAAAATGTACGTCTAGCCTCATCGTTTTTGTAGAAGGATAATGCGTACGTCTACTCTCAGCCTTATTGTAGTAGGATAATACGTACTTCTACTCTCAGCATTATTGTAATAGGATAATACGCACGTCTACTCTCAGCCTTATTGTAGCATCATAATACGTACGTCTACTCTCAGCCTTATTTGTAGTCAGATAATACTTACATCTACTCTCAGCCTTATTGTAGTAGGATAATATGTCAGTCTTACTTCAGCCTTATTATAGTAGGATAATACCTACGTCTACTCTCAGCCTTATTGTAGTAGGATAATACATACGTCTATTCTCAGCCTTATTGTCGTAGTAGGATAATAGGTACCTCTGCTCTCAGCCTTATTGTAGTAGGATAATATGTACTTCTTACCTAAGCCTTATTGTACTAGGATAATATGTACTTCTTACCTAAGCCTTATTGTACTAGGATAATACGCACATCTACTCTCAGCATTATTTTAGTAGGATAATAGGTAAGTCTACTCTCAGCCTTATTGTAGTAGGATAATGCGTACTTCTACTCTCAGCCTTATTGTAGTACGATAATACGCACGTCTATTCTCAGCCTTATTGTAGTAAGATAAAATGTACGTCTAGCCTCATCATTATTGCAGCAGGATAACACGTACTTCTACTCTCAGCCTTATTGTAGTAGGATAATACATACGTCTACTCTCAGCCTTATTGTAGTAAAATAAAATGTACGTCTAGCCTCATCATTATTGTAGCAGGATAATACATATGTCTACTCACAGCCTTATTGTAATAGGATAAAATGTACGTCTACTCTCATCCTTATTGTAGTAGGATAATACGTTCGTCTACTCTCAGCCTTATTGTAGTAGAATAATACGTACTTCTACTCTCAGCCTTATTGTAGTATGATAATACGCACGTCTATTCTCAGCCTTATTGTAGTAGGATAATACATATGTCTACTCTCAGCCTTATGGTAGTAAGATAAAATGTACGTCTAGCCTCATCATTATTGTAGCAGGATAATACGTTCGTCTACTCTCAGCCTTATTGTAGTAGAATAATATGTAAGTCTTACCTCAGCCTTATTGTAGTAGGATAATACGTACGTCCACTCTCAGCCTTATTGTTGTAGTAGGATAATACGCAGGTCTACTCTCATCTTTATTGTAGTAGGATAATACCTACGTCTACTCTCAGCCTTGTTGTAGTAGGATAATACGCACGTCTACTCTCAGCTTTATTGTAGTAGGATAATACATACTTCTACTCTCAGCCTCATTGTAGTAGGATAATATGTCAGTCTTACCTCAGCCTTATTGTAGTTGGATAATACGTACGTCTACTCTCAGCCTTATTGTAGTAGGATAATACATACGTCTATTCTCAGCCTTATTGTCGTAGCGTAGTAGGATAAGACGTACGTCTACTCTCAGCCTTATTTTTGTAGAAGGATAATACGTTCGTCTACTCTCAGCCTTATTGTAGTAGGATAATACGTACGTCTACTCTCAGCCGTATTGTAGTAATATGAAATGTACGTCTAGCCTCATCGTTTTTGTAGAAGGATAATGTGTACGTCTACTCTCAGCCTTATTGTAGTAGGATAATACGTACTTCTACTCTCAGCATTATTGTAATAGGATAATACGCACGTCTACTCTCAGCCTTATTGTAGTAGCATAATACGTACGTATCCTCTCAGCCTTATTTGTAGTCAGATAATACTTACATCTACTCTCAGCCTTATTGTAGTAGGATAATATGTCAGTCTTACTTCAGCCTTATTATAGTAGGATAATACGTACGTCTACTCTCAGCCTTATTGTAGTAGGATAATACATACGTCTATTCTCAGCCTTATTGTCGTAGTAGGATAATAGGTACCTCTGCTCTAAGCCTTATTGTAGTAGGATAATATGTACTTCTTACCTAAGCCTTATTGTACTAGGATAATACGCACATCTACTCTCAGCATTATTTTAGTAGGATAATAGGTAAGTCTACTCTCAGCCTTATTGTAGTAGGATAATGCGTACTTCTACTCTCAGCCTTACTGTAGTACGATAATACGCACGTCTATTCTCAGCCTTATTGTAGTAAGATAAAATGTACGTCTAGCCTCATCATTATTGCAGCAGGATAATACGTACTTCTACTCTCAGCCTTATTGTAGTAGGATAATACAAACGTCTACTCTCAGCCTTATTGTAGTAAGATAAAATGTACGTCTAGCCTCATCATTATTGTAGTAGGATAATACGTTCGTCTACTCTCAGCCTTATTGTAGTAGAATAATACGTACTTCTACTCTCAGCCTTATTGTAGTAGGATAATACGCACGTCTATTCTCAGCCTTATTGTAGTAGGATAATACATATGTCTACTCTCAGCCTGATGGTAGTAAGATAAAATGTACGTCTAGCCTCATCATTATTGTAGCAGGATAATACGTTCGTCTACTCTCAGCCTTATTGTAGTAGAATAATACGTACTTCTACTATCAGCCTTACTGTAATAGGATAATACGCACGTCTACTCTCAGCTTTATTGTAGTAGGATAATACATATGCCTACTCTCAGCCTTATTGTAGTAGGATAATAGGTACGTCTACTTTCAGCCTTATTGTTGTGAGATAAAATATACGTCTAGCCTCATCATTATTGTAGCAGGATAATACGTTCGTCTACTCTCAGCCTTATTGTAGTAGAATAATACAGACCTCTACTCTCATCCTTATTGTAGTAGGATAATACATACGTCAACTCTCAGCCTTATTGTTGTAGCATAATACGTACGTCTACTCTCATCCTTATTGTTGTAGTATAATACGTACGTCTACTCTTAGCCTTATTGTTGTAGTATAATACGTACGTCTACTCTCAGCCTTATTGTTGTAGTAGTATAATACGTACGTCTACTCTCAGCCTTATTGTAGTAGGATAATACATATGTCTACTCTCAGCCTTATTGTAGCAGGATAATATGTACGTCTACTCTCAGCCTTATTGAAGTAGGATAATATGTACGTCTACTATCAGCCTTATTGTAGTAGGATAATACATATGTCTACTCTCAGCCTTATTGTAGTAGGATAATATGTACGTGTACTCTCAGCCTTATTGTAGCAGGATAATATGTACGTGTACTCTCAGCCTTATTGTAGTAGGATAATATGTACGTCTACTCTCAGCCTTATTGTAGTAGGATAATACGTACGTCTACTCTCAGCCTTATTGTTGTAGTAGTATATTACGTACGTCTACTCTCAGGCTTATTGTAGTAGGATAATACATATGTCTACTCTCAGCCTTATTGTAGTAGGATAATATGTACGTCTACTCTCAGCCTTATTGTAGTAGGATAATATGTACGTCTACTCTCAGACTTATTTTAGAAGGATAATACATCTGTCTACTCTCACCCTTATTGTAGTAGGATAATATGTCCGTCTTACCTCAGCCTTATTGTAGTAGGATAATACGTACTTCTACTCTCAGCCTTATTGTAGTAGGATAATATGTCCGTCTTACCTCAGCTTTATTGTAGTAGGATAATACCTACGTCTACCCTCAGCCTTATTGTAGGAATATAAAATGTACGTTTAGCCTCACCCTTTTTGTAGAAGGATAATGTGTACGTCTACTCTCAGCCTTAGTGTAGTAGCATAATACGTACGTCTACTCTCAGCCTTATTTGTAGTAAGATAATACTTACTTCTACTCTCAGCCTTATTGTAATAGGATAATACGCACGTCTTCTCTCAGCTTTATTGTAGTAGGATAATACGTACGTCTACTCAAGGCCTTATTGTAGTAGGATAATACATATGTCTACTCTCAGCCTTATTGTAGTAGGATAATATGTCCGTCTTACCTCAGCATTATTGTAGAAGGATAATACGTACGTCTACTCTCAGCCTTATCGTAGTAGGATAATACATACGTCTATTCTCAGCTTTAATGTCGTAGTAGGATAAGACGTACGTCTACTCTCAGCCTTATTGTTTTAGTATAATGCGTACGTCTACTCTCATCCTTATTGTAGTAGGATAATACGTACCTCTACTCTCAGCCTGATTGTAGTAGGATAATATGTCCGTCTTACCTCAGCCTTTTTGTAGTAGGATAGTACGTACGTCTACTCTCAGACTTATTGTAGTAGGATAATAGGTACGTCTACTCTCAGCCTTATTGTAGTAGGATAATACGTATGTCTACTCTCAGCCTTATTGTTGTAGGATAATACGTACGTCTACTCTCAGCCTTATTGTTGTAGTAGGATAATACGTACGTCTACTCTCAGCCTTATTGTAGTAGGATAATATGTCCGTCTTACCTTAGCCTTTTTGTAGTAGGATAGTACGTACGTCTACTCTCAGACTTATTGTAGTAGGATAATAGGTACGTCTACTCTCAGCCTTATTGTAGTAGGATAATACGTATGTCTACTCTCAGCCTTATTGTTGTAGGATAATACGTACGTCTTCTCTCAGCCTTATTGTTGTAGTATAATACGTTCGTCTACTCTCAGACTTATTGTAGTAAGATAATACGTACGTCTACTTTAAGCCTTACTGTAAAAGTATAATAGGTAAGTCTACTCTCATCCTTATTGTAGTAGGACAATATGTACGTCTACTCTCAGCCTTATTGTTGTGGGATAATACATATGTATACTCTCAGCCTTTTTGTAGTAGGATAATAGGAACGTCTATTCTCAGCCTTTTTGTAGCACGTTAATACTTACGCCCACTCTCAGCCTTATTGTAATAGGATAATACATACGTCTACTCTCAGCCTTATTGTAGTTGTATAATACGTACGTCTACTCTCAACCTTATTTTTGTAGCAGGATAACAGGTTCGTCTAATCTCAGCCTTATTGTAGTAGGAAAATACTCACGTCTACTCTCAGCCTTACTGTAGTAGTATAATGCGTACGTCTACTCAAGGTCTTATTGTAGTAAGATAAAATGTACGTCTAGCCTCATCATTAATGTAGTAGGATAATACGTACGTCTACTCTAAGACTTATTATAGTAGGATAATACATATGTCTACTCTGAGCGTTATTGTAGTAGGATAATATGTCCATCTTACCTCAGCCTTATTGTAGTAGGATAATACGTACGTCTACTCTAAGTCTTATTGTAGTAGGATAATGCGTATGTGTACTTTCAGCCTTATTGTAGCAGGATAATACATATGTCTACTCTCATCCTTATTGTAGTAGGATAATATGTCCATCTTACCTCAGCCTTATTGTAGTAGGATAATACGTACGTCTACTCTAAGCCTTATTGTAGTAGGATAATGCGTATGTGTACTTTCAGCCTTATTGTAGCAGGATAACATATGTCTACTCTCATCCTTATTGTAGTAGGATAATATGTCCATCTTACCTCAGCCTTATTGTAGTAGGATAATACGTACGTCTACTCTCAGCCTTATTGTAGTAGGATAATGCGTATGTGTACTTTCAGCCTTATTGTAGTAGGATAATACGTATGTCTACTCTCAGCCTTATTGTTGTAGTAGGATAATACGTAGGTCTACTCTCAGCCTTATTGTTGTAGTATAATACGTACGTCTACTCTCAGCCTTATTGTAGTAAGATAATACGTACGTCTACTTTAAGCCTTACTGTAGAAGTATAATAGGTACCTCTGCTCTCAGCCTTATTGTAGTAGGATAATATGTACGTCTTACCTAAGCCTTATTGTAGTAGAATAACATGCACATCTACACTCAGCATTATTTTAGTAGGATAATAGGTAAGTCTACTCTCAGCCTTATTGTAGTAGGATAATATGTACGTCTACTCTCAGCCTAAGTGTAGTAGGATAATACGTACGTCTACTCTCAGGATTTTTACACAGACTACACTGCATACCTGATGTCACCGAGATGTTTGGTTAACTTGTACAGTACACTTGGTATAACTCTTACAGAGACTACACTTCATACCTGATGTCACAGAGATGTTTGCTTTACATGTACAGTACACTTGGTATAACTACACAGACTACACTTCATAAATGATGTCACTGAGGAGTTTGGTTTACGTGTACAGTACACTTGGTATAACTCTTACACAGACTACACTTCATACCTGATGTCACTGAGGAGTTTGGTTTACATGTACACTACATTTGGTATAACTCTTACACAGACTACACTTCATACCTGATGTCACTCAGGTGTTTGGTTTACGTGCACAGTACACTTGGTATAACTCTTACACAGACTACACTTTATAGCTGATGTCACCGAGGTGTTTTTTTACCTGTACAGGTACACTTGGTATAACTCTTACACAGACTACACTTCATACCTGATGTCACCGAGGTGTTTGGTTTACCTGTACAGTACACTTGGTATAACTCTTACACAGACTACACTTCATACCTGATGTCACTGAGGTGTTTGGTTTACCTGTACAGTACACTTGGTATAACTCTTACACAGACTACACTTCATACCTGATGTCACCGAGGTGTTTTTTTACCTGTACAGGTACACTTGGTATAACTCTTACACAGACTACACTATACCTGATGTCACCAATTTGTTTAACGTGTACAGTACACTTGGTATAACTAATACACAGACTACACTAAATATCTGATGTCACGGAGGTGTTTGGTTTACGTGTACAGTACACTTGGTATAACTCTTACACAGACTACACTACATACCTGATGTTACTGAGGTGTTTGGTTACTTGTATACTACACTTGGTATAACTCTTACACAGACTACACTTCATACCTGATGTCACGGAGGTGTTTGGTTTACTTGTACAGCACACTTGGTATAACTCATACACAGACTACACTTAATACCTGATGTCACCGAGATGTTTGGTTAACTTGTACAGTACACTTGGTATAACTCTTACAGAGACTACACTTCATACCTGATGTCACAGAGATGTTTGCTTTACATGTACAGTACACTTGGTATAACTCATACACAGATTACACTTCATACCTATGTCACCAAGGTGTTTGGTTTACGTGTACAGTACACTTGGTATAACTCTTACTCAGACTACACTACATACCTGATGTCACCAAGGTGTTTGGTTTACATGTACAGTACACTTGGTATAACTACACAGACTACACTTCATAAATGATGTCACTGAGGAGTTTGGTTTACGTGTACAGTACACTTGGTATAACTCTTACACAGACTACACTTCATACCTGATGTCACTGAGGAGTTTGGTTTACATGTACACTACATTTGGTATAACTATGACACAAGCTACACTTCATACCTGATGTCACTGAGGTGTCTTGTTTACATGACCAGTACACTTGGTATAACTCTTACACAGACTACACTACATACCTGATGTCAACGAGGTGTTGCTTTGCATGGACAGTACAGTTGGTATAACTCTGACACAGACTACACTAAATACCTGATGTCACGGAGGTGTTTGGTTTACGTGTACAGTACACTTGTTATAACTAATAAACATACTACACTTCATACCTGATGTCACTGAGGAGTTTGGTTTACATGTACACTACATTTGGTATAACTCTTACACAGACTACACTTCATACCTGATGTCGCTCAGGTGTTGGGTTTACGTGTACAGTACACTTGGTATAACTCTTACACAGACTACACTTCATACCTGATGTCACTGAGGTGTTTGGTTTACCAGTACAGTACACTTGGTATAACTCTTACACAGACTACACTTCATACCAGATGTCACTGAGGTGTTTGGTTTACATGTATAGTACACTTGGTATAACTCTTACACAGACTACACTTCATACCTGATGTCACTGAGGTGTTTGGTTTACCAGTACAGTACACTTGGTATAACTCTTACACAGACTACACTACATACCTGATGTCACTGAGGTGATTGGTTTACGTGTACAGTACACATAGTATAACTAATACACAGACTACATTACATCCCTGATTTCACAAAGGTGATTTTTTACCTGTACAGGTACACTTGTTATAACTCTTACACAGACTACACTTCATACCTGATGTCACCGAGGTGTTTTTTTACCTGTACAGGTACACTTGGTATAACTCTTAAACAGACTACACTACATACCTGATGTCACCAATTTGTTTAACGTGTACAGTACACTTGGTACAACTAATACACAGACTACACTAAATATCTGATGTCACTGAGGTGTTTGGTTTACATGTATAGTACACTTGGTATAACTCTTACAGAGACTACACTTCATACCTGATGTCACGGAGGTGTTTGGTTTACGTGTACAGTACACTTGGTATAACTCTTACACAGACTACACTTCATACCTGATGTCACCGAGGTGTTTGGTTTACATGTACAGTACACTTGGTATATCTCTTAGACAGACTACACTACATACCTGATGTTACTGAGGTGTTTGGTTAATTGTACAGTACACTTGGTATAACTCTTACACAGACTACACTTCATACCTGATGTCACGGAGGTGTTTGGTTTACTTGTACAGCACACTTGGTATAACTCATACACAGACTACACTTAATACCTGATGCCACCGATGTGTTTGGTTTACGTGTACAGTACAATTGGTATAACTCTTACATAGACTACAGTACATACCTGATGTCAACGAGGTGTTTGGTTTACGTGTCCAGTACACTTGGTATAACTATGACACAAGCTACACTTCATACCTGATGTCACTGAGGTGTCTTGTTTACATGTCCAGTACACTTGGTATAACTCTTACACAGACTACACTACATACCTGATGTCAACGAGGTGTTTGGTTTACGTGTCCAGTACACTTGGTATTACTTTTACACAGACTACACTAAATACCTGATGTCACAGCGGTGTTGGTTTAAATGTACAGTACACTTGGTATAACTTTTACACAGACTACACTAAATACCTGATGTCACCGAGGTGTTGCTTTGCATGGACAGTACAGTTGGTATAACTCTGACACAGACTACACTAAATACCTGATGTCACGGAGGTGTTGGTTTACGTGTACAGTACACTTGTTATAACTAATAAACATACTACACTAAAAACCTGATGTCACTTAGCTGTTTGGTTTACCTGTACAGTACACCTGGTATAACTCATACACAGACTACACTACATACCTGATGTCACGGAGGTGTTTGGTTTACCTGTACGGTACACTTGGTATAACTTACACAGACTACACTTCATACCTGATGTCACCGAGGTGTTTGGTTTACGTGTACAGTACACTTGGTATAACTCTTACACAGATTGCACTATATAACTGATGTCAGCAAGGTGTTTGGCTTACATGTCCAGAACACCTGGTATAACACTTACACATACTACACTAAAAACCTGATGTCACCGAGGTGTTTGGTTTACATGTACAGTACACTTGGTATAACTCTTACACAGACTACACTTCATACCTGATGTCACCAAGGTGTTTGGTTTACATGTACAGTACACTTGGTATAACTCTTACATAGACTACACTACATACCTGATGTCACGGAGGTG
Organism: Limnoperna fortunei; assembly: GCA_944474755.1. NCBI lineage: Eukaryota > Metazoa > Mollusca > Bivalvia > Mytilida > Modiolidae > Limnoperna > Limnoperna fortunei. The sequence goes on along the minus strand of OX104112.1, from coordinate 112,765,690 downwards.
TTTGGTTTCCGTGTACAGTACACTTGTTATAACTCTTACACAGACTACATCACATACCTGGTGTCACCGAGGTGTTTTTTACGTGTACAGTACACTTGGTATAACTCTTACACAGACTACACCAAAAACCTGATGTCATCGAGGTGTTTCGTTTACATGTACTGTACACTTGGTATAACTCTTACACAGACTACACTCCATACCTGATGTCACTGAGGTGTTTTGTTTACCTGTATATTACGTTTGGTATAAATCTTACACAGACTACACTCCATACCTGATGTCACTGAGGTGTTTGGTTTACCTGTACAGTACACTTGGTATATCTCTTAGACAGACTACACTACATACCTGATGCCACCGATGTGTTTGGTTTACGTGTACAGTACACTTGACATAACTCTTACAGAGACTACACTTCATACCTGATGTCACTGAGGTGTTTGGTTTACGTGTCCAGTACACTGGCTATAACTTGTACACAGACTACACTTCATACCTGATGTCACTGAGGTGTTTGGTATACCTGTACAGTACACTTGGTATAACTCTTACACAGACTACACTTCATACCTGATGTCAGCGAGGTGTTTGGTATACCTGTACACAACACTCGGTATATTCATACACAGACTACACTTCATATCTGAAGTCACTGAGGTGTTTGGTTTACCTGTAGAGTACATTTGGTATTGATGCACAGACTACACTTTATATCTGATGTAATATGATGTCACTTCATGTATTTACATGTACAGTGATCTTGGTATAACTCATACACAGACTACACTTAATACCTGATGCCACCGATGTGTTTGGTTTACGTGTACAGTACACTTGGTATAACTCTTACACAGACTACACTACATACCTGATGTCAACGAGGTGTTTGGTTTACGTGTCCAGTACACTTGGTATAACTATGACACAAGCTACACTTCATACCTGATGTCACTGAAGTGTCTTGTTTACATGTCCAGTACACTTGGTATAACTCTTACACAGACTACACTACATACCTGATGTCAACGAGGTGTTTGGTTTACGTGTCCAGTACACTTGGTATTACTTTTACAGAGACTACACTAAATGCCTGATGTCACAGCGGTGTTGGTTTAAGTGTACAGTACACTTGGTATAACTTTTACACAGACTACACTAAATACCTGATGTCAGCGAGGTGTTTGGTTAATGTGTACAGTACACTTAGTATAACTCTTACACAGACTACACTTCATACCTGATGTCACCAATTTGTTTGTTTTACGTGTACAGTACACTTGGTATAACTAATAAACATACTACACTAAAAACCTGATGTCACTGAGGTGTTTGGTTTACGTGTACAGTACACTTGGTATAACTAATAAACATACTACACTAAAAACCTGATGTCACTGAGGTGTTTGGATTACCTGTACAGTACACCAGGTATAACTCATACACAGACTACACTACATACCTGATGGCACCAATTTGTTTGTTTTACGTGTACAGTACACTTGGTATAACTCTTACACAGATTGCACTACACAACTGATGTCAGCAAGGTGTTTGGATCACATGTCCAGTACACCTGGTATAACACTTACACAGACTACACTAAATACCTGATGTCACTGAGGTGTTTGGTGTACCTGTACAGTACACTTGGTATAACTCGTACACAGACTACACTTCATACCTGATGTCACCGAGGTGTTTGGTATACCTGTACAGAACACTTGGTATAACTCTTACACAGACTACACTTCATACCTGATGTCACCGAGGTGTATGGTTTATGTGTACACTACACTTGGTATAAATCTTACACAGACTACATGTCATACCTGATGTCACTGAGGTGTTTGGTATACCTGTACAGTACACTTGGTATAACTCGTACACAGACTACACTTCATACCTGATGTCACCGAGGTGTTTGGTTTATGTGTACACTACACGTGGTATAACTCGTACACAGACTACACTTCATACCTGATGTCACTGAGGTGTTTGGTATACCTGTACACTACACTTGGCATAGCTCTTACACAGACTACACTTCATACCTGATGTCACCGAGGTGTTTGGTTTACGTGTACAGCACACTTGGTATAACTGTTACACAAACTACACTTCATACCTGATGTCACTGAGGTGTTAGGTATACCTGTACAGTACACTTGGTATAACTCTTACACAGACTACACTTCATACCTGATGTCACCGAGGTGTTTGGTTTATGTGTACACTACACTTAGTATAACTCTTACACAGACTACACTTCATACCTGATGTCACCGAGGTGTTTGATTGACATGTACAGTACACTTGGTATAACTCATACACAGACTACACTTCATACCTGATGTCACTGAGGTGTTTGGTTTACATGTACAGTACACTTAGCATAACTCTTACACAGACTACTCTTCATACCTGATGTCACCAAGGTGTTTGGTATACCTGTACAGTACACTTGGTATATTCATACACAGACTACACTTCATACCTGATGTCAGCGAGGTGTTTGGTATACCTGTACACAACACTTGGTATATTCATACACAGACTACACTTCATACCTGAAGTCACTCAGGTGTTTGGTTTACATGTACAGTACACTTGGTATATCTCTTACACAGACTACACTACATACGTGATGCAATAGATGTGTTTGGATTATGTGTACAGTACACTTGGCATAACTCTTACACAGAATACACTTCATACCTGATGTCACCGAGGTGTTTGGTTTATGAGTACAGTACACTTGGTATAACTCTTACACAGACTACACTTCATACCTGATGTCACAAAGGTGTTTGGGTTATGAGTTCAGTACACTTGGTATAACTCTTACACAGACTACACTTCATACCTGATGTCACAAAGGTGTTTGGTTTATGAGTACAGTACACTTGGTATAACTCTTACACAGACTTAACTTCATACCTGATGTCACCCAGGTGTTTGGTATACCGGTACAGTACAATTGGTATTCATACACAGACTACACTTCATACCTGATGTCACCAAGGTGTTTGGTATACCTGTACAGTACACTTGGTTTATTCATACACTGACATACACTTCATACCTGATGTCACCAAGGTGTTTGGTATACCTGTAAAGTACACTTGGTTTATTCATACACTGACATACACTTCATACCTGATGTCACCAATGTGTTTGGTATACCTGTGCAGTACACTTTGTTTATTCATACACAGACTACACTTCATACCTGATGTCACAGAGGTGTTTGGTTTACATGTACAGTACACTTGGTATAACTCTTACACAGACTACACTTCATACCTGATGTCACCAAGGTGTTTGGTATAGCTGTGCAGTACACTTGGTTTATTCATACATAGACTACACTCCAAACCTGATGTCACCGAGGTGTTTGGTTTACCTGTACTGTACACTTGGTATAACTCTTACACAGACTACACTCCATACCTGATGTCACTGAGCTGTTTGGTTTACCTGTATAGTATGTTTGGTATAAATCTTACACAGACTACACTCCATACCTGACGTCACCAAGGTGTTTGGTTTGTGTCCAGTACACTTGATATAACTCATACACAGACTACACTACATACCTGATGTCACTGAGGTGTTTGGTTTACCTGTATAGTACGTTTGGTATAAATCTTACACAGACTACATTTCATACCTGATGTCACCATGGTGTTTGGTTTACATGTACAGTACACTTGGTATATCTCTTACACAGACTACACTACATACGTGATGCAATAGATGTGTTTGGATTATGTGTACAGTACACTTGGCATAACTCTTACACAGACTACACTTCATACCTGATGTCAGCGAGGTGTTTGTTATACCTGTACACAACACTTGGTATATTCATACACAGACTACACTTCATACCTGATGTCACTAAGGTGTTTGGTTTACCTGTACAGTACACTTGGTATATTCATACACAGACTACACGTCATACCTGATGTCACCAAGGTGTTTGGTTTACCTGTACAGTACACTTGGTATAACTTTTACACAGACTACACTTCATACCTGATGTCACTAAGGTGTTTGGTATACCTGTGCAGTATACTTGGTATAACTCTTACACAGACTACACTTCATACCTGATATCACCAAGGTGTTTGGTTTATAAGTACAGTACACTTGGTATAATTCTTACACAGACTACACTTCATACCTGATGTCACCGAGGTGTTTGGTTTATAAGTACAGTACACTTGGTATAATTCTTACACAGACTACACTACATACCTGATGTCACCGAGGTGTTTGGTTTATAAGTACAGTACACTTGGTATAATTCTTACACTTTATACCTGATGTTTCTAAATTTATCGTTTGGTTTACATAACACCTGTTTTTTTTTATGTGTACACTACATTCGTTGATAGTTTGAGTTTGTGTTAAAGGATAAAAATAGGCTTACCTGTAGAAATATCTTTGTTTTTCCTTTCGCCTTGATCACTGCAATCCTTCCCTGTAAGAAAATTAAAAAAAAACATTTAAAACATGCATTATTTATTTACATCTACCAATATAAACTAAGTAATGTCTATAAACAATGCAGATAGAAATAACAGAAGCTTACAAAATAACTTATATTATTACAATGATGTCTGGTAAACATGAACGTTTTGTTTTGGTAAATAACTCACATCTTGTCAACAAATCTCATAATGTAAGTTATACAGCTACATATAACAAAAGTTATTTTTGTAACAGATCTAATCAAACTTGATATTTTATGATTCTGTACAAAGAGTCATTAAATAAATGGCCACACTTAGGGTGAAATATTTGGTTTGTGTGAAATAATGTATGTTTTATCATGTCAGCCTTTAAACATGCATTATAAATCTCTGTGGTCAATGTATAAAAAAATAACACTTTTTGTAACAAACGTCGTTGAGACTGACATTTTCTGGTTCTGTTCGACGAGTAGAGTTAAATAAATGGCCACACTCAGGGTGAAATATATGATTTGTGTGAAATAATGTATGTTTTATCATGTCATCCATTAAAAATGTACTATAAATCTCTGAGCTCAAAGTATAAAAAAATAACTTTTTGTTACAAATGTAATTGAGACTGATATTTTCTGATTCAGGTCAATTAGAGGAATAAAATGAATCCCAACACTTATGGTGAAATATATCATTATCTGAGATTAATCAATGAATCTTGTAAAATGTAGGCCATAACAAGATGTACATAGATATTTTCTGATTCAGTACAAAAATGAAGTAAAACACGACCTTCCACTGAGGAATACGTACATCGACATCCTGGCTGTGTATGTCAGCCCCCTTTGATATCAGTAGTTCTGCCACATCTCGGGAGCCTCCTCTTGAAGCGTCGTGTAATGGTGTGTATTCCTAGAACCATATTAAATAGAGATTAAACACAACGATTTCTCTGTAAATAACAGACATCTTGTCAACAAATCTCCTCAATGTCAGTTATACAGCTACATATAACAAAAGTAGTTTTTGTAACAGATCTAATTAAACTTGATATTTTCTGATTCTGTACAAAGAGAGGAGTTAAAAAAATGGCCACACTCAGGGAGAAATATTTAGTTTGTGTGAAATAATGTATGTTTTATCATGTCGGCCATTAAAAATGTACTATAAATCTCTGTGGTCAAAGTATAAAAAAATAACTTTTTGTAACAAACGTCGTTGAGACTGATATTTTCTTATTCTGTGCAATTAGTCGAGTTAAATAAATGGCCACACTCAGGGTGAAATATTTGGTTTGTGTGAAATAATGTATGTTTTATCATGTCGGCCATTAAAATGTACTATAAATCTCTGTGATCAATGTATAAAAAAATAACTTTTTGTAACAAACGTCGTTTAGACTGATATTTTCTGATTCTGTACGAAGAGTCGAGTTAAATAAATGGCCACACTTAGGGTGAAATATTTGGTTTGTGTGAAATAATGGATGTTTTATCATGTCGGCCCATTAAAAATGTACTACATATCTCTGTGGTCAAAGTAAAAAAATAACTTTTTGGAGCAAACATCTTTGAAACTGATATTTTCTTATTCAGGCCAATGAGACGAATAAAATGACTCCCGACACTTATGGTGAAATATATTATTATCTGAGATTAATCAATGAATCTTGTAACATGTCGGCCATAACAAGATGTACATAGATATTTTCTGATTCAGTACAAAAATGAAGTAAAACACGACATTCCACTGAGCAATACATACCCACCGACCCTGGCTGTTTATGTCAGCCCCCTTTGATATCAGTAGTTCTGCCACGTCTAGGAAGCCTCCCTGTGCAGCGTCATGTAATGGTGTGTTTTTCTAGAATCATATTAAATAGAGATTAAACACAACGATTTCTCTGTAAATAACAGACATCTTGTCAACAAATCTCCTCAATGTAAGTAATACAGCTTCATATAACCAAAAGTAGTTTTTGTAACAGATCAAATAAAACTTTATATTTTCTGATTCTGTTCAAAGAGTCGGGTTAAATAAATGGCCACACTCAGGGCGAAATATTTGGTTTGTGTGAAATAATGTATGTTTTATCATGTCGGCCATTAAAAATGTATTATAAATCTCAGTGGTCAATGTATAAAAAAAAATAACTTTTGGTAACAAACGTTGTTGAGACTGATATTTTTTGATTCATGTCAATGAGACGAATAAAATGAATCCCAACACGTATGGTGAAATATATCATTACCTGAGATTAATCAATGAATCTTGAAACATGTCGGCCATAACAAGATGTACATTTATATTTTCTGCTTCAGTACAAAAATGAAGTAAAACACGACCTTCCACTGAGGAATACATACCACGTCATCCCGGCTGTGGATGTCAGCCCCATTTGATATCAGTAGTTCTGCCACATCTCGGGAGCCTCCTCTTGCAGCCTGGTGTAATGGTGTGTATTTCTAGAATAATATTAAATAGAGATTAAACACAACCATTTCTCTGTAAATAACAGACATCTTGTCAACAAATCTCCTCAATGTCAGTTATACAGCTGCATATAACAAAAGTAGTTTTTGTAACAGATCTTATAAAACCTGATATTTTCTGATTCTGTACAAAGAGTCGAGTTAAATAAATGGCCACACTCAGAGTGAAATATTTGGTTTGTGTGATATAATGTATGTTTTATCATGTCGGCCATTAAAAATGTACCATAAATCTCTGTGGTCAAAGTATAAAAAATAAATTTTTGTAACAAACGTTGTTGAGACTGATATTTTCTGATTCAGGTCAATGAGACGAATAAAATCAATCCCAACACTTATGGTGAAATATATCATTATCTGAGATTAATCAATAAATCTTGTAACATGTCGGCCATAACAAGATGTACTTTGATATTTTCTGATTCAGTACAAAAATGATGTAAAACACGACCTTCCACTGAGGAATACATACCCGGCGGCTCTGGCTGTTGATGTCAGCCCCCTTTGATATCAGTAGTTCTGCCACGTCTCGGAAGCCTTTATATGCAGCCCAGTGTAATGGTGTGTCTCCCTAGAACCATATTAAATAGAGATTAAACAGAACGATTTCTTTGTAAATAAGAGACATCTTGTCAACAAATCTCCTCAATGTAAGTTATACAGCTACATATAACAAAAGTAGTTTTTGTAACAGATCTAATAAAACCTGATATTTACTGATTCTGTACAAAGAGTCGAGTTAAATAAATGGCCACACTCAGGGTGAAATATTTGGTTTGTGTGAAATAATGTATGTTTTCTCATATCGGCCATTAAAAATGTACTATAAATCTCTGTGGTCAAAGTATAAAAAAATAACTTTTTGTAACAAACGTCGTTGAGACTGATATTTTCTTATTCTGTGCAATTAGTCGAGTTAAATAAATGGCCACACTCAGGGTGAAATATTTGGTTTGTGTGAAATAATGTATGTTTTATCATGTCGGCCATTAAAATGTACTATAAATCTCTGTGATCAATGTATAAAAAAATAACTTTTTGTAACAAACGTCGTTTAGACTGATATTTTCTGATTCTGTACGAAGAGTCGAGTTAAATAAATGGCCACACTTAGGGTGAAATATTTGGTTTGTGTGAAATAATGGATGTTTTATCATGTCGGCCCATTAAAAATGTACTACATATCTCTGTGGTCAAAGTAAAAAAATAACTTTTTGGAGCAAACATCTTTGAAACTGATATTTTCTTATTCAGGCCAATGAGACGAATAAAATGACTCCCGACACTTATGGTGAAATATATTATTATCTGAGATTAATCAATGAATCTTGTAACATGTCGGCCATAACAAGATGTACATAGATATTTTCTGATTCAGTACAAAAATGAAGTAAAACACGACATTCCACTGAGCAATACATACCCACCGACACTGGCTGTTTATGTCAGCCCCCTTTGATATCAGTAGTTCTGCCATGTCTAGGAAGCCTCCCTGTGCAGCGTCATGTAATGGTGTGTTTTTCTAGAACCATATTAAATAGAGATTAAACACAACGATTTCTCTGTAAATAACAGACATCTTGTCAACAAATCTCCTCAATGTAAGTAATACAGCTTCATATAACCAAAAGTAGTTTTTGTAACAGATCAAATAAAACTTTATATTTTCTGATTCTGTTCAAAGAGTCGGGTTAAATAAATGGCCACACTCAGGGCGAAATATTTGGTTTGTGTTAAATAATGTATGTTTTATCATGTCGGCCATTAAAAATGTATTATAAATCTCAGTGGTCAATGTATAAAAAAAAATAACTTTTGGTAACAAACGTTGTTGAGACTGATATTTTCTGATTCAGGTCAATGAGACGAATAAAATGAATCCCAACACGTATGGTGAAATATATCATTACCTGAGATTAATCAATGAATCTTGAAACATGTCGGCCATAACAAGATGTACATTTATATTTTCTGCTTCAGTACAAAAATGAAGTAAAACACGACCTTCCACTGAGGAATACATACCACGTCATCCCGGCTGTGGATGTCAGCCCCATTTGATATCAGTAGTTCTGCCACATCTCGGGAGCCTCCTCTTGCAGCCTGGTGTAATGGTGTGTATTTCTAGAACAATATTAAATAGAGATTAAACACAACCATTTCTCTGTAAATAACAGACATCTTGTCAACAAATCTCCTCAATGTCAGTTATACAGCTGCATATAACAAAAGTAGTTTTTGTAACAGATCTTATAAAACCTGATATTTTCTGATTCTGTACAAAGAGTCGAGTTAAATAAATGGCCACACTCAGGGTGAAATATTTGGTTTGTGTGATATAATGTATGTTTTATCATGTCGGCCATTAAAAATGTACTATAAATCTCTGTGGTCAAAGTATAAAAAATAACTTTTTGTAACAAACGTTGTTGAGACTGATATTTTCTGATTCAGGTCAATGAGACGAATAAAATCAATCCCAACACTTATGGTGAAATATATCATTATCTGAGATTAATCAATAAATCTTGTAACATGTCGGCCGTAACAAGATGTACTTTGATATTTTCTGATTCAGTACAAAAATGATGTAAAACACGACCTTCCACTGAGGAATACATACCCGGCGGCTCTGGCTGTTGATGTCAGCCCCCTTTGATATCAGTAGTTCTGACACGTCTCGGAAGCCTTTATATGCAGCCCAGTGTAATGGTGTGTCTCCCTAGAACCATATTAAATAGAGATTAAACAGAACGATTTCTTTGTAAATAAGAGACATCTTGTCAACAAATCTCCTCAATGTAAGTTATACAGCTACATATAACAAAAGTAGTTTTTGTAACAGATCTAATAAAACCTGATATTTTCTGATTCTGTACAAAGAGTCGAGTTAAATAAATGGCCACACTCAGGGTGAAATATTTGGTTTGTGTGAAATAATGTATGTTTTCTCATATCGGCCATTAAAAATGTGCTATAAATCTCTGTGGTCAATGTATAAAAAAATAACTTTTGTACCAAACGTTGTTGAGACTGATATTTTCTGATTCTGTACAAAGAGTGGAGTTAAATAAATGGCCACACTCCGGGTGAAATATTTGGTTTGTGTGAAATAATGTATGTTTTATCATGTCGGCCATTAAAAATATACGATAAATCTCTGTGGTCAAAGTATAAAAAATAAATTTTTGTAACAAACGTTGTTGAGACTGATATTTTCTGATTCAGGTCAATGAGACGAATAAAATGAATCCCAACACTTATGGTGAAATATATCATTATCTGAGATTAATCAATAAATCTTGTAACATGTCGGCTATAACAAGATGTACATTGATATTTTCTGATTCAGTACAAAAATGAAGTAAAAAACGACCTTCCACTGAGGAATACATACCACGTCATCCCGGCTGTTGATGTCAGCCCCCTTTGATATCAGTAGTTCTGCCACGTTTCGGGAGCCTTTCCTTGCAGCCCAGTGTAATGGTGTGTTTTTCTAGAACCATATTAAATAGAGATTAAACACAACGATTTCTCTGTAAATAACAGACATCTTGTCAACAAATCTCCTCAATGTAAGTTATACAGCTACATATAACAAAAGTAGTTTTTGTAACAGATCTAATCAAACTTGATATTTTCTGATTCTGTACAAAGAGACGAGTTAAACAAATGGCCACACTCATGGTGAAATATTTGGTTTGTGTGAAATAATGTATGCTTTATCATGTCGGCCATTAAAAATGTACTATAAATCTCTGTGGTCAATGTATAAAAAAATAACTTTTTGTAACAAACGTCCTTGAGACTAATATTTTCTGATTCTTTACGAAGAGTCGAGTTAAACAAATGGCCACACTCAGGGTGAAATATTTGACTTGTGTGAAATAATGGAGGTTTTATCATGTCGGCCATTAAAAATGTACTATAAATCTCTGTGGTCAAAAAAATAACTTTTTGTAACAAACGTTGTTGAGACTGATATTTTCTGATTCAGGTCAATGAGACGAATAAAATGAATCCCAACACTTATGGTGAAATATTTGGTTTGTGTGAAATAATGTATGTTTTATCATGTCGGCCATTAAAAATGTACTATAAATCTTTGTGATCAATGTATAAAAAAATAACTTTTTGTAACAAACGTCGTTGAGACTGATATTTTCTGATTCTGCACGAAGAGTCGAGTTAACAAATGGCCACACTCAGGGTGAAATATTTGGTTTGTGTGAAATAATGTATGTTTTATCATGTCGGCCATTAAAAATGTACTATAAATCTCTGTGGTCAAAGTATAAAAAAAGAACTTTTTGTAACAAACGTCGTTGAGACTGATATTTTCATATTCTGTTCAAAGAGTCGAGTTAAATAAATGGCCACACTCAGGGTGAAATATTTGGTTTCTGTGAAATAATGTATGTTCATCATGTCCGCCATTAAAAATGTACTATATATCTCTGTGGTCAAAGTATAAAAAAATAACTTTTTGTAACAAACGTCGATGAGACTGATATTTTCTGATTCTGTTCGAAGAGTCGAGTTAAATAAATGGCCACACTCATGGTTTTTGTGAAATAATGTATGTTTTATCATGTTGGCCATTAAAAATGTTGTCAATTTTGTGTAAAAATAATGGATCTTTTATCATGTCGACCATATGCAGTCTACCTGTATTACTGGACATATACAGTCTACCTGTCATACTGGACATTCCATTCTACCTGTCATACTGGACATATGCAGTACACCTGTCAACTGGACATATGCATTCTACCTGTCATACTCGACATATGCTATCTACCTGTCATACTAGACATATCCAATCTACCTGTCCTACTGGAAATATGCAGTACACCTGTCATACTGAACATATGCAATCAAACATTCATACCAGACATATGAAGTCTACATTTCATACATCACAAATGGTCTAGCTGTCATACTTGACATACAGTCTACATTTCATACTGGAATATGCATTCTACCTATCATAGTCGAAACATGATAATTACCTGTCATACTTGACATATACAGTTTACCTTTCATACTAGATACAGTCAAACCTCGATAAGTCGAAGTTTATGGGACCGTAAAAATATATTGAGTTATCCGAAGTTCCAGTCAACTGAGTTTACGGTGTTACGTCATTATGTCATGTATAAAAAATCTAATGGTTTTTATTTCATGTATATTTGTTTCGAACTTCGGCATTTTTGCAATATATCCATTCTAATAAATCGACAATAATTGATAAGTATTGTAATAAAATTAATGAACTTTATTATAATCATGGAAAAACATTTCACGATAACACTTTTCAACTTACAGTTCGAAAGAACTAATTCAACAATGCAGAGTGTTTTTACGTAATTGAAAATAACACACAAGTCAACAAAAATAACAGAACGTCATTAAAGAAACGCAACTTAACGTCATATATTGTTGACCAGATCAAAAGAAATTTTGCAATAGTTATCATTTTTAATAAAAAAATATGACAAAATAATTCGGACAGTAATGAGCGGATCATCAATTAACCTTAGTAATTATGTACCGCGCTTGGATTATCAATTCGTTTTATTAAATTGCCAATTCAAATTGTAAAAGCCAATTAGTAATCCGGTTTACGCTTTGACAGGTGTGTAAAATAAACAGACGGGAATTAAGTAACAATACAAATGAAATAGTTAGTTTTGACATATGATTCAAGAACAAAATTTCTTAGAGACAACGAGGTTAAAATTACACTAATTAATATTGTACGGACTACAAAAATCCATTGAGTTAAGCGAATTATACAAACAACCGAGATCGGCACATCTGAGGAAGAAATTCATTGTTGATATGAGAAAAATGCTGGGACTTTAAAATTATATAGACATAACCGAGGTATCGAGTCAACCAAGTTCGAGACAACGAGGTTCGACTGTATATGACATTTACCTGTCAAACCTGACATTGTAATGTCATACTTGACATATGCAGTGTAATGTCATACTAGACATATGTAGACTACCTGTCATACTGAACATATCCATTATAACTGTCATACTTGACATATGTAGACTACATGTCATATATGACGTATGCCGTGTAATGTCATACTTGACATATGTAGACTACCTGGTATGTTGGATGTATTCAATACAACTGTCATGCTAGGCATATGCAGTAAACATGTCGTACTGGACATATGCACTCCATCTGTCATACTGGACATATGCAGTCTACCAGTCATACTTGACATATGTAGACTACCTGTCATACTGGACATGTGAACTCTACCTATCATACTGGATGTTTGCAGTCTTCAAGTCATACTGTACATATGCACTCCACCTGTCATACTGGTCATATGTTGTCTACCTGTCACGCAGAACATATGCAATCCACATATCATACTGGACATATGCAGTCCACCTCTCAAACTGGACTTGTGCAGTCTATCAGTCATAACAAACATATGCAGTCTACAGTCTGCTGGGCATATTAAAGTCTACATGTCCTGCTAGGCATATCCAGTCTACCTGACATACTTGACATATTCTGTCAACATTTCATACGGGAATAGTCAATTTTTCTACCGCAGCTTTGAGTTTTCTCCGGGTCTTGACATATGTATACTACATGTCATATATGACATATGCAGTCTACCTGTCCTACTGGACATATGTAGACTATCTGTCATACTGGACATATGCATAATAAATGTCATACTTGACATATGTAGACTACATGTCATATTTGACATATGCAGTATACGAGTCATTCTTGACATACAGTCTCTTCAAGTCAAACTGAACAGTCTATCTGTTATACTGGATATATGCAGTCTACCTGTCATACTGGACATATGACATCTACCTTTCATGCTTGACATGGAGACTTCCTGACATGTTGGGCATATGCAATCTACCTGTCATGCTGGACATATGCAGTAAACATACTGGAAATATGCAATATATCTGTCATACTGGACATATACTGGGTAAATACTAGAAATGTGAAGTCTACCTGTCATACTACACATGTGAAGTCTACCTATCATTCTGCAATTTACCTGTAAAATCAAGACAGGTGCAGCCTTCCTGTCATACTAGGCATGCAATTAACATATAACTACTAGACATATGCAGTCTACCTGTCATACTACACATGCAACTAACATGTCAATACTAGACATGAATTTTACCTGTTATATAGACATAAGCAGTCTACATGTCATACTGTTCATATGTTGTCTACCTGTCATGCAGAACATATGCAATCCACATATCATACTGGACATATGCAGTCCACCTGTCATACTGGACTTGTGTAGTCTAACAGTCATAACAAACATATGCAGTCTACAGTCTGCTGGGCATATTAAAGTCTACATGTTATACTAGGCATATCCAGTCTACCTGACATACTTGACATATTCTGTCTACATTTCATACGGGAATAGTCAGTTTTTCTACCGCAGCTTTGGGTTGTCTCCGGGTACTCCGGCTTCCTTCCCCAATAAAAACTGCACGCCTAGATATAGCTAAAAAATTGCAGAAAATGGCGTTAAACATCATTTAAACAAACAAACATCATATGGGAATATGCAGTCTACTTGCTATACTTGACGTGCAGACTACCTGCCAACTGGACATGTGGATACTACCTGTCATACTGGACATAGGCAGTCTTCCTGTCACACTTGACATATGTAGACTACCTGTCATACTTGACATATCCATTATAAATACTTGACACATGTAGACTACCTGTCATACTGGACATATGCAGTCTATCTGTCATACTAGACATACTGGACATATGCAGTCTATCTGTTATACTGGACATATGCAGTCTATCTGTCATACTGGACATATGCAGTCTATCTGTCATACTGGACATACTAGCCATATGCAGTCTATCTGTTATACTGGGCATATGCAGTCTATCTGTTATACTGGACATATGCAGTCTATCTGTCATACTGGACATACTAGCCATATGCAGTCTATCTGTTATACTGGACATATGCAGTCTATCTGTCATACTAGACATACTAGCCATATGCAGTCTATCTGTTATACTGGACATATGCTTGACCTTGATACACAGTCTACATTTCATACTGGAATATGCATTCTACCTGTCATAGTCGACATATGCTAACTACCTAACATACAGTTTACCTTTCATACTGGATGTATGCCGTTTATCTGTCATACAAATGTACTTTGTAATGTCATAGTTGACATATGCAGTCTACCTGTCATACTGGACATATGTAGACTACCTGTCATACTGGACATATGCATAATAAATGTCATACTTGACATATGTAGACTACCTGTCATACTGGACATATGCATAATAAATGACATACTTGACATATGTAGACTACATGTCATAGTTGACATATGCAGTTTACGAGTCATGCTTGACATACAGTGTCTTCAAGTCAAACTGAACATATGCAGTCTATCTGTTATACTGGACATATGCAGTCTACCTGTCATACTGGACATTTGCCATCTACCTGTCATGCTTGACATGCAGACTTCCTGACATGTTGGACATATGCAATCTACCTGTCATGCTGGAGATATGCAGTAAACATGTCATACTGGAAATATGCACTCTATCTGTCATACTGGACATATACTGGGCAAATACTAGACATGTGAAGTCTACCTGTCATACTACACATGTGAAGTCTACCTGTCACTCTGCAATTTACCTGTAACAACTAGACAGGTGCAGCCTTCTTGTCATACTAGGCATGCAATTAACATATAAATACTACACATATGCAGTCTACCTGTCATACTACGCATGCAACTTACATGTCAATACTAGACATGAATTTTACCTGTCATATAGACATAAGCAGTCTACCTGTCATACTGGATTTACATGTAAATATACATATGCAGTATAACTGTCAATACTAGACATATGCAGTCTACCTGTAAATACTTAACATATTGAGTATACCTGTCATATTAGACATATGCAGTCTACCTGTCACACTGGACATGCAATTTTCATTGAAATACCTGAGATATGCATGTTGTTTTGTTTTCAGCTGATTTAAAAATGACTTGTTATAAATAGTTAACTTACATTATAGAGACTTGATAATCCAATTATATTGATTGATTGATTGATTGATTGATTAATGGTGTTTAACGCCCGAGCAGCAATATTTCAGCGATATTCAGGCGATGAACATGAAATGGATGATAAAATGAACATGAAATGATGATGAATGAAAATGGGATGGGACACAAGGAAACAAAGGGGTAACAAATTTTAGATTGCCACTGGCAAATGGAAGGATGGATAGGGTCGGGCAATTTAGCCTCCTGTAGCGGGATCGAAATCCCTACTCATAGCGAATACCACATCAGCGTTCTTTAACGTGCGAGGAACGTGGCATTTTTTCCCAACACGGTGCACTAATATGGTTTGAGGTCAGGTTTTCCGTATTATGGCCGGACAACCCCAGCTTGCCAGGGTTACCCCATTCAACCACCTGGGGAACACATCCCAGTCGGTCTTTAGGCAAACCGACCTGACACGCCAGTCAGGGTACTGGGCGCTATTTAGTCGCCTCTTAAGACAAGCTAGCGCGACTGCGGTCTATTCTTTTAGCCACCCGGATCCCGCACGGGGCCCAATTGTATTGAAGTAAATAGTTAAGAAACTCGATGTGTTATATAGCCATTCTTTGGAACATGACCAATCATCTACAAAGCAGGTAACCAATTCAGTTAGTTGATTTATCAGAAACAATTGTACAACTTGCATCTTTATCTGTACAGTTGAAACCATTTTCTAAACTCTTCTCCACAGCTTTCAAATCACCACTTTCAGCAGCAGTCAATAAATCCTAAAATATAAGAATAGCAAAAAAAATAGTTAATTTAAATTTTACCAGTCAGGAGATTTTCAGGTTTATGGAGGTACCTAGGCCAATTTGAGATTATTGCAGATTCTTGAGTATTCACTTTTACAAAGCATCCTACAAAGCCAATTTGCTATATTCTGCAAAGTATCGTGGTGGCAACCCTTTAATGAATGTACTGTTATTTTTTGTGACTTTATAGGTACTATTTGCTAAACCAGATTTTTAATAATGATTATGGTTTAATTGTGTTAAATATGATGCCACTTTATATGCAACGGCGGAATAAAGCTGTGAAAAACAACTTGGGAAACTACAACAGATGGTTACCATGGCAACAAAAGAACCATTTTTGTAATTTTTGTAATTACCTTAGCTGTTACTGGCATTTTGCTTTTCTTAGATTGTATAGTTGGTGGAAATGTAAGGATTGTTGTAAAAGAAGAACAGATATCATTTTTCAAGAAAAAATACTTTAATAAATCTAATAATTAATAAATCATTAATCAAAAGTACTGGGCAAACAACTTTTCCATTGCTGGTTCTATCATGTCCATTTTGTTTGCAATAACTGCATTTTCTGATTTTGTCTCGCTCTTCGTTAATGGTAATGACTGGAAACAAATACCACTGTCTACTTGCATTGAGTCCTTTTGGTTCAGTGACAGTTGGAAGTTTTGCATAGTCAAAGATACAATGTCTTTTCAATAAATTTATTGATATTTCATTGTCATCAATGTATTCCTTGATGAATACAGTGCGGGGATTTTGACTGCTCATTCCAAACTGATGGCATGATGAAATTCTGGGAGCACATTAAATTATGACTTCAAAAAATCTTTCCAGTTGTAGAAGACAACTGGACACTGGCTATCACAGATAAGATGTGGTTGTTCCTAAATGATGCTATAACTGACAATGCAACCTCAGATAAGTTTCAACTGTAACGTTCCGCCATTTTAACTGAAATTATAAAAATAAGTAACAGTTAAACATTAACAAAAATGCTGTAGACAATTTGAAACATGTTTCTGCCTTGATAAAGAAATTTTTTAGGAAGCCTTGTAACCGAGTGCTTGTTAAATTATGATGATATGTCTGTTTGTTTGTGTGCTGTTGAGCGTCACTTTCAGCAATTTTTCAGCTATATCATGCATGGTGTCCAGTTTTTAGGGAAAGGAAGCCGAAGTACCTGGAGATAACCCCGACCATCAGAAAGAAAATTGGCAGTCCTTGTCAATAAGGATTGGAGTCGAAATCACCCGTCTGCAGTGAAGTTGAACCTGCAACCCCCATGTACACAGGCAGGTGACCAATTGTAGATGACTGACTACCTTAACTACTTTGCCACTAAGGCCCCGGTGTAAACAGGCAGGTGACCAATTGTAGATGACTACCTTAACCACTCTGCCACTAAGACCCCCATGTAAACAGGCAGGTGACCAATTGTAGATGACTAACTACCTTAACCACTCTGCCACTAAGGCCCCCATGTACACAGGCAGGTGACCAATTGTAGATGACTAACTACCTTAACCACTCTGCCACTGAGGCCCCGGTGTAAACAGGCAGGTGACCAATTGTAGATGACTAACTACCTTAACCACTCTGCCACTAAGGCCCCGGTGTACACAGGCAGGTGACCAATTGTAGATGACTAACTACCTTAACCACTCTGCCACTAAGGCCCCGGTGTACACAGGCAGGTGACCAATTGTAGATGACTAACTACCTTAACTACTTTGCCACTAAGGCCCCGGTGTAAACATGCAAGTGACCAATTGTAGATGACTAACTACCTTAACTACTTTGCCACTAAGGCCCCATGTAAACAGGCAGGTGACCAATTGTAGATGACTAACTACCTTAACCACTCTGCCACTAAGGCCCCGGTGTAAACAGGCAGGTGACCAATTGTAGATGACTAACTACCTTATCCACTCTGCCACTAAGGCCCCGGTGTAAACAGGCAGGTGACCAATTGTAGATGACTAACTACCTTAACCACTCTGCCACTAAGGCCCCGGTGTAAACAGGCAGGTGACCAATTGTAGATGACTAACTACCTTAACCACTCTGCCACTAAGGCCCCGGTGTAAACAGGCAGGTGACCAATTGTAGATGACTAACTACCTTAACTACTCTGCCACTAAGGCGCCGGTGTAAACAGGCAGGTGACCAATTGTAGATGACTAACTACCTTAACCACTCTGCCACTAAGGCCCCGGTGTAAACAGGTAGGTGACCAATTGTAGATGACTAACTACCTTAACCACTCTGCCACTAAGGCCCCGGATTACATTATTAAAAAATACATTACAACTAATATGCTTTTTTCAAAATTCAGTAAAACTATTCAAGACTGTTATGAGATTGCTTAAATACCCCAGGCAGTCACATTATCATATTTGATTTTCAAAATATCTGTACTAAAGTGAAAACATATTTAATATAATTTCATGAAATTCTGTTGTGTGATTTCAGAGAGGTTGCACTGACATGAACAAGACTGAATGACAGACACACAATTTTCCCTGCAACATACAATAGGTTTGTTTTGTTTATTTGAATGGTGTTTAACGCCATTTATAGCAATTTTACAGCTATATCATTTCCAGTTTTTAAGGGGGGGGGGGGGGGGAAGAAGCTGGAGTTCCAGGAGAAAACCTTTGACCGCTGGTAGGAAACCTGGCAATCTTTGTCATTGAAGACCACATGATCAATAGTAGACTAACTACCTTAACCACTCTGCCACCGAGGCCCCTACAGAATTAATGAAAAAGAATTGCATGTAAATACCTTCAATAACCCAACATGCAAGTCAGGATGAAGTTTTGTATGATCCAACTTCCATACAGCTAAATCCAGATTTTCATGTTGCCCTGTCATGATTCTGCAAAAGACTATACCTGAAGAAAAAAAATATTGTATTATAGAACAAATTTTTTAAAAAGGAAAACCTTTTTATGTATTTGTTGTTTGGTTCATAATCATATTCTTCTGTTATTTTTTTTTAATTAAAATAATCAATATTTGCTTATATTTCACTGAATATTGATAACAAGACCTACCAAATAGCAACATTATTTTTGCTTTGGCATGCACAGTTGTCAATGTGGAGACTGGCTGATGTTTGACCATATCCTTTATATCTGAAGTGGTGGAGGTAACATGCTGACTACACAATTAGCCCCTTTTAACATCCTCTGCTTCAGCAATTAAGTAGAATGTCCGAGTTCCTGAAAAAGATATTCAAAGTTTTTACCAAAAATGAGATATAAACCAGAGGCTCTTAAGAGCCTGTATCGCTCACCTGATTTTATAGGCAATTAAGATGGCATTTCCCTGATGTTAAAGTAAGTCCTGTAATTTTCAATAAACTTTAAATAGGACTATCCAAACAATATTACTAGAAAGCTTTGTTTCATTGGTTTACCGGTTGTATAGAGAAGATTTTTTTTATTTGCCCATAGGGTCCTATGTTACACTAAGTCCTGCGGCGGTGGCGGCCATTTTGAATTTCCAATTGCCATAAAAAACATAAACTTTATAAAGGACCATACAAACAATATTGCTAGTAAGTTTTTGTTTCCATTGATTAACCGGTTTCATAGAAGAAGCCTTTAAAAACTTTTTCCCAAAGGGTCCTATGTTAAACTAAGTCCTGTGGTAGCGGCCATTTTGAAATTTCCAATTGCCATAAAAAACATAAACTTTATAGAGGACCATCCAAACAATATTGCTAGTAAGTTTTTGTTTCCATTGATTAACCGGTTTCAGAGACGAAGCCTTTAAAAACTTTTTCCCAAAGGGTCCTATGTTAAACTAAGTCCTGCGGTAGAGTCCATTTTGAATTTCCAATTGACATAAAAAGCATACATTTTATAGAGGACCATCCAAACAATATTGCTAGTCAGTTTTGTTTTGATTGGTTAAACGGTTTCAAAGAAGAAGCCCTTTTAAACTTTTTTCTCATAGGGTCGAATGTTAAACCAAGTACTGCGGTGGCGGCCATTTTGAATTTCCGATTGGGATAAAAAAAACATTAACTTTATAGAGGACCTTCCAAAGAATATTGCTAGCAAGTTTTGTTTCCATTGATTAACCGGTTTCAGAGAAGAAGCCTTTAAAAACTTTTTCCCAAAGGGTCCTATGTTAAACTAAGTCCTGTGGTAGCGGCCATTTTGAAATTTCCAATTGCCATAAAAAACATAAACTTTATAGAGGACCATCCAAACAATATTGCTAGTAAGTTTTTGTTTCCATTGATTAACCGGTTTCAGAGACGAAGCCTTTAAAAACGTTTTCCCAAAGGGTCCTATGTTAAACTAAGTCCTGCGGTAGAGTCCATTTTGAATTTCCAACTGACATAAAAAAACATACATTTTATAGAGGACCATCCAAACAATATTGCTAGTCAGTTTTGTTTTGATTGGTTGAACGGTTTCAAAGAAGAAGCCCTTTTAAACTTTTTTCTCATAGGGTCGAATGTTAAACCAAGTACTGCGGTGGCGGCCATTTTGAATTTCCGATTGGGATAAAAAAACATTAACTTTATAGAGGACCATCCAAAGAATATTGCTAGTAAGTTTTGTTTCCATTGGTTGACCGGTTTCAGAAAAGAAGCCTTTCAAACTTTTTCCCATAGGGTCCAATGTTAAATTAAATCCTGTGGTGGCTGCCATTTTGAATTTCCAATTGCCATAAAAAACACAAACTTCATAGAGGACCATCCAATCAATATTGCTAGTAAGTTTTTGTTTCCATTGATTAACCGGTTTCAGAGAAGAAGCCTTTTAAAACTTTTTCCCATAGGGTTCTATGTTAAAATAAGTCCTGGGGTGGCGGCCATTTTGAATTTCCAATTCCCATCAAAAACAAAACTTTATAGAGGACCATCCAAACAATATTGCTACTAAGTTTGGTTTTGATTGGTTAAACGGTTTCAGAGAAGAAGCCCTTTTTAACTTTTTTCCCATAGGGTCCTATGTTAAACTAAGTCTTGAAGTGGCGGCCATATTGGTTTACCAATCAAAATAAAAAACACAAACTTTGTAAAGGTCCATCCAATGAACATTATGGCCAAGTTTGGTTTCAATTGGCCAAGTGGTTTCAGAGAAGAAGATTAAAATGTAAAAAGTTTACAGACGCAGCCGAGGACGACGACGACAGCGACGCCGACGGACGCAAAGTGATAACAATAGCTCACATGACCCTTTGGGTCAGGTAAGCTAAAAATGTAGAAGCCAACACTAAGACTTGTATTAAATGAAGTAATGGCCTTAAAAGATAGATTTCTAACTAGCAACTAATTAACATAACTTTTTATCAATCAAAGAATGAGAGGATACATGTACTTGTACCCTTAAACGCAACACTTTGAGTGATCGATTGCTGACAGATTTTGGAACACTGACAAATCACTGACTGATTGATGACAAATACATCCGTCCAATATTATGAATCTGTAATTACTTTGGTAACCGTCACTGATCAGTGCGATCAGTCCAATCAGTGCGATCCAGATTCTATCAGGTAATTATATGCATAAATCATTCAGTTTTTTGACGGATTCGTATAAGTTAATAATTTGAGAATGAAACGAATTTTGCGTCATTTGTATAATATTTATATAAGCATTTATAATAAAATTTATAATAAAATAAACACAAGTATTCAAAAGAATAGTAAATAATGTCTTGTTTTAATAAAATAAAATAAATAAACATATTTAAAAGAACAAAAAAACCTAATTTCTTTATATTATATAATTAGCACATTTCTTGAAGGCAGGACATATCTGTGGGTCGAGCCCTGTTAACCTAAAAAAACTCAGTTTGAATTAAGGCACCAAGTTAAAAACGTCAATCTCCCTCAAGTCGGGCAGACCCTAACTGCAGTCATTTGAAAATCCGCTACCTGTTGCCAGGCATGTGATAACAAGTAGATGGCTAAACAATTAGCCACCGAGGCTCCAATAACGCCGGGGAGAAAAGTCTGCGAATACTGCAGTTAAGCTTGAAACTATGTTACAGAAACGTTATATAGAGCATTTTTGTCATGCAACTTCATTAATTCTTTATGTCTATAAAGAATGGTTTAAACATTGTCATTACAGTCATATTGATAAAACAGAAACCTTTTCAAAACTTGCCCTTTAAAAGAACATCCTTCAATTTGAAAAAGAACTTATTTCATTGATTGAATGTTTGCTTTTCTTCCAGCGAGCAGTATTTCAGCTTTAATCAGGATGAGAATAAGTTTTAAAAAAATCAATTATAGAAACATGGACGAAAGGGCAAAAGTTCTGAATTCCACATGAAAAATATGGGGTATGGGTAAGGGCGGAAAATTTGCTTTTATGATCGTACTCTTTTTTGAAATCTACAAAAGATATCCTTATCCTGCAAGGGGCGTAACACTCTCTAAATATGCCACCCGCTATGGCCCATGGCCAGGCTTTTTTGTATTATGACCTTAAAACCCCCAACGAAATTAATGGCATCCCATAGCCGCAACCTGAGGACGCTCTGGGGAGCTCTGTGAACCCTAGTAAATAATTTCAAATACACACGAATTTTAAGGAAAATATTAATACTTATATATCATTAAATATCGAACCCATTTAACAGACATCGTAAAATAAACCAATTGTGATGGTTAAAGTGCGAAAAACAAAATTGATTTTCATCTTACGCTTTCATGTTAGCATCTTTAACTCAGAAGTATCTATATTCAAACATGGTTAGTAATTTATTCTTCATTAGAGATTTAATCATGTGTAAATTCATGTGACACAATTGTAATAGTGAACAAAATAAATAATAGATGTTTTCACTTTTGTTGTAAATCTTATTTAGTATTATACCCTGGAATTCTTAGGAATTGTGGCACAGAAAGAAAACTTTGATCAAATCGCGACAAATGATCTTTTTAAGCCTTTATTTAAAAAACTCCACCTCAGTAGTTAAATTTACAAATAGTGCCATTTTTCCTGAAGGTCTGCAGTTTCGCTCGGTAATCCAACTCTATAAACACAAGACGCCATAATATATAAACTAACATGATTTTTTGAAAATGTTGTTAAACTTCCAACATACATACAATACTAACGCGACAGCACGAAGTGAAAACAAATGTTATGATTCCGCCTTCATGTTTTTCATCTTTCTCACTTTTTCCACTTTAATAAATTTTGAAGAAAAATACTTGGCATGCAAGGTCATATATTTTTATAGAAGTCATTTTTTTCATTTAGTTTTTTTTTATTTATTTTTAATACAATGACACTATGTAATGTTTATATTCTGTCACAGATGCATTAGGTACAGATTGGGGGAACTTATTATTTATCATTTATAACTTTAGACTAGACTTTTTCGGCTTTAAAAAAGTTCGAGGACAAAAAAAAGCTCAAATGTTTTTTTAAGTCATTGTTCGTGGTTTTTTTAAGTCATTGTTTGTGGTTTTTTTAAGTCATTGTTCGTGGTTTTTTTAAGTCATTGTTCGTGGTTTTTTCTAATTTTTTTTTAATTATGTTGTTAATACAAGAGGCTCCCAGGAGCCTGTATCACTCACCTGAACATGAAACCAAACAACCGTTTTTTATCCAGCTTTTCTTTCCTAAAAGGAATTGCATTGCCCAACACTTCTGCAAAAATCATTAATTTTGACCATTTAAGAGAAATTACCCCTATAAGGAGGAGCTTCTGATGGTTAGGAGGGAGGTTCACTTCAAATTTGCTGTACCTGTTATACATTTTTAACGATCAGCCAAAAACTCTCTTGACTCCCCCCCCTCCCCTCTATTCTATTGTATACTGTAAGCCAACGTAGCTATGTAGGTAGTCAGCTGTCATGATTTGCACAATTTTTATAGAGGACATCCTAAAGATGATGTGTGCAATGTTTCAAAGCAGTCCTTTCATTGGTTAAAGAGCAGAAGATTTTTTTTTAAATCAATTAAAATTCATTTAAAAAAATAATAATTCCTAAATGGTTCATCAGACAATCTTGACTCTAAAGCCATTTTTGTAGCTCTCATAGAACTTTTTCTCTAGTTCTAATTATTGTCAAGATTTTGAGGCAAAAATGGCAAAAATCATAAATTTCGACAATTAGAGGGCAATAACTCCTACATGGAGTCGTCATACAACTTTGAGTGTTTAGTAGAGCTTTTGATGCTGAAGATCTCTTCAGTTTTACTGTATCTGTTATACTTTTTGAACTATAAGCCAAAAACGGTATTTTGACCCCCCCTCCCCACCCCCGTCTATTTTTAGCCATGGTGGCCATGTTGGTTGGTGTGAGGCCATGATTTGTGCAAACTTGGTAGATGAGATGGTATTTTACTGATGATGTGTACAAAGTTTCAAAGCAATCCCTTCAGTTGTTTTGGAGAAGATTTTTAAAGAACAGTTAACGACGATGATGACCACCATGAAGACTGACGATGATGGATGCCAAGTGATGGCAATAGCTCACGTCAGGTGAGCTAAAAATGACACTATGTGATGTTTATATTCCGTCACAGATGCATTTGTTATAGATTGGGTGAATTTCCATTTATATCATTTACAACTTTAAACCAGTTTTATCCTTATATATAGGTAAAACAAGCCATAAATGAGGACATAACAGTTGACATTTTTATACTTCTAATATTTGCGAGTGAAACCAATTTTCACAAACATTAATTTCACAGACTGACAGTTGAATGGACGGATTTGAGTGATCAGTCAATATCAATCCGTCAGATCAGTCAAATCGTTCCAAATCCGTCAATTAACGGGCAGATCGACTGGGAACGATATCACTGATCTGACTGATCGCTAAAAGTGTTGCGTTTTCAATCTCAAGTACTGTATAAGTAAAAAGGACTATAATATCCTTTTGTGTGGACTTTAAATTTAAAACATGTTTACAGTTACATACTTAGCCCTCTGCACTTTGTAGAGTGTTTGAGTGACCATACACTCTTGGCTTACTGTAAAGTGAAAGCAGGTTTTGGACTTTCCATGAGTTCAGGGTTTCAGACCTTCATTTTCAAGTGATCTGGATATCACATCTAGCTTACACTTTCCTACTGCATTTGCAAACATAAATGTACATGTATTTCTGCCAACTTGCTGTCCATTGAAGTAATATTCCTGATGAAGTCTTTCCCTGTCTTTTGACTTATGTTTTTTGTATCAGTTTTTTTTCATTTTTCCTGTGAGCATACAACTGTACTTAAATAATCATATCCATCTCTGCCTTATCAGTCTCTAGCCATGTTTCTCTAGTGTCAGTCAACTGCAAACAGTGTTCTTCTGTCATTCGACCTCATAAAGAGTCCCCACTATGTTAGTGCTGTGACCCATAAAGATTACTGAGAACAGTAGGAACTTTACCGATGGGTTACCTTCTTCTGCTCAACGTGCCCCACCCTTGTCCCACGCACAGCTGCCGAGAGTACCAGACTCTCTGGTTTGGTTCTACCCAAACCAACCAACATCATCGCTTGTTAGAAATAGCAGATGATGCCGGTTTACAACAAATGCAATTAAATGAAACCCGACTAAAAAATAATCTTGACTTGTATTTTACAAACTATCCTATTCCAGTAAAATCGTGTGATACAGCTCCAGGTTTATCAGACCATGAAATAGTCGTGACCGATTCTGACATAAAACCAATATATAACAAACCAAAACGGCGTAAAATTTATAAATATAATAAAGCAGATTGGACGATCATAAACACCAAAATGGAAGACTTGTCATTTAAAATTGTGAACATGAAAGAATCCGTTAACAACAAATGGAATGAACTTAAATCAGGTATTTTAAATATTATGAATGACAAAATACCGTCTAAACTATCATCAAACTAGAGGCTCCCAGGAGCCTGTATCGCTCACCTGAACCTGAAACCAAACAACCCTTTTTTATCCAGCTTTTCTTTGCTATAAGGAATTGCCCAACACTTCTGCAAAAATCATTAATTTTGACCTTTTAAGGGAAATAACTCCTATAAGGAGGATCTTTTGATGGTTAGAGGGAGAAGGGAGGTTCACTTCAAATTTGCTGTACCTGTTATACTTTTTTTAACTATCAGTCGAAAACTCCCTCAACTCCCCCCCCCCCTTTTTTCATTTTTTCTATTTTAATCCAATGTAGCTATGTAGGTAGTCAGGTGTCATGATTTGCACAATCTTGATAGAGGACATCCTAAAGATGATGTGTGCAATGTTTCAAAGCAGTCCTTTCATTGGTTTAAGAGGAGAAGATTTTTTTAAAATCAAGTAAAATTGATTAAAACAATGTTCAAGGAGAATAATTCCTAAACGGTTCATCAGACAATCTTGACCCTATAGTCATTTTTGTAGCCCTCATAGAGCAGAACAATTAAGCAATGCTAACTTTTTCTCTAGTTCTAATAATTTTCAAGATTTTGAGGCAAAAATGTCAAAAATAATCAATTTCGACAATTAAAGGGCAATAACTGCTATAAGGAGTCATCATACAACTTCAACCCAATGGAGTGTTTCGTAGAGCTTGTGATGCAGATGAAGGCATGTCTCTTCGGTTTTCCTGTATCTGTTACACTTTTTTAAATATAAGCCAAAAACTGTATTTTACCGCCCCCCCCCATCCTATTTTTAGCCATGGTGGCCATGTTGGTTAATCTGCAGCCATGGTAGGTGCAAACTTGGTTGAGGACATTTGACAGATGATGTGTACAAAGTTTCAAAGCAGTACTTTCAGTTGTTTCAGAGGAGAAGATTTTTAAAAATCAATTAAAACCGATTAAAAAAAACAGTTCAAGGGGAATAACTCTTAAACGATTAATCAGACAATGTTGACCTTTAAGTCATTTTTGTAGCCCTCATAGAGCAGAACAATTAAGCAATGCTAACTTTTTCTCTAGTTCTAATACTTTTCAAGATTTTGAGGTAAAAATGGCAAAAATCATCAATTTTGACAATTAAAGGGCAATAACTCCTACAAGGAGTCATCATACAACTTTGACCCAATGGAGTGTTTTGTAGAGCTTTAGATGCTGAAGAAGGAAAGTCTCTTCGGTTTTCCTGTATCTGTTATACTTTTTGAACTATAAGCAAAAAACTGTATTTTGACCCCTCTGTTCTATTTTTAGCCATGGCGGCCATATTGGTTGGTCTGAGGCCATGATTTGGGCAAACTTGGTAGATGGCATTTTACTGATGATGTATGCAAAGTTTCAAAGAAAATCCCTTCAGTGGTTTTGGAGGAGAAGATTTTTTAAAAAAAGTTAACGACGACGACGACGGACGACGACGGACGCCAAGGTCAGGTGAGCTAAAAAGCAAAGTATGCCTTGGATCTCAACAAGACTAAAGAAAAGCATAAAACGTAAACATTTACGATATCAAAAAGCTAAACATTCTAATAATCAGGATGACTGGGCACATTACAAACTTCATAAAAGCAAATTACACTAGACAAAGTCGATCTAGCGATCACTAATACCCCCGCATTTTGTAAAAATTTCTAACGTTTTTCGTGGACTGTGACCTTGAAATTTGATAGATTTCCACCAAAATCAATAGGCTTCTTACGAACAAAATATGTTACAATATTTTACAGTTTCATTAAAATCGGATGCAAACTTTTTGAGTTGTTGTCCGGAAACAACTTTTTTGTAAAAATTTCTAACGTTTTTCGTGGACTGTGACATTGAAATTTGAAGGATTTCAACCAAAATCAATAGGCTTCTTACCAACCTGATATATAACAATATCCCAAAGTTTCATTCAAATCACATACAAACTTTTTGAGTTATCGTCCGGAAACAACTTTTTTGTAAAAATTTCTAGCGTTTTTCTTGGACTGTGACCTTGAAATTTGATGTATTTCCCCCAAAATCAATAGGCTTCTTACCAACCTGATATATGACAATATCCCAAAGTTTCATTCAAATCAGATTTAAACTTTTTGAATTATCATCCGGAAACCAAATGTGGATGGACGGACGGACAGACGGACTGACAGACGGACATGAGGACCACTATATACCCCGACTCTGTCGAGCGGGGGTATAAAAAAGATATTCGAAACGCCCATTAGAAATACGTAAATGAGTCTTTAAATAATAACTTAATTGAAGGTAATAACAAATCTTTTTGGAAATATGTCAAAGCTAAACGTAATGACAATATTGGGGTAGCTGCTATTAAGAGTAACGGTGTTTTATATCATGATAGTGTAGATAAAGCGGAATTAATAAACAAACAATTTAAATCGGTATTCACAGTGGAAAACCCTGATGATGAACTACCTGACATCACAGGACAAAATAGTCCAACAATGTTGGACCCCAAAATAACAGTAGAAGGTGTCCATAAACTTTTATTAAACATTAATACTAAAAAAGCAAGTGGCCCAGACGAAATTCCAAATCATATCCTCAAGTCATGTGCAAAAGAACTAGCACCAGCAATAGCATCATTTTTCTAACAAAGTCTTGATACTGGGGAACTCCCAACGGACTGGCAAAATGCAAACATTTCACCAATATTTAAAAAGGCAATAAACACCAACCAAGTAATTATAGACCAGTTTCGTTAACAAGTGTCTGCTGTAAAACTCTTGAACATATTATATGCAAAAATGATAGAATATAAAATTCTTACTCACTTACAACACGGCTTCCATAGTGGTTATTCGTGTGAGACGCAACTAATAAACACGATGCATGATATAACAAAATCATATGATAAAAATTAAGAACAAATTGATCTTGTGATTCTGGATTTCAGCAAGGCGGTATATCCTCGTCTCCTTGTACAGTCGCCTCTGGTGTCCCGCATGGAACTGTGTTGGGCCCTCTTTTATTTTTATGTCACATAAACGACCTCCCTAACTGTGTTAAGTCCCAAGTCCGATTATTTGCGGATGATTGTTTATTATACAGAACTATAAAATCTTGGAATGATCATTTAAACCTACAACGTGATTTACATTCACTACAAAAATGGGCAAATACCTGGGGGATGCAGTTTAATGCAAAAAAATGCTACGTCATGACAATCCATCGTAAAAAACGTAAACAAAGGAAATCAAACTCAAAAGCATTGAATTATATACATTGTAACACTGATATTTTTAAAAATTCATTTGTACCGAGAACAATTAAAGACTGGAACTCTTTGGCATATCAGTGTGTTACAGCGAAATCTGCATCTCAATTTAAATCAGAACTATTAATTTTGAATCCTATATCTGCTCAGCGCGATTACCATCAGAGCACTCCCCCCCCCCCCCACTCAAAGATTAATGCTCAATAGCGAGCCACTTTTGAGGCAAGAAACAGAAACCGACAATTCCATACAAAGCTCTAACTATTCCACACAGACAACTTCATGGGTCCCATCAGCATTATCAGTGCTCTCTACTTTTCTATGTCAAATATCTCGTCTGAATATTATTGTTACTGTTAACTGTTAATGTAATAAATGCAATGAAGGGTGTAAATAAAACTTATCTTTTTTATTTACTGAAACAGCTGCACGTTGTTTCAAAAACATAAAAGATACTGACCCACAAAAAATTCAAGATTTATTGATCAAATCAAATGAAAATTCAAATAAAATTTAGAGTTTGATTGATGGTCCGAGTTGTCCTCTATCGGGCCGACTTGTCTAACTGGGGTCCGAGTTGTCTTATAAACCGAGCCGACTTGTCTCGAATATCGGGCCGAGTTGTCCCGGGAAGAGTTGTCTGGCTACCAAATTTGCGTGCCATTACAAATTCACGCTGACGGACTTCCATTGTTTATGCTACATGTGTTGTTACTGAGTATCTGGCTTTCAAGCATTTACTCGTATAAGCATAGACAGATGTCAAGTAGTGTAAAAAACATAAATTGATATCAAGTTACCTTTGCAACTCCATGCTGTCAGGGGAGATAATAGGTAAAATGGAAGGTGCATTTAATGTCGCTAGTCAGTGTCGGAAAGTTCCAAGAACATTTTAAGTATATGGATGTGTCACCGGGTGCTGGAAACATTTGTGTAAATAAATTAATATGTACATGTAGTATTACAACTACATTACTTGTCTTTATTAGTGCATTCATCGTTTTCATTTCATTCATTTACATGTAACATTCGTCATTCATCTCATTCGATAGAATAGAATACGGAATATGTTGACTATACTACGAAGACTAAATACAACACGAATGAATATAAGCTTCGCGTGGTATACTAACACGAGCACTTCATGCATGTCGCAAAATGAAGCAGTTGCTTTCGAGTTAATTTTATGGCTCCTCCTCCTGGTATCTGCACATAACCAATCATTTTTCATATGGTAAGTCAAATAAAACGAAGTGACGTCACAATCTAAAATCCCGCTCCCTCACGTCATTTTGTCACTGGACCTAACAAGATGGAAAACGTAGACGGCATGCTTGAAATTGATTTTCTGAATACGGATGGTCACTGGGATGAGACTATTGACGATATAACCTTGTCCCAAGTGTGCAACGAAATAGAAAATGACAACGAAGTGTCATTGAAAATGGACGATATTACGATTTTACAAGCGCTCGACCGATATGAGGTCGACGCCAAAATGTATGATTTACCCGACATGCATTCAAATTTTGAAATAATAGAGACTGAAATAACTGCAGAGAATGTTATCGAAACTCTAAAGAAGGCAGTAGGTAGGTGAAAGTCCTGCTAACAACAGGTATTCATTTGTGGAAGATTCTGAAATTGGGACATTACAGCCGTTTATCTATATCAATATCTATATGTTATGGATGACTCTATTATTTATTGCGATCTTGATGTTCTTTTTTTATAAATAGAAATGGAAAATGTCAAAACTGATGTCGATAAGATTTCGAGAAACCCAGAGTGTCCTGTAAAACTCTCAACAATTATTTGTGTACTTACCCTGTTCAAAGCTTCCATTTTCTTTCTTCTTTTTATCTAAAAAGAAAAATACATATGCATATACAAACAGAAGACGTTTCACCCCATGACGTGATATTTATTTGAACCTTCTATAGTAAACACTTCAGTTGTTTGCAACTAAAGATCAATAAGGTAAAATGTGTGCTGTGTAACACATTAAAATAGTATTCTCGATAGTGGTAATGTTCTCTTGCAGTTAAAACTGAAAGTCAAAACAAAAAAATACGTACTATGAACTCTTGGAGTACGGGTTGAAAACATAAACATATGCGGATATTAAAACAAAAATCAATTCCGGTACATCGGAAGTGTAAAAACAACCCGAAAAGTGTAAAAACAACGTGGAACAGTGTAAAAACAACAATATATGTGGTGAAAACAACTCAGAAATGATAGATATTACCATATATTACGATAATAATCCAATATTTGTGAAAAAATAATTACGCTTTATCCCACAGAATCGATTCTTGTAACCGCCCGATACGTCCTATATTTGGTCAAATAGCTAGGGGAGAGCACTCCAATTCATTGCAATAAAAGTACTAAAAGTGCTGTCAGTAGGAATTATATTGAAAATGGTAATACAGAATAATGATTTATTTTTGTTTTTATTTAATTTTTAATTTCAGAATGGACATTTCAACAAAGTTTCATCAATTTAAAAAAAGAAAAACTGGTTATTATCACAAAAAGACAAAATAGAAGACTGCAGAGACATGTTTCTTATTATCAAACAACTGTAATAAATTTTCAGTCTATGTACATTGAAAGAGTTGCAATTTTTTGTTTATGAATATATGCAAACAAAGAGCAATAAAATTTAATGACCTGTTGTCTTTGTTGGGATCTCTATGTATACTGTGTTATGAAATCAAAATGTTCTGGGATGTTACATCTAAATAAGGAACAATTGAAAAATCTGGAGATAATACATACTTGAACAAAAACACAAGACACAGTAGAGTGTGTCTCTAAACTTTTGACACTGGACATATTTTATCTTTAAGATTTCTGCCATAATTGTTGGCTTTACGTCTTCCCAAGACTGACTTGGCCGAATCATCTTGCCTAATGCTTTCGCCGTCTTGGCATCCTTCGCCTGTATTATTTCAGTTGCAAGGACTGTTTGCTTGTGGTAGAGTGTCAGGTAAGATAATGAACGTTTTGATACTAGGGCATAGCTTTGTAGAGAACGTGAGAATGTTGTGCGACAGCAATGGGAAACCCCACTAATGGCAGGATCCCAACAACTGTCGTGGAAAGGTCTCGGTTCACTTTAATGGCTACCCTGGTGGTGCTGTCAGTAAGTTGACTACTGCAGTGGAAGCAGGCCTTTCTGCGTTATTTGCCTGATGTGGTAATATGTCAGATAGGCGGCAACGACTGCAAGCAAATTATTTGACAGTAAAACGTTTGAGAATGAACAGGCCTTTTTCTGCGTTATTTGCCTGATGTAGTAATATGTCAGATAGGCGGCAACGACTGCAAGCAAATTATTTAACAGTAAAACGTTTGAGAATGAACTGGATCGCTTCATTGCAATATGCCACAAATGGAATGCACTGATATTCATGTCAGTTCTCAAACGTTCAAAGCCGCGTCATTGTACGGCCGATGTATTTCACACAAATTATTTATTGACTTTTTTTTGGTTTCATGTTGTACATTTGCTAATATCAGAGCAACGCATTCATAAGGACGCAATAATTTGCCGGCAGTGTAAGGAATAATTCAAAATTTTACTTTTCGGTTATTTAAAGAGTGTATTTCACACAAATTATGTATTAATTTTTCTTTTTTATTTCAGGTTTTACATGGGATAATTTCAAAGCACTGCATTCATAAGATTGGCCGGCAGTGTAAAGAATAATTCAAAATTTTACTTTTCGGTTATTACAAATTCTCTAAACATTTTGGGGTAATATTTTTTTCATTAATCACGATAATGAAACTTTTACTTTAGTGGTGAATAAGACAGCAATTACCGGAATCCACCGTTTATACCGGAATCCACTTTGATTTACCGGAATCCACTTAAAAATTGTTATTCATATGATATTTAAGTGTTTAATCACTTAAATTTGTTATTATTCATGGTTCTCACTGTTTGTCATAAAAAGTAAAGAGATATACGTTCAAATTAAGAAATTAAATAGAAGAAAGTCGCTCTATACAGGGACAGTCTATTAGTATAGACTGTCCCTGTTCTATACGAAGAGAACGGAGATAATCTATTTAAAAACATTTATTTTATGTGACAATGACATAAATGGTCGTATGAGGACATACATAAATGAAGGAGATATTAATATTTACAAGCGTATATAATATTACATTCTAAAAATGTAAAATAAAGACGCTATCGATTAATTTGTCGGTGTCGTATTAATATCGAGCTACATATGAAAATTAGCTACGGTAGTAAATTTTAATACCGCGGAGCTATTAAAAATTGACTACCCATGAAAACAAGCTACCGTATGACATAAATTAGATTTATCTCCCTTATACCGTTAGGTGGAGTTAGATAGGTGTGAGCTATTAAAATACTTATTTCAATACACTGTTATTTGGTTAATGTTATTTACTATCCACAATGCCATATAACGGCATAAAGTGGGTTCTGTTACTGAATAATTTACTAAGCGTTTTTTCTACAGTCCGTAGATTTGCTCTGAAAACATTTGTGAGCGAAATGATTGTTGGAATTGTGTCTTCGGGTATGTTTTTGACTATCTCCTAATTATCGCATACAAACTGCACATGTTTGTTTATTGTATTAGTGTCATAGTCTGTATACTTGTTGGTAATCTCTGATTTATTGGACTTAAAGCATGAAAAGGGGGTGGGGTTGTTTTCAGACTGTTGCTCAAAA
This sequence comes from Limnoperna fortunei, assembly GCA_944474755.1. Lineage (NCBI taxonomy): Eukaryota > Metazoa > Mollusca > Bivalvia > Mytilida > Modiolidae > Limnoperna > Limnoperna fortunei. The sequence goes on along the minus strand of OX104112.1, from coordinate 112,731,003 downwards.
CCGTTCGGTTTTCATCAAATTTTCTTGAATCTTTGTGGAATTTTTAATTTGATAGATAAGAGCTTCCTTTTTCAGGGTAAAATTTGGATTTTGAATGGTAGGCAATGGGACTTGTTTGTGCAAAGCTTTCATCAATTTTCTTAAAATATTGAGACATTGTTGATATTGATAGATGATCTGTTAACTGTTACTTGTTTTTTCCAACATTAGCTGTTATCTGTTTTCTTAAAAATTGAAATTGTTATAAACTGTTATAACGAAAATGAAAACCTGTTTACTGTTAATAATCAGAACAATGTTATCTGTTTTACAGATTTTTTTCTTTTTTATCTGTTACTTTATTTTATTCACCACTTTTTAAAAAATGTAATTGGGTCTTCCTATGAAAGGAGGAATATACTTATGATCCCATACTAGTTACTATGGAAACAGTGACTAATGTATAAATCTTCTCGCCATATTGCCCTTCGATGAGATTCTGCTGTCATCTGCTTTTTTCGATTTTTTAACTCGCTTGTTTCTGTTTTCTCATGTAAATTGTTATCTGTTTTTTTTCTAGATTTTTGAACTCGATGTTTTCTGTTTCTCGTGTTAATTGCTGTTATCTGTTAGCATTATTCTACTGATGTTATCTGTTTTGAGAAAAATTAAAAAGTGTTGACCTGTTAATGGACCCCCTTCTAGCCCCTCCCCTCACTCCCAGAATAATACACCCATGAAGTGTGTAGCTCTTTTCCTTATCATCGGACGGGCATATCATGCGATTCTGACAAAGTTGTTCATTACAAAATAATAAAGGAACTAAAACAACGTTTATACTTTTTCGTGTATATTGTCTTTTATGACATAATGAAATGGAATGAAAAAAAAGGGAAATAACCCTAATGTTCCCGGGGAAAGAAACAAAACGGAAACATTTTTATTGCTCCCCGGTAAATAACCTTTAAAGTAAAAAAACAAATAAAAAGGTCAACAATGCAGAAGTTTAGATGACAACAACACAAATTTCATTAAATTAACATGTAAATGTACATGTTTAGTGTTGGCGTACAATATAATAAAACAAGTACGACCCTTTTCTTATTCAGGGAGACATTCATATTTGTAAATTAACCCTCGTTGAAGTTGTTTCCCTCGGGTTCGGGTTTACAAATTTGATTGTTACCCTCAAGAAGGTGAAGTCAAAGGTGAAATGTAGATTGATTATTTCATTAGTTTATTTATTTATTCCATAGTTCTGCTTTACATTCTCTTTTCTTACTTTTTCTACCTTTCATTTTCACCTATGACTTCACTGTCACCATTATTGTTATTATTTACCTAACAATATACCGGTATATTTATGCATTACAAATGTCAGAAATATGACCCATTAAAATAAAATACCTTACAGCATGATGGGTTAATAAGAATTATAATCCTCGAATAAAAGTAACCTTACCCTGTAGATTTTAATAAACATCTATAAAACTATTACCCGTGAAAAATCAGCTACCTTTCATCTATACATTACAAAAAAGAGTAATCAGAAAGATGACCCATGAAAACAAGTTACCATATATCTCTGTATTGTATGATAGAGGTATAAAACTATTAAACATGTATAAAACTATTACCCATGAAAAATCACCTACCTTACATCTATACATTGTACAACATAGGAATCAGATAGATGACCCATGAAAATAAGATACCTTATTTCTCTGTATTGTATGATGGAGGAATAAGAACTATAATCCTATATGACCCGAAACGTATGCAGGTATGTTAGTAGTTTTAAAATAGAAAAATAAACATTTAACTAATTGTTACCCGAACTCCGACGGATGTCCCGAGCCTTGTGCAGGATGTCTTAGTAGTTTTAAATTTGAACATTAAAACTTAACTAATTGTTACGCGGACTACGACGGATGTCCCGAGCCTTGTGGAGGATGTCTTAGTAGTTTTAAATTTGAACATACAAATTTAACTAATTGTTACGCGGACTACGACCGATGTCCCGAGCCTTGTGCAGGATGTCTTAGTAGTTTTAAATTTGAACAACAAAACTTAACTAATTGTTACGCGGACTAAGACGGATGTCCCGAGCCTTGTGCAGGATTTCGTAGTAGTTTAACTTAAAAAAAAAAAAAAAAACTATACCTTGGTCTACTTCTTTGCAATATTATAAGCAATACCAAGCTAATAATAATAATAATAATAATAATAATAATAATAATAATAATAATAATAATAATAATAATAATAATTTGTACTTTTCTAGAAATAAATTATAACTCATATAGTTATAAAACAAACAGACTTAAATGAATAAATATATAAACACCCCTGACCCTCCCCCACATGCTCATAGCCTTGACATGGTGTGGGGCTCTTAATTGTTTCAGGACTTGTGGAAAGTTATGCGTTAAAACGAAGTTCTTCTACAGATGTTTATTTACAAAACCATAGCATCATGACATCGTAACACTTCAACACCGTAAGAACTACAAAATAAACAAATACACTATCTTAATAACATGCATGGTATTCAGTGGCTGATCTAGAATACCTAACCATTCTAAAAATAGCAATTTCTCTAAACATTTCACACGCTGATTTAATACACATACTGATAAGAAAGTTGCAAAGTTTAGCAGACGACAAAATACTGTTACAATCAACCTAACGATGTGTGCGTTATCTCTACATATTGCAAATAAATCAATGTACCGTTATTGAAAACAAAGAAACAACCAAACTGAATTAATTAACGCTTATTAAATACGATAGAATCCTTACACTTATTTAGAAAATATCAAATTTTACCTATGAATAAAATGATGTCTATGATTTAAATAAAATAGCTTGACTACAGTTACATGTATGTTGCAATTACGTTACCCAAAAACCAATGATAATATTTACTAAAAACAAACTAAACATAGAATATGACAATAGTGTAAAAATAAAATAAAATAAACTATACCTCATTCTCATAACCAAGTCGCTGAACAGTTTACAAATCGTTCTAAAACGTTGATGCGTGAATGAACCTAAACATTTTCTTTGTCCGACTCTCACTACACGTGTTTCAAGATAAGAAGCGATAGATGCTGGGCGAGCCGGAAATGTAATCAAACTTGAATTTGGCGTCAAATTTAAAATTTATAGTAAAGGGAAATAATATAAGTCAAAAGGAAAAAACTGTTAATACTAAGTAGAAAATGAAACTTAAAAAAAAATAAAAACAGTGACATTTACACTCCCACCTTAAAATCACTACAAGTACATTGATTTTAAACACTTAGACTACAATGACAACAATCTACACTTTGATGTATTTGGTTACATAGATATAAAGTCTAATCCAAAGATATAGTGTTACAGTACTACATCTAAACAACTGTCCTAATTTTCAACTAACAACACTAGTTTATGTACACTTCTTTCCAAAACTGACGACTTCTTAGAGTCCTTGTTGCCAAACTGAGCAAAAACTCTTCTTACTAGTCCATCCTTATCCGGCCTTGTTTCTACAACTTTCGCAATAGGCCAATTAATACGAGGTAAATCTTCATCTTTAACGAGAACTATATCTCCCTCGCGTATATTTCGTCTTGTAGCATGCCACTTCTGCCGCAATGTCAAGTTTATCAGATATTCCTTTTTCCATCTTGACCAAAACTGTTGCAACAAAAATTGTACTCTTCTCCATCGTTTTTTGGCATAAATGTCCTCTCTTACAAATTCTCCAGGAGGTGGTGGCGCAAATTCAGATTTCGAAGTGAGGATATGGTTTGGTGTCAACGGCTCTAAAGCATTCGGATCATCAATGTTGGAAACTGTGAGTGGACGGCTATTAACGATGTACATTGATTCATACAGAAATGTCCTGAGACAAGAGTCATCTAATCTTCCAGGATGTTGCATTAGAATGGCAGTCAATACGTTTCGAACGGTGCGAATTTGTCGCTCCCATATACCTCCTGTATGACTGGAATATGGTGCGTTCATGATAAAGTTGCATTGTTTTTCCGTCAGAAAGTTGCTCACCTTATCTAATTTCAACCTTTCAAACTCATTTTTTGCCCCTACAAAGTTTGAACCTTGGTCGCAACGGATTTGTTGAACCTTTCCTCTTAATGCCATAAAACATCTTAAACCATTAATAAATGAATCTGTGCTCATATCATCAAGCATTTCTATATGGACCGGCCTTGAACAAAAGCATGTAAACAGTAGACCATAACGTTTAATTTCTTTGCGCCCTTGTTTAACTGTAAATGGCCCAAAACAGTCCATTCCGACGTAAGTAAACGGCGGTGAAACTTCTACTCGGTCGTTTGGTAAATCGGCCATTCTTTGAACTTCTGTTGGTCGTCTGAGCTTTCGACAGATAACGCATTTATGTATGAAGTTGGCAACTGTTTTACTTCCGCCAACAATCCAATACCCATTGATCCGGAGATGGTTTGCCGTTATTCCTCTACCTTGGTGATGAACAGAATCATGAACATTCGAAATAATGAGATTCGTTATATGATGTCTCTTCGGTAATATGATTGGGTGTTTCGCTACATCGTCCAGTTGTGCATTTTTAAGTCTTCCGCCTACTCTTAACAAATTGTCACTTAAAATAGGATCGAGTGCAAATAGTTTGCTTGTTCTCGGAAGTGGTTTTGATGTCTTTAAAATGTTTATTTCGCCAGGAAACACACTTTGTTGTACGTTTCTTATCAAAACGTGTTCCGCGTTGCGTCTTTCCTCTACTGATGGGCTATGAAAACCTTTGATGCCATTCGCTAAACGTGTGATTCTTGCGGCGACGGATACTGCTATTCTCCAACTAGAAAATCGTTCGAAACGCTCCAGTAGATCAAATGACGTTGATGACTTAGTACATAATGATCGACAGGCTCGAACTTCTGGGTCTCCAAGTTTTAATTCGCTTTCAATGGTTGTTTCTGGTAACTCTCGTTCCCATAAGAATTTCGGTCCACTTAGCCAAGAAGACGTCGATATGTCATTTGCAGATAATCCACGCGATGCATAGTCCGCAGGATTTTGGCTCGACTCTACATAATACCATTGATTCAGGTCTGAAGATTCCCTGATCATTTGTACACGATTTGCTACAAATACATGAAATCTTCTAGCATCGTTTTTAATGTAACTCAATACAACTTTGGAGTCGGTCCAGAAATATTCCTTACTTATAGGTACGCCTATTTCTTCTCGTAAGAACATACTCATCTTCACTGACAAAACTGCTGCCGTAAGCTCTAATCTTGGTATAGTAACCACTGTTGTAGGTGCAACCCTAGCCTTTCCTATTAAGAACTCACAATGTATTGCGTTTTCGCTGATGAAACGTATGTACGAACATTGTCCGTAACCAGAAGTACTCGCATCTGAGAAGTGGTGTAATTCAATGCGTGACGGGTTTTCAAAACCAGGTGGTTTGATGCATCTCGGTATTTTAAAATTGACTAGATTTCTTATATCATGAATCCAATCGTTCCACTCAGGAACGTTACAATCCGGTAAGGGATCGTCCCATGACATTCCGTTCTGACACATAAATTGAAGAATTCGTTTACCATTTAACGTGAACGGCGCAAGAAATCCTAGTGGATCGTAGATTGACGCAACGATAGAAAGCATGTTCCTTCTAGTAGGCTTCGTTTCCTTGATTTGAATATTGAATTCAAACGAGTCTTCCTCGACGGACCAATTTACGCCTAATGCACGCTCAATCGGTATCTTTTCCAAACCTAAGTCCATCTTATTGACATTTGTTGCTCTCTCCGACTTTGGAACGGAATCAATAACCGCTGTGCTATTTGACACAAATTTGTGTAATCGTAGTCCGCCTTGAGAACAAAGTAGTTGGGCATCTCTTATCAGTTGCTTAGCTTCTTCTACCATTTCCACGCTTACTAATCCATCGTCTACATAAAAATTGTTTTGAATGAATGACGCTGCTTGTGGGAACGTTTCTTCGTTAGATTTAGCAAGTGTTTCAAACCATAATTTGCGCAACCAGGTGAAGATGCGGAGCCAAACAAATGTACGTTCATTCTGTACTCAGACGGATCCTTTGTTAGGTCGTTGTTCTCCCACCATAAGAATCTCAGATAATCCCTATCTTCTTCGTTCACATAAACTTGGTGGAACATTTTCTCAATGTCACACATTATTGCAATCGGAGATTTTCTAAATCGGCATAATACACCGGCAAGACAGTTCGTTAAGTCAGGTCCTGTCAACAGATGCTCGTTTAAAGACGTTCCTCCATATTTAGCTGAGCAATCGAACACGACTCTTAATTTTTCCGGCTTTTTTGGATGGAATACACCATGATGAGGAATGAACCATTTTGAACAGTCTGAATTATTTACCTTTGCCAGTTCTGCATCACCACGTTTAAGCATCTCTTCGATGAACTCTTGGTACTGGTTAAAGTATCTTTCATTTGACCTCAATCTTCGTTTGAGATGATCTAGTCGAATTTCGGCAAGTCTTTTGTTGTTTGGAAGCAATGGTCTTAATTTAAACGGAAGTGGCATCTCGTAGTGTCCGTCCTCTCGTTGGTGTATGCTCTGTTCAAGCGTTTGCAAGAATTTCAAGTCGTCTTGTGAAATTTTGTGTTGAGAGTTTATGTCTTTAAAGTCCGATTCTAAAACCTTCACAACATCGCGTGGCGTGCAAATGGGTGGTAATTCCTTCACCGATATCAGATGTGTTATTGTGTCACCATTTTCAAGAACATCATTTGCGTATCCCACTATACTCCATCCGAGTCTAGTCTCGATGGCATATGGTTCACTTCCTTTGCCTGTTATTATTTTTCTTGGAGCCAAGGCTTGTGGGCAATTATAGCCGATTAAAAGTCCGACATCGCATGATTGCAGCGGTGGAATCTCGTTAACTATCTCGTGCAGATGATTAAACTGCTCGGCAGTTTTGTTTGTAGGTATATGAGTCGTATCCACTGGAATAAACCCTCTAGTATATGCGCAATTGATCTTTATTTTTTCTGTTGAACGAAAGCCACGAACTATAAGATTTGTAATTCTCTTACTATCAATGACGGTTTGTTGTGACGTCATAGTGGAAAGACTGAGTTTAACTGGTTCTCCACGTATATTAAGTGCCCTTTCGGTCTCTTCGTGAAAAAACGTCGTGTCACTCTGTGTATCAAGAAGTGCATACACTAATATTTCGGATGAAGGATCGGTTTCTGGGGATACCCACACCGGTACGATCATTGACGTGCTTCTATATTCATCCGAAAATGGCAAATTACGTTTGACTTTCAATGATGTGACTTGTTTATTGCTCAAATCTACATCCCTTTCACGTTTTGCGACCGCAGGTTGACGTTCTTCGTGCATACAAGTAGGATGGCGTCCCTTACAAACTATACAAGTAAGCTTGTTTCTGCATTCACTATTTAAATGTCCAACTTTGAGACAACCAAAACACAGTTTCTTGTCTTTGATAACTTCACGCCTTTGATCGATAGTTAGTGCATCGAATTTTCTGCATTTTGAAATGATGTGACCTTTCATTTCGCAATACAGGCACGATAGAACCTTTGATTCGTTTGGTATATTACTTGGTCGATGAACATTTGTTGCAAATGATTTCACCGCTGGTTTATTGCCTTTAAACTCCCTGTTAACCTTGCGATCGTCATGTAGAGCGTAATGTGATGAGATAGGATTACAAGCTATTCTTGCCTCCCTGACCATAAACTCTACGAATTGTCCAAATGTTGGATACATACTTGTGCTTTGAAGATGTTGACTAACCTAGCTCCCTATTCCAACGATTTGAAGCCCAATCGGGAAGTTTACCGATTAACCTTTGGTTTTCCGTACAGTCGTTAAATATGCTCAGACTAGGAACATGAGGAACGGCATCCAAGCAACCTTGTAGAAAGTCAGTAAAATCCCGGAATGAGATCGGGTCTCGATTTGGTATCCTAGGCCATTTGTCCAGTTTGTCCCTAAACGCCTTCTGCATAATAAAGGGGTGCCCATATCTCTCTTCAAGCACCTTCCATGCCTTGTCGAAGGTCGACTCGTTGTTGTTGTAAAGGAAACCTTCAACGGCCTTTCGTGCATCGCCACTTAAATATTTTTTCAGGTAGAATATCTTCTCTGACGTTGGAATACCTCTATGCTCGACCAACATCTGGAAGGAAGTTTTCCATTCAATATATCGCCTGAGAATATCTGGTACCGGAAGCCGACTCAAGTTCAATGAGTCTGTGATTGCACGTGCTAATGAAGTGATTGCTTCGTTTGAGTTTATTTGTGAGTCATTTGAGTTGACATTGGCGACGTTCGGTTGTGGTACGTTAGCAGAATCATGCTGAAACGTAAATGCACTTTGACTAACATGTGGTGTACTGGTAATGACTTAGTAACCTGAAAAAAGTAGATGCTAGCCATAAACTTGTACTAAATGTGCCTTTGCTATTTTTAGCCAACAAAGGAAATTTTACAGTATGGAAATTACAACTGTACAAGAAGGAATGAAAAATGACACTTCAAGGTTAATATTTCAGTTGTATAGTTATATAAGTGAACATAAAGTCAGTTATAAATATTAAATCATCATAATCAAGATAGTAATTATAATGTTACAAAAGGAACCCTTATGATATCATTGAACAACATCTGCAGGTGTTTTTTACATAAAAATACTAACAACCCATAAACTTTAAAAACATGTTCCAACTTCTGATTGGTAGCTCCTCTGATTGTCTGAAATCGAGTGCTGTATGGCTTTCTGTAAAAGATGTTTTGAAGAAATTTTAATGATATATAATTTAGAATTAGTATAATATACACATTATTAATCAAAAGTGATTTAATAAAAAAAGATTATTTGAAATGTTTTGCATGTGCAGATCTAATAGACAGATTTTTGGTGTATATGTATGTTTGTTTAAGGATCTACCAAGATAGATGACATTAAAACATACCTAGGATCATGGCTAACCATCACCATTTCTTCAAATATGACTAAGGCCAAACCATTTTGTGTCTAATAATACGAATGAGAAATAATCAAATTTAATAGGCATTGAAATATGTTTGAGCATTATTTAACAATAAAAGAGACTGGTTTTAAAATAAATTAGTTTTTAAGAAGGAATTGTGGTCAATGTCAATGCTTGTTTCCTATGTTTTTTGTATTTACCTTATTTATCATTCAATTATTTAGTTAATGCAAGTTATTGCTAACATACTTTTATGTGAAGCAATATAAGGAGAAAATGAGCTCATATGGATAGCAACAAATGTACAATTTAACTTCTGGATCATATGTATATTGAATATAAATATATTGGTGTTTACTGGTGTTGCAAATATAAAACAAAATGAAGTAATACATGTGAAAGTAAGAGTTTCAGTCTCTAACCCACAAACCCACCAGATAGGTCCATGGACTTGCCATTGGAATAATTAAAACTGTTTATATTTCTAGTTGATTCCTTGTGGGTTTCTGATTTTTAATGTTTTTATCCTGAAACTTTAATGAGCTTGCCTTTCACATCATGGATGACATACACCACATTTGCTGTTCGAGAGTCAAGATTGCTGTATAAAGTATATGTCTTTGTAGTTGATTTGCTGCATCTGCTTGCAAGTCAGACACTTCCTGCTGTGACAATTTTTGCAAGATTTTACTGATGAATGGGTTTAAGTATAATTAAATATTATTTAAATATATTTAAGTTTTTCAATTAAAATGGTATTGTTTAATTTTAACTTGTACTATTTACACATTATCATATGTTATTACCGCGCAGCGAGGTTAAGGCAATTTCATTATATTTTAAACGATCGCATTGCAATCTACAATGCTACACATATTCCCATGGTTACAGCGTTTTGATTGGTCAATTATTTTAGGTTGGGAGAAAATGACAGCGTTCAATAAAAGTTATTCCTATATTTAAATTATGCAATTGTTTTTTATCCTGTATGATTAAATTGTTAAAATAAATCGAAAGTTTTCTATTTATTTACATTTGGCCAGCTTAGTGAGCTTTATTTTCGATGAAACTATGTAGCTTCCGGTACGGTCAACGTCGAACACGTTCTTACATCGCAGTCAAACAACGTGCCTACTTATAATTACCTTTAGGAATATGAAGACGGTCAAGTAAAGACGAACACTAAGGTATGTCTATGAAAATACTTATGTTGTGTTGCCAGCGTTATAATAAATATAAAAATATGCTTTAAGAGTTGTCTTTAACGTGCAAAGCCAAGGTAGTAATGATAGTCATGCTCATGCATTTATCCAAGTGACTTGCTTTACCCATTTTCATTCCAAATTGTCGATTGACATGTTGCAAACCCGTAAAGTAATATCAGTTTATGTTGAATAATGTTCTGCATGTTACACAGTACTCTGCTTTAACTTTCCACCCCCCCCCCCAAAAAAAAAAAAAATCCCCAAATACAATAAAAAAGGAAACCATAACTGACACTTAACTTAAATTAAAACTTAGTCTACATTATTTCTAACGTTTTGATGTTCAAACTTGGGAAAAAATACCAGACTAGTCCTTGAACAAACAATTACTGGTCTTGCCAAACATTTGGACTCATACTTATAATGGATAATTTAATAGAAAAAACATAGAAATTGGCTTATTAAACAAAATACATTATCAATTCTTCAGTTACAGACCAACTCATAGAAAAAAGAGTGAAAGATTTCACCAATAGACTTTGCGAGGTTAAAAAAAAGTTCATTAAGTCTGGGATTAGTATAATTTATATAGTTGATTTATAGGTTCTAATAAAAGTTTATATATCAGAATGTTGACTCCAAAACACAAGATAATGAAAATTAAACTATAAAAAGCTTTAATGACAGAGGTATTTTATGGATATAATTAATTCATAACTACTTAAATAGTTCAAGATTGGACCCATTTTTGTAGTTTAGATCAAGAAAATGCCAAATGAATGTCTGTATTTAACAATAATTAATATATTTCATATTTATAAATGGACAAATGGATCTAGAGTACAATATTGTGAAACCAAATTTACCTTATTTAGTATAAACATTAACCATTTATCAATTTCAATATCTTACTAGTATTATCCAGTTCCACAAAAGTAAGGGTTTTTACAATTATTAGGTAACTTCACATTATAAATACATCTTTATTGCATGTATGGGATGAATTCATTATATTTAGTTGCTTGTTTGTTTATTTTAGGTTAACCAATTTAGAAGAGAGGAAATAAATTCCAGTATAGAAGTTCCATGACAAGATTTTCCCACAATAAATAATGTCATTATGTATGAATTTTAAACAATTGTGTACTGACAATCATACATGCAGTTTACTTGTACAGAAAATCCTTGTGAAAGCTGTTGCTTGAAAATTAATATGGATATTAGAATTCATGTGACCATATTCATAGTGGACTTTGCCACTGAAGATGCAACTTATGTTATATTCCATGAATGATGTATGGTAAATTTGGTGGAAAAAAAGAGATGCATGCAGTGCAAAAGTAACTAGAAGTAAATTGACTTGATTTGAAATAATTTGGAGTAATTCTAGAGCAAGTGATTTTTTTTAATAATAAAAAAATATCTTTATATTTTGTTTTTAATCAAAATTTAAACATTATTATTCTTCCTTTGACGTCATAGCCATGCGATAATTTGTCATAGATGTTAAATAATCAATTATTTATAAGTTTAATGTGTTTATGTCATGGTGAACTGGTATTTTTTATCATTTATACAGCACAGTATTATATGTGATGTGCAGTTTGAAATACACTTTTCATTGTTAGGTACCATCTTTCATTATGGTAACGTGAAAGTAAGTGGTATTAAAGAAAGTTGGTGGTAGCCATGTTCTACATGTAGTTCATAAAAAAGCCTTATGGGGGACCTAGTTGCACAATTGTTTATACCAGAAGAGTCCATTTGCTACAACTTAAAATACTAGGGTTTATTTGAAAGAACATAGCGAAAATTAGTCCAATGTGGTACCTAGCACAAACACATAACATGACACTCCTTTTCTATTCTGTACAGATAATTAACAATATATTACATTAATGGATTAAAGTCTTCATGGACATATCAAATTAAAATTCAGCATTGATGATAATTATTTACCTTAAAAAAATGTCAATGCACAGTCATTTTGAATGCATATACAGTTGTTTATACTGGTTAAATTGTTATAAATTTTCATTGAAAAGTATAGTTTGTAGTAATCTTTCCATTTTATTGTCTGGTAGGGCTTTGGATAATAGTTTAGAAAGAAGTTGTGTCTAGAAGACAACAGTAATATTCATTGTTGTTTACAAAGTGAAAAAGAGGGTTACAAGAGAAATAAATAATTATAACACTAGATTTAGTGCATACAATTTGTATGTCCACCTGTAAATGGGAATTCAATTCAGCAAGCAATCTATACTATAATGCCATCAAATATTGGAATGGCCTGTCTGGTGGATATTAAGAAAATGAAAAGTTTACATGCATTTCAAGTTAGATTTTCTCTTTGAAAAAAAAATTATTAACTTTTCTTGCTATTAATATCATATAGTTAACTATACAGTGGATAATTTTATACTTTTATATTTTAAATATTTTGCAAACCAGATTAACATTTATACTGCCTTAACCTGTATGTTTATATGTTTATTTTAATATTTTTATTGTTTTATTTACTGAACAGTGTGTAGCTTCTATGACAACAACTACTCAGCTATATGTACATATAAACAGATAAAGCTTCTATCATATACTGTGAAGTAATATGTACTATCTATCCAGTATAGATGCCCCCCTCCCCCCAAACACACACACAACATCCTTCTTGAAAAAAGGTTGAGGCCGAAAATCTGGTGAGTTATTTTTCAAGGGTGTTCATGTTCCTGTTTATTAATTTTTATTATTTGAAAAATTCCTTGGCTATAGAATTTATTTTTGACAAAATACTCGTAGTCTTGTACGAAAGTTGTCCTTTTTACTTGTCTAGTATTTTGACGTATCCACTCCGTACACATTCCGATGTTAATTTGACGTCATCTTTACGTTTGAATGTAGATGTTGACGTCATGACAATATGAATAAAATAATACGTGACATGTTCGATCGAAAAGTGCGGTGGCTTGTGAATAATAAATTATCATTGTATATACATATTAAGATTTCTCGTGGTCTAGATATTCAAATAAATAGAGCAACAAGAACCATAGACGTACCTTAAATTGGTTTTATCAATGAAATGTTGTGTAATATATTCAAATCGTGGTGATATTTGTGTAAACAAAACAAATAATTTGTTTATTAGATAAGATATTGGCTTGTTGGGGCACTAAGTTAACAGATAACAATTATTTACAAGTGAGGACAGTTTCATTGTCCATTATAATTGACCGTAACCCACCGCCCTTTTGCTTTAATTGTACTTGGCTAAAAATAAAGTGTTTTGGTCACGTGACTACTTTCGCTTTAGATGTTCAATATTTGGCGAAAAAAAAAATAAAACAAGAATGAATTGTTTATCGTCAGAAGAAAAAAATGGATGATTTTATAACTGTTTTTCGTACAAAGTAGTGTCTTAAAGATCGGCTTGTATTGCAACATGCAATTTATGTATTTTTACAATATTGCCTTAACATCGCTGCGCGCTTGATTTAGCAAATCTAATCCAAAACCACGAAGACCTTTTGTTTCAGTGTAATGTTTATTCGGACTCCTCAAGAAGGCATGGTGTCGTTGATGGGTAACCTGCTTACTGAAATAATACAATAAACCGAGTAACTATGATTGATGTAGCATATATTACAGCTGGAGTTTTATATAAAAAAAGTATATACCTAAGTAATATAGTATCATTCAAGTTATGAAAAGCCTTACACAAGTCATGCAGATATTAAATTAACAGGTTTTGACCAAACTAAGCCTAAGATGGAAAGAATTTAATACACTGAAGGAAGGGTGATGACCAAAAACTTTCTCCTAAATACAAATAAATTAATTAATAAACTAGAGTAAAAACACCTTTGAGCAATGCTCACCATTGATACCCCCCGCTTCACAATTACTTTGAAAATTGAGGTGTTCTTAATTATGAAATTGAAACTTTATCTAGTTAAACGTGAAGGCGAAATTGCAGATAATACATGTAACCCTCCCCAATCCCCCAAAGAATGGCATCCCCTATGTCAATGACAAAGTCCATGTTTTTCTATGGCAAACCTCCAATAATATTCTGATCAAAATGTTTAATATCCAATGCACAATGGCAATATGTGACCAAGATTCTGTATAAGTTTCAACAAATTCCATTCAGTGGTGTAGGAGGAATTGCAAATAAAAGATGGGTATCCCATTATGTCCATTACAAACCCCAAATATCATTTCGATCAAAATGTTAAATATCTCCTGCACAATGGCACTATGTGACATGGATTCTGTGTAAGTTTCAACAAATTCCATTCAGTGGTGTAGGAATGAGTTGCACATAAGAGATGGGTATGCCTTATGTCCATGACAAAGTCCATGTTTTTCTATGGGAAACCCCAAATATCATTCCAATCGAAATGTTATATATCTAGTGCACAATGACAATATGTGACAACATTCTGCGTAAGTTTCATCAAATTCCATTTAGTGGTGTAGGAGGAGTCGCACATAAGAAATGGGTATCCCCTTATGTCAATGACAGTCCGTGTTGTTCTATGGGAAACCCCAAATATCATTCCGATCAAAATAATAAATATCTCCTGCACAATGGCACTATGTGACAAGGATTCTGTGTAAGTTTCAACAAGATCCATTCAGTGGTGTAGGATGAGTTGCACATAAGACATGAGGACCCCCTTAGGTCAATGACAATGTCCATGTTTTTCTATGGGAAACCCCAAATATCGATCCGATCAAAATGTTTAATATCTCCTGCACAATGGCACTATGTGACAAGGATTCTGTGTAAGTTTCATTAAATTCCATTCAGTGGTGTAGGAGGAGTTGCAAATAATAGAAAGTGTAACGGACGGACAGACGGACGGAAGGACGGACGGACGGACACCATGAACACTATATACCCCCCGCTTTTCTAGCGGGGGCTATAATAATAAGTACCAACTACTATAGCAGAAATAAGTTGGTCATTTAAAATAAATTGCCAATGTTTTTCTTCACAGTTAGTTA
Source organism: Limnoperna fortunei (assembly GCA_944474755.1). Classification (NCBI taxonomy): domain Eukaryota; kingdom Metazoa; phylum Mollusca; class Bivalvia; order Mytilida; family Modiolidae; genus Limnoperna; species Limnoperna fortunei. The sequence goes on along the minus strand of OX104112.1, from coordinate 112,715,790 downwards.
TTTCCAAAAGGTAATCCTTAAATCTGAAGAACTGAAATAAAAATACATATTTATATACAAAGATATCAAGGTTTATAAAGTTTGATATGCCAGAAATGCGATTTGTCTAATCAGTTGCCCTCAAACCGAAAATATTCGAAATCCAAATAATTTATTACAATAATTACAAATAGTTATACCAAATCCAGCTAAGGTTCTCCACACCTTGCAAATAGAACAGCATTAGAATTGAAAGTTTAGGAGAGGTTTAGATCATGACTATATCACTGAAGAAATCCATGATATTCTTGTCTTAACAAAATATAACTTCTGGGCTGGAAAATAAACTTTTTAAACTTTCCATATAGAAGTTAACCACAATTTATTTGAGATTTGAACTGTCACATAAATATTTGCTAATGTGTTGATTTCATACCTTTTAATGGCTTATTCTTGAAGAGAAGTATTCACCAACACCATAAAAAATCATCTAAAGAACATTTAATTCACAAATGACCCATTATACATAATGCCTACCATTTTTTTGCAAGATTCCTTCAAGCTGTCATCAACATCTTCATCTTCCTGGTCTATATCTATTTCATCATCTTTACCACCTTCATTGTTTTCTGAAATCTATTATTGAAGCAAATCTTTTTTAGAATGCTGATTACTAAATAAGTAGAACAGATATTTGTACAGTATAACATTATTATGATCATTTATGTATGGGGCATGAAATAATACAGATATTTCATACTGGGAATCACTCAACTCTTGGTAAAATGTTTAGCATTCTTTTTAAAATGACATTTGATACCAGTACAGTTCTTTATATTTGTTGTCTGATTTTCTTCCTTTTTAGCTCACCTGACCCGAAGGGTTGTTTGGGTTCAGGTGAGCGATACAGGCTCCTGGGAGCCTCTAGTTCTATGCGTTATCAACCAATAACTTAATCAGGAAAACTAAGTATTATAATACTCAGACATACATTATCTAACAGTTGCAACAACACTGTATCATTCTTACATTTTCTCTTTCCTGATTGTTAGGATCCAATAATTCTTCATCCACTATCTCAGATATTTCTTGTGTAACTGCTATTTCTTGCATGTTATCTACAATGAAAGACACACATCTTTGAAATGTTTTTAGATTGCTTTGTTAAAACACACAATAATCTATCAATACATGTATATACCAATTTATCAATTGTACCTAAAAGTATAACATTTCTTTATTTACATTTATACATGATTTATAAAACAAGACAACAAATATTTCAATGTGAAACTAGGCAAAAGATCAATAATATTTTTCCCTCAATACTGATATCTATCTGTTTAAGGTTCAATTGTCCCTCAGCATTGCCTTAGGGCAATAGATTACTAAAATGACCCAAGTATCGAGAAAAAGTAGTCTTTTCTAAGATCTGCTTACACATTTTATAAAAGTTTACCATTGCTGTACTTACCACTATTTTCAACAAGATATTGGCCTAATTCAAGGCGCAGAGTTCTCAGTCCTTTCTTGGAGGAATCAAAAATTAGGTTGTCCTCTTTGCCAGTAAGAATAAGTTCTGCAAACTGTAATGATACAAATACAATAAACATCTCAATCGTATTTAGGTATGTTTTACAAATGAATTAATTACAAACTAATGCCAATCATTTTAAAATCTACAAATTCTTTAAATTTTTTGTTTATTTAAAACAATATTCAAATAATAAATTTCATGCCAGGTCATTTCATGTTTCATAAGACATTGCAACAGCAGTTTTTAGAATGTAACTTAGTGCAAGCATAAACAACATTTATTAGTATTAATGACGCTGCCCAAGCACGTTAAAATTGAAGGCTTTATATTTGTATCAAATGAAATATTGATTACCTTCAGAACAAAAACTCCACAAGAATTTGAATCCAGTTGTTTTCTGTGTCTTGCTGATATCATAGACCAGCTTTCAAGTGGCATACCACCAAATCCCCTATTGTATCTTTCTCCAAGAAACAGTCTTGAATGAAAATGCAAATTAAATTGAAAAAGGCTATTGTTAATAAGGCTTTCTTTAATTAACAAATACAACTGTTTTCAAAGTAAGAAATGTTGTTAGACATTCCGTTTTAATGACCACATGATCTTTATAAAAGATCATTATATATAGGTATACAAGGAAGCTGTTTAAAGATTATTTTATGAAAAAAAAATTAATCTTTTCTACAAGATAACATGGATAGACAACAATAAGAGTTATTATCATATTTATTATATAAAACTTACAACCAATGTTGTAAAAATCTATCTTTCATCTGTCTTGTTTCACCAAGAGGATTAAGATACATCAACTCATGTCTGAATGGGAAAATAACCTTAAAAATAAATTAATTTTAGATCAGAATAGATCATTTTTTATCTAGTTAGTATTATTCCTCTCTTTATTCAACAAATTTGTAAACCATTATTATATAATTAGATTATTAAAGAATCAGCTTAATCATTATAAAACTTTAGCTTGTCAGGCAAAGGATGGTTGTTCTAGTATTTGACAGATAAATCTTTGGACAATACAAAATGTGATAATAATATAGGAAAATAGTAGAATTATCAACCTATAGCAAAGAACTGTGTTAAAGGCTTTACTGTATTCCTTCGAAGAGGACCAGCAAAAGCAGGGATTCCTTTGAATGGACTTATCAAGAAAATCTTATACCTATACCTACTAGTATATAGAAGAGCATGTTAAATCGTCTCATAAATGTTGCTTTTGTATTTAATTTTTTTTCCAGCTTTCTACTAAAAATGTTTTGTGTTGTGTACCATAAGTGTCCAATGCATTCCCCCTTCATTCAATGCTCCAATCAGTAATTAAATTTATTAAACACGTGTTAATTAAATTTTGTTTTCGTCTCTGATAAAACAAAACAAAAAACGTATTAATATGTACCAAGTCACTGAAGCAGATAAATTTAGGTAAACATGATCTTTTTTCAAATGTTTAGTAGCTAAGAAATGGAACATAATCCAGTTGCAGAAAATTAAGATCAATGTGGCCTTATTTATTGTTCAAACTGTTGTGAAATAGTTGATCTTTTAAAAATAACAATTGAGTACAAGTTTTAAAGTTTTTAAGTCTTATTCTCAGATTTTAAATTTACCTGATGTGTCATTTATGTCATGCACATTTATTTCACAAAAGTTTTTTGTGCTACTAGTATACAATCTAAAAACCAACAAATATAAACTCACTCCACTTAGAAACGAATGGACAGGAAAAGCGTCATTCGGATTAACTCCCTGGGTGAAAATGGAAGTCATTACTTCACATGCAATAAACTGCACTCTTCGATCTGTCACTTCCCTGCATTTCAAGGAAATATAAGCATTCATTATCTGGAATATAGAAGGAACACATTTTCAAGAATAAAAGCATTTAACAAAAATGAATGACAAAAATATTTGTTAAGATGGAATTTCTTTGAAAAAGCTGTAAGCATCACTGCCTATGAAAAAAACTTTATGTATGAATGTCAATATTAGAATTAAAATTTGCTGAAAAAAACTTGAAAGACATTTAATACCTCATCTGGAAGCATGGAATCTAAATCTCTAAAACTTTGCTGGTTTATTCTATAACCAATTACATCTACAGCCATATTTTCTGCATTAACTGAAAGAAAAGTTTAAGCAATTTCATTCAATATTCTATACACTTATCATTTTGTTTTATATAAATATGTAAAAAGGTATGAAATCTTAACAAAATAAAGCATAAAATTTAATTTCTTTTATTGTCTTGAAAAAAACCATTTATGAAGTCAAAAACTTTCCATTATGTCTTGAAATACTGTAATGAAGAATTTCATTTGCATATAATAAAATATAACAGATTAATTTATGTATAAAAAGGTATTTTATATAATCCTTACTGGAAGTCTCAAAAACGATGTACTTGCTCAATTGGGTCTGAAAGGGTAACCTTTTTAGCAATGTTTCCTAAAATACAAACAAGAGGTACAAAGTCATGATTATAATTATAAAAACAAATTGTAAAAAATCAATGCTAATCAAAATAGATTGGTGTTTAGGCAATACTGTCATCATCGAATAGGATTATAGGTTTGTACTCCACCCATCTGCCAGTCTGTCATACACGTTTTCTGCACTTTTTTTCTAAACGATTACAGATATTGAGCTGTATGAGTGTCAACCATCATGAGTTACATATCAAGTTTGATTTTACCTCTGGTTGCATAATTTTTGGAAAAATTAAGGCACATCGACTGGAAATAATAATTGCTGGTAGTGGATTAGTATCTGACATCTGTTTGTCAACTGAAGTTTAATGACTTGATGATGATAAATGAACAAAATTACATCTTAGTCACATGTATTTATTGTATTTACCATTTCTTTTAGATGATTTAGCTCTATCCCTCAGACAACCTTTACTTTTGATTCCTAAACAAAAACAAATCAAAGAGTTATCAGCTAAAACAATACATGTATCAAACAGAAACAGTGCCCTTCCTGCAACTTTTTGTAACCATGTTTTTTTCCTGCAATTATTCAACCATGAAGTGTATGTGAGGAGTTAAAAATACCAAAAACTGAAGTACGTGTTCAATTGTAAAATGATTTTGTATTTATCATACCCTGTAGAGTTTCAGTATAACATATGTTTCAAGACATACAATGTATATTAACTTCGTACTTTAAATGTAAGAATAAACCCTGAATGACATATGTATGTAAAGTTTCAGTGTGACAGCACATTCACTTAATGGCAATCAAAACTTCAACCTGCTGGTTAATGTATAGATAAGTGGTTATTTAATAAAACATGAATCAAGTATAGTTTGTCTAGAAAACTGCATGACCAACAATTAAATGTGGTTTAAATAATTACCTTAATTCTTGATAAATGAAATTTCATATGAAGACCAACCACAAATATTTGAATGTTCAAATAAATAATGTGGGATGTTAATGTTTTATAACTCTCAAGAAAAAAATGAAACGATATTTGTATAGAACACTTTATAAACAAATGTACCTTTCTCATGTTGAGTCACTAGTTTCGCATCCTCTGAACAAGATATACTGTTACCCAAATCAGCTGCAGCTGAAAAAAAAGTGCATCTGATGTCAATTGTCGAATAAGTATAAAAAAAATTAATTTATCGTCTTAATGTTCAACAAGTACAGATTTATAATTATTAATACTTGTGCTCATAATCAAAATATCTTGGTTATTATGTTTGAATATTGGCCAAATACATAAAAAAACATGATTATGTGCACATTCTTTTCATGCTTTTAACTTAATACATAGTTCCATATCATTGAAAGTCACAAAAATTAACTATGAAACACATATAGTCACAAAATACATTTTTTAAAACTTAAATGAAGATAAATGTACTCATTTATAAGTGTTTTTAAGTCTACAAAGCACCAAATTAATACAACAATGTTTTGATTTCTAACAAAAATTTATGTAACCAAAAAGTGAAACTGGGAATAAAAGTACCTTGGAATTTATTTGTTTCTTCTGACTTATGTTCTACATTTACTTCAAACTTGCCATCTATAATCAAGGTGTCTTCCACTTTATTTGAATGATATTTTGTATTTTTTGTAAGATTAGAAAATTCAATTTAAGGTCCAATAACTAAAAATTATATTTGTTAGACACAAGTACAAAACATAAGTCTCACACACACATACATGTAGCTACAATAACAAGATTTGGAAAATTGGGAAAAGGCAGATAAGAATACTTTGGTTGTCTATGTATGACCTATCCAGTGACAATATTGTGGTACTCTAATAATAAAAGCACCACACAAAGGTAACCAGAGAGGTGATAGGTTTAGTAGTCTGTAGAAGACTAAGTTAAAGAGAAACTATGACTAATGTGCAAAGAAATGATGACTTTGTGATAAATGGTGTGAATACATGATGTGTATAAAATAAAGCACAGATAGATATCTAGGTATGCCCAACACCAGTAATATACTTACAACACATCTTGATCTAAAACTTGACATAATAATTTATGTAATAAAACCAAGGTATTGACACCAAGTATACATGTTTTATGTTGACATGATGGCCTTGGTCTACAGCACTATGGATCATTGCTGACATTTGTTCTCTTCCATATGTTGTATTCTTTTCCTACTACAAAAAATATCCCAACACTTCTAAATAAGTAACTGTTTTAAGATAGTGAAATGCATGAATGTGAACAATAAAGCTAAAGTATAAAGTTCAAATAAATCTTTGTTTAATTTAGAAATAATGCATAGCTGCCCATGGTTTGTTGGAGATTTTAACATGGGTTGCAATTGTTTTCATTAATATTTTTCCCTGAAAGTAGCGTAGTGGAGCAAGGGATAAAATAAATGAAAACAATGGACATATATGTACAAATCGACTACAAACCACCACCAGCCATGATTATTTTGATTCTAATATGACATTTTTGTGTCACTGACATAATGACTGCCATATTTTCTGTGCACAAAACACATTATGACCTCGCCTGTTTTTGCGTTACTTATGGTTTCCATTGATCATGACCCGGGTCAATATTAGAATTGTAGCTTTAATGTTCAGTATATATTTTCCTTGCAATGTTGTTTTGTTTGTTCTTGAATAAACTAAAGAAGAAAAAGAAGAAAAAGGGGTTTTTATATAATGTTAATCTTATGATTGAGATTCATACCTTATAATCCTTATAATCTGTAAGCTTTATAATGTGCCTGACTTTAATCATGGCAGGACAATCCCTTTTCTTTGTGTTCTGAACTAAATGTCTGTGCTTAGTAAAGTCATGATCAGTCTGAAAATAAAAAATCATTCTAATGGAGATATTACTTAAGGATCTTGACTTTGCAGTACTCAAAGGGTAAAAAACCCTTAGAAATGAAGATAATGTGAACATTGGTTCAACCTTCATAAACACTGAATATAAAAATACCATTTCTGTGAACTGTTGCCCTATATGTTCAAAATTATCTGCCTATCAAACTTTGAGAGGTCCTACAAAATTTGGGAAAGACTGACTGTGGCAATAAATATATGTACAGGTATAAAATATTTATTAGATAGGGTGTTGGAAATAAGACTATACAGGAAAAGTACCTGTAATACAGTAAAATAGTCTCACAATGGTGGTGCCTTAAATGTGTAAATCATACAAATGACACAAGTTTATTAGTACAAAATCTCAAAAAGGTGTGCAGTTTCAAAATAGTTTCATTACATTTCCATAGATTTTTATTTAGACTTTAGGTTCCCCGTGTTTTACGATGACAACAGTCTATTATTTTAATAGTATAGATATTTGTTACAGTAACCTGTTGTTCTCTCATCTGTTTGGCTTTCATCTTTTTGGCAACATTTCTGTCCTTGCCTTGATGGCATTCCATTGTTTTTTCGCCTCTTATGATAAATGGAATGCCATCAAATGGAATTTGAGGCGTGGCATTTTTTTGTGTGTCTTCATACCGTATAGTGAAGGTATTACTTGATAAGTCTAAAAAATAGAAATAATTATAAAAATGGGCAATAAATAAAAACAAAGAAAAAAATCAAGTCAGAGACTGAATAGTAAAAATGGTAAATTGACTGGTAAACTATTGACTAGTCAAGATGTCAGAGTGACTGGTTAGGATGTTAGATTGCCTGGTAAAGATGTCAGATTGACTGGTTAGGATATAGATTGACTGGTTAGGATGTCAGATTGACTCGTTAGGATATAGATTGACTGCTTAGGATGTCAGATTGACTGGTAAGTATATCAGATTGACTGGTAAGGATATCAGATTGATTGGTAAGTACATCAGATTGACTGGCTAGGATGTCAGAATGACTGGTAATGATATCAGATTGACTGGCAAAAATGTCAGATTGACTGGTTAGGATATCAGATTGACTAGTAAGTACATCAGAATGACTGGTAAGGATATTAGATTGACTGGTTAGGATGCCAGAATGACTGGTAATGATATCAGATTGACTGGTAAAAATGTCAGATTGACTGGTTAGGATATCAGATTGACTGGTTCTGATATTAGATTGACTGGTAAGGATGTCAGATTGACTGGTTAGGATGTCAGAATGACTGGTTAGGATAGTAGATTGACTGGTAAGAATGTCAGATTGACTGGTAAGGATGTCAGATTGACTGGTAAGGATGTCCGATTGACTGGTTAGGATATTAGATTGACTGGTAAGGATGTCAGATTGACTGGTTAGGATGTCTGATTGACTGGTAAAAATGTCAGATTGACTGGTTAGGATATCAGATTGACTGGTTCTGATATTAGATTGACTGGTAAGGATGTCAGATTGACTGGTTAGGATGTAAGAATGACTGGTTAGGATAGTAGATTGACTGGTAAGAATGTCAGATTGACTGGTAAGGATGTCAGATTGACTGGTAAGGATGTCCGATTGACTGGTTAGGATATTAGATTGACTGGTAAGGATGTCAGATTGACTGGTTAGGATGTCTGATTGACTGGTTAGGATGTCAGAATTACTGGGTTAGGATATCAGAATGACTGGTTAGGATGTCAGATTGACTGATAAGGATATCAGATTGACTGGTTAGGATGTCAAATTGCCTGGTAATGATATCAGATTGACTTATTAGGATAACCGATTGACTAGTAAGTACATCAGATTGACTGGTAAGGGTAAGTATGTCAGATTGACTGGTTAGGATGCCAGAATGACTGGTAAGAATATAAGATTGACTGGTTAGGATGTCAGATTGCCTGGTAATGATATCAGATTGACTGGTTAGGATATCAGATTGATTGGTAAGTACATCAGATTGACTGATTAGGATGTCAGATTGAAAGGTAAAGATATCAGATTGACTGGTTAGGATATCAGATTGACTAGTAAGTACATCAGATTGACTGGTAAGGATGTCAGATTGACTGGTTAGGATGTCTGATTGACTGGTTAGGATGTCAGAATTACTGGTTAGGATGTCAGAATGACTGCTTATGATGTCAGATTGACTGGTAAGGATGTCAGATTGACTGGTTAGGATGTCAGGTTGCCTGGTAATGATATCAGATTGACTTATTAGGATAACCGATTGACTAGTAAGTACATCAGATTGACTGGTAAGAGTAAGTATGTCAGATTGACTGGTTAGGATGCCAGAATGACTGGTAAGAATATAAGATTGACTGGTTAGGATGTCAGATTGCCTGGTAATGATATCAGATTGACTGGTTAGGATATCCGATTCACTAGTAAGTACATCAGATTGACTGGTAAGTATTTCAGATTGACTGGTTAGGATATCAGATTGACAGGTAAGTACATCAGATTGACTGATTAGGATGTCAGATTGAAAGGTAAAGATATCAGATTGACTGGTTAGGATGTCAGATTGACTAGAAAGGATATCAGATTGACTAGTAAGTACATCAGATTGACTGGTAAGGATATCAGAATGACTGGTAAGGATATCAGATTGACTAGTAAGGATATCAGATTGACTGGTTAGGAAACCTGATTGACTTGTTAGGATGTCAGATTGACTGGTAAGGATGTCAGATTGACTGGTAAGAACATCAGATTGACTGGTTTGGATGTCAGAATGACTGGTAATGATATCAGATTGACTGGTAAAAATGCCAGTTTGACTGGTTAGGATATCAGATTGACTAGTAAGTACATCAGAATGACTGGTTAGTATGTCAGAATGACTGGTTAGGATGTCAGATTGACTGGTAAGTATGTCAGATTGACTGGTAAGGATGTCAGAGTGACTGGTAAGGATATAAGATTGACTGGTTAGGATGCCAGAATGACTGGTAATGATATCAGATTGCCTGGTGATATCAGATTGACTGGTTAGGATATCAGATTGACTGGTTAGGATGTCAGATTGACTGGTTATGATATTAGATTGACTGGTAAGGATGTCAGATTGACTGGTTAGGATGTCAGAATGACTGGTTAGGATAGTAGATTGACTGGTAAGAATGTCAGATTGACTGGTAAGGATGTCAGAATGACTGGTTAGGATGTCAGATTGACTGGTAAGGATGTCTGATTGACTGGTTAGGATATAAGATTGACTGGGAAGGATGTCAGATTGACTGGTAAGGATGTCAGATTGACTGGTTAGGATGTCAGATTGACTGGTTAGGATGTCAGAATGACTAGTTAGGATGTCAGATTGACTGGTAAGGATGTCAGATTGACTGGTTAGGATGTCAGATTGCCTGGTAATGATATCAGATTGACTTATTAGGATATCCGATTGACTAGTTAGTACATCAGATTGACTGGTAAGAATAAGTATGTAAGATTGACTGGTTAGGATGCCAGAATGACTGGTAATGATATCAGATTGACTGGTTAGGATATCCGATTGACTAGTAAGTACATCAGATTGACTGGTAAGTATTTCAGATTGACTGGTTAGGATATCAGATTGACTGGTAAGTACATCAGATTGACTGATTAGGATGTCAGATTGAAAGGTAAAGATATCAGATTGACTGGTTAGGATGTCAGATTGACTGGAAAGGATATCAGATTGACTAGTAAGTACATCAGATTGACTGGTAATGATATCAGAATGACTAGTAAGTACATCAGATTGACTGGTAAGGATGTCAGAATGACTGGTAAGGATATCAGATTGACTTGTAAGGATATCAGATTGACTGGTTAGGATGTCAGATTGACTGGTAAAAAATGTCAGACTGACTGGTTAGGATATTAGATTGACTGGTAAGGATGTCAGATTGACTGGTTATGATATTAGATTGACTGGTAAGGATGTCAGAATGAATGGCTAAGATATCAGATTGACTGGAAAGGATATCAGATTGACTAGTAAGTACAATGTACATCAGATTGACTGGTAATGATGTCAGGATGTCAGAATGACTGGTAAGGATATCAGATTGACTAGTTAGGATGTCAGATTGACTGGTTAGGATGTCAGATTGACTGGTTAGGATATTAGATTGACTGGTAAGGATGTCAGATTGACTGGTTAGGATGTCAGAATGACTGGTTAGGATAGTAGATTGACTGGTAAGAATGTCAGATTGACTGGTAAGGATGTCAGAATGACTGGTTAGGATGTCAGATTGACTGGTAAGGATGTCCGATTGACTGGTTAGGATATAAGATTGACTGGCAAGGATGTCAGATTGACTTGTTAGGATGTCAGATTGACTGGTTAGGATGTCAGAATGACTGGTTAAGATATCATATTGACTGGTAAAGATGTCAGATTGACTGGTAAAGATGTCAGATTAACTGGATATGATGTCAGATTGACTGGTAAAGATATCAGATTGACTCATTAGGTTGTCAGAGTTTTAATTTCTACAGGGTCTAGGACAAAAATATGGTTTCTAGATCAGTTTTTATTAAAAAAGTTAAAAGAGGAAATAGCGAAACATTAATTCTATTGTTATTAAATACAAATATGTTATCAGTAATTGAAAAAACCATTTCTACAAAGTACATAATATTTTTTTATCGGTAATTATAATAAAAGTTTTTTTATGCAGGGCTCGACAATAATGTTTGTCTAATTGCCCGGGACAAGTTGAAATGTCTGTCGGACAAGGAAAACTTAGTAGTCATTTGTCCGTTTGAACAAGTAAACAAAAATGAAAGAACAGTTCTAAGGAAATATCATATACATTGAAGAATACTTTTCTCCAAAATGTGTTTATTCAATTAGTTTCCTTGAATTCATTATCCAAAATCCTTTTTTCATAGCCAAATACATCTCAACTTACTCCATTACGAGTATAGCTCCGTCCATAAAAAAAGCAAGAAAAAAAAGGAGCTACAGTATTGTAGCTAATGTGCATAGTGTTTTTAGTGATGTTTTTCACTAAAATAAGTTCACAGGCATACAGTTCAATATCTATTTTAATTTAAAGATTTATTTACAAAATATAGAACAAAATAATAATTTTGATAATACTTCTGTTTGTTTGATTATTGTTTAATGCCACTTTCAGCAATTGACCTATTTCCAGTTTTACATGATTTATTTCCCTTTTTACTTTCAGTTAAAAAAACTATGGCTATCATCACTTAAAGACCATGATATTGAAATAAAGATTTAGCATTGTTCAATTGTATTGTTTGTCTATGCTAATTAAATTATCTAATTAACCTCATTAGTAGATGTTACTATAGCCATAGGCAACAGGTGAGTTTGAATATTGGAACATGTATGTCACTGGTAAGCTTGTTTAATCAAGCTATAAAACAGCAGGGGTTCTACCTTAGATAAGCATCAGGTAAATGAGGTAATAAACATTATGGTTAATTAATAAACAATCATGTTTACACAGCAGGGGGTTTTAATAACATCTTCAATTAGATTTTGACACCTGTAATTAACATAAACTAAAAGAGTTAAAATTTTATTAAAGATAACTGTCCATTTCATAAATTTTCAACAGGACAAACTGCGACTGTAGTCGCAGTTTTTAGTACCGGAAAATGGACACTAAGTGGCGTTTTTTTAATTGGAAAGTCATCAATTTTTCAGCTATATCATGGCGTTCAGTTTTTATGGGGGGAGGAAGCAAGATTACCCCAAGAAATCCCCGACCTTCTGTAGGAAAAGTGGCACTCCTCGTCAATTAAGATTGGGGTCGAAACTGCAACATCAGTGTTGACAGACCATGTGAACAATAGTAGACGAACTACCTTAACCACTCAGCCATCGAGGCCCTAGCTTGATAATACTGCACATCGCCAAAATTTACTGTATGCTTATAAACTATATTATAGTGGATGGATTTACAGGAGGGTATCATATTACTTTTTGAAAGTAACCTGATGGGCAAGTTATTAATGTTTCAATATCAGTAACTAGGGACGGTAAAGGGTAAGGGAGGTAACTCTTGTTTGCCTTCTAGAAAATGTCCGGATCTTTTCAGGGTTTTTCTCCGGTTCTATTTAGATGTGGGTGGGTCCAAATTACGTCTTACTATGTAAAATTGTTTCTGTGTTACAAATGAATTGTAATGTGTCAATCATACACTAAAGCCCGCGTAATGATCAATAAACCGGCTACTGAATGGACGCGATCCGTTTTATTAGCCGTAATATCGGACATAAAATAAAAAACGACTTATTACGCTCTTTGTACTTAGATAGTTTGATAAGTATACCATTTTTAAACAATGTGATAAAATTTTAATGCATTCTGTCAATGGAAACCAGCGTAATTGGTTTTTTTCAACCTGTGGATTTTGGTTTTTTTTCAGCCTCGTTATCGATCTAACATGGCAGCGCCCATAATCAATCTATTCCAAAAATACTAATCGACTCGAAATCAACAAATATAAGTAAATTTATGGCTTTAACTGCATAAATACATGAAATATACATAAGTCTGATTAGATTTACTCTGGTGAATTAAAATACTTTTAATTTATTCAGTCAACCGCAAACAAAATGCATGTCTCGATCTGGAAATCCAGATTATCTGAACAACACTGCAGATATTAATAATTTCGCATGTACATCAGGGGCGAATCCAGGTATTTGTGTTAGGGGAGACATAAAAGTTTGGCGAGGGTTCTGGGGGCCGATCTAGGTCCCAGCAGGTCCCTGGTAAGAGGGGGGTGAAGATCCTGGAAGCTCTGGGAATCTTAGCATTTGGTTGCCATCCAGACAAAGTTTTCTAGACTCGGTTTTTTACTTTTGCCCCTTCTATCAACTGGCTTTATTTTTCAACTATGACCAAAATAATGATTTTTCTTTAATGAAACATCATATTCCTCTTCTCTCATTCTCTCTCTCTCTTTTTAGGAGGAGGGGATGTACGTCCGGTAAGCATTTCTTTGGATCCACGCCTGTACATGATGTTGTAATTGCACTTAATTGATGCTTAGTAGAGATTTATTGTTAACTATTCTATTTTATGGGATGCATAACCAGTCCTTAAGCTCTGGACAGATTGGACCTGGGGTATTCACAATTCTATATTTTGCATGTCCCTGAAATTTTGTATCTTTTCCCCATTTCCCCATTTGAAATTTCAGATTTAATCTGAGATTTCATGAATTTTCCCTCTCCATTACTCCATGAATCAAATTTTGCATGTTATTTATTGTTATTGTTTCATTGTTTCATAAATTAGTGGTGTTAGGTCATAGAGCAGCATAAAATAATGGATGGGATATATTGAAAAAATCATTAACATCCAGTAATATATTTGGCTTGAAAATTGATATAAGAAAAAAATTAGAAGAAAAAGTAATTAGCTTTGGAAAAAGCTGTCCCCTATCCAAGACCAGGAACATTTAAATCAAGTTATACTAGTCCCAGCCAAGACCATCTGTAGTACATATGAATGAAAAATTATATATACTTCGCCAGTATTAAATATCTAATTATTCTGTCTTTTGTTGAATAAATAATTGTGAAATTCTGATCTCAATATTAATTGCCCTTTACATTTAAGTATCAGAATTTTTATTATAAGAGATCTTAAATAGTTTTAGCCAAAGTTAGGAAAATGTATACATATAAATATATTAGCAATAATAATTTGAATTTAAAAAAAAAATTTCAAATGTATGTTTAAAATAAATATTTTATTTTTATTTCAAGTGACCTCGGACAACTAAATTCAAGATTCACACAAATCCTCATTACATTTTTGTGCTAGTTGAAATGTTATATTTACTTCTGTTGGACATAAATATTGACAAATCTCCCCGTTTTTCATTGTCTTACAGAAATGTGAACTAGTGACTTTTCTTCAACTCTGTTGCAGTAAAATTGTGCACCAATGTATATACTGTCAAAATATGTTTTTGATTTTTTTAAGATAAATTGTTTGATATTTTTTGTTTAAATGTTTATAAAGTTGAGTTCTTGTCCATTTTATAACTGACTTTACAGAAAAACGCCAGAGGGTACCCACCTTAGAATGAGCATAAAACCCTTGATATTAAATATATTGACTTAAAACAAACTGCATTGTATTTCAATAATACACCTTTATTGAAACCTATTAAAATATCTAGGATTTAGGCATATCGGCAATACCCCTTGCCGTCCCTACAGTAACGTATTATGTTTATGCTCTCCGTCTACGGTTACATTTCACATGAACTGAGGGGATGTTTGTTAAATGTTGCCAGTTGATTTTGATTACCTATATTTTCATCTCCAAAATACTTATCATACTTAATTGTACGGTAAGTATTGACAGTTTCGTGTTCATGAAGGTTAATTGACTTGGGGAGTTTTTTACGTCCTACACCGACAACTTAATGCCCTTGGTCGGACGGTTGAAGGTTAATTAAAAGCTTTACATCTTTTATACTGTTAACCACATCCATGTTTACATTCGAATGCGCAAAAGTATGAGCACCATTTGTGATGACGTATCCAAGGACTAGTTAAATTCGAGAAACAAATCCGGGAAATCTGGTTGACCGGTAATGAAATATCCTTTCCCGACTCTCTATTACTTGAATGGGTGGTTTACTAAATCTATAAATATTTTTTTGTTATTTCATTGGTTTATGCCAGGATTGCACAAGTATGTATACTGAAATTTCGATATATTCTTAGGTTGAACCGGGGTTGTAATCAGTATTTAAGTGTAGTAATGTTACGTTCCACATATTGACTTTTATTTCATTCAATGCATTGGTCAGTGAGCAATTAAAAATCTCCCTACTTTTCAAAGCTGTTTGGGGAAAATTATATTTTCCATATTTTTATTGTCGTTCTGCTTTTGATGCAAATAAAACAAAACATATTTTTACCGCTCGTTTTGAACATTTGTTTTAGGAGTAAATTTTTGTTTAATTTAAAAAGCACGTGTGAAGTGACCACAGGCATTTAAACTCTAAAGCGCCATTGGATAATAGTTTAGCGTAAAAAATGTCCTTAAAAGGTACATTGTTTACCTATCCTACATATAAATTACAAAAAAACAGATGCTTTAATAAATCCATAAAATGTGTAATGCAGCTCAGAGACGGTTAGGTTTTAGAAAAGCCAAACTTGTAGAAACATTACCTTTGTATTCGTGGGTCAAAAGCTACAATCAAACAGCTGAAAGAAGACAACTTTAGTTAACGTAAATTATTTATTTTTATTATTAATATATTAAAATATATTAAATTTAGTTTCACATTTCATAATATTTGTTAACGTTTCCAAATGTATTGCCTTAGAAGGAAGCTTTTGACGTCTAGATGACTTCTGTATAACTAACATAAACATTTTTATAAACAATATCAAATGATTGTCTCCTTTTTCCTGTCTAATGATTTTCAAGGACTAACCTAGATCCTATTTATAGAAATCATTAACTGAAAAAATATGCAGGAATGTATTTAAAGTTTATAATTTGCAATTTGTATACACGTTTACGTTTAAGTGACTATTATCTAGATTATAAACAATGTCTATATCACAATCAGTGCGACATTGAATTTTGTCTGATTATGTTTGCTTCGATAATATCTAATATTAGTGTACTGACTAAACATAAAACAATACAAGGATGAGGTTAAGACACGGGGAAGAAGTGAGTATCTGCCGAGACAATTTTTTTCGTTTTCTAACCGAGTCCTTATATTGTCTTTCTTTCTTCAAAACTTTAAGTATTATGTTTATGTTTATGTACGATAATTAAAATTTATATTTTAATTAATATTTATTCTAAAATCACTTTAACAATTGGAATCCATAGTGGGACTCTACAAATTACGCATTGTTATTATGAACAGATTACATTTGGTTACAATAAACCAAATATTTGTTTACATTAGACCGGGAAATTTTTGAACCCAAGATAGCATCTGATAGGATGTTGGGGTTCTAAAAAGAGCAAAATTTAAAAATAGAAACATAATTGATTAAAATCTTCTATATTTGGGGGAACATTTTTAAAAGCCGGGAAAATAGAGCTTTTTTTAAAAAAAGGGGGAGGTCATTTCTGCCGCACGACCTATATTTTTTTATTTGTTAATACTGTAGTCTAACATGTCAACTTACACAAGCAACTGCTTTCGGGGGTTTCATTTGAGAGGATTTTCACACATAAAATCTTAATTGTAGGTACCCCATATGGAAGGCGCAATGTTAAATATTTGGTTTATTGTAACCATTTGAGTGCGTTGAAATCAGTCATGAAATAATGCGTGCATCTAACCCTTACATTGTATAATTAAATCTTGTACGATGATACCGACCGCGTGATTGCGTCAAGAACCTACATACTGTTATTCTGAGTTTTTCCTAATAATGTCTACTGTGTTTGTCTAACCATCTCGCCCGAATGTCTCTATATTGGATTTTTTTATGCCCATACTAACCACAGAGGTTATTTACGTAGTTTGCGATGATCTACACTGTCTCTGTCTATCTTTCAGACTGTTATTCTTATTCCTATTTGATGTATCCGGCTGCGTTTGTCTTACCACTAAACCTCAGTCATAAACGATAATGCAGTCTGAGTTACCGTCAGATTGTTTGGTGATGCCGATGCGTATTTGAATAATCTAAATTATGTTACTCGAATAAACACTCTCTTAACAACACGAACAATTAAAAATATAAGTTCTTTTAACTTTCTATGAAAATAAACTTCCATTGAGATACATTCAACTTTTTTTTAAAACAATACGTAACTTGTAAAATATAATTAGTGTCTACTACTCACGAAATCCCAATTAATAATTGAGCAGACGTCGCTCGAACGCGTGTTGAAATAAGTCGTCTACGTTTCCGACATTATGCGCTCGATAAATATTTGACGTCGGATTTACCGTGACGATCCATTATACTACTTAAGTCCGTTTATGAACTATTAAGCGCCATGCTTTTATTTCTATTACCTTACGACTTTTTTCCCCAATTTTAAATTATTTTCTTCTATTTATTGTCTCACAAATAAAACAAACTGTCATTTTCATTCGCTTTAAAAGATTAGAGGCGGTAACAAAATTTAAAAAAAACAAGGTTTTAAACTATCCTTTCAAATACACTCCGAACTCTATAATCACATTTGTGTTGGTTTATTGGCTATCATTTACCGTGACCGAATTTCGCATTACTTTTAAAAAATGAAATCCCTGTATGACATTCTGTACACAGATGGTCAACTTTATTCACAAATAAAGTTTTAAACGTTAATCTTTTTCCGCCAGACCTTCATTATTAATAAATAATCCTCGAGTTTTAGAAGAAAAATGTTAACAGTTACGTACATTTATGTTTTTTAAACAGTGTTTAAGTAGAATGCTTTGAGGGACCTCCCATCATATGTTACATCGCTTTTCTACTCTTCTGTATATAACACGCTATGAATTCTCTCTGCATGGATAATCTTAATACACAAACTTGAATGTTTTTATTTACATCTCTCAAATATCGCCAGTCGTTTTTTAACTTTGAAATTGTCATCAGTGTATAAGTAAGGTTATCGATGTTAAATCTGCGTGATGAGAACACGACTTTGGGTTATCTCTTTATTATTTCAATCAAACTATACGTGTAATAACTAAAAATATAGATTTAGGATCCAATGTTTTCATGAATATTAATTTTGTCTCTGATCATTTGCAGTTTATTATAATTTTTCTTAAAAGTAGGAATTGTTCAATTGTTTCGATCTTGAGTGCAGTATTATCAAAAGTCAATGTTTCGTTTACTTAAAGACCATTTAGTGCTATTCATTTAAATAACTCTCCATACTTATGCAGTGTCAGCCAGATTAGTTGTAAATGTCTCCTTATAGTTTCCCCGATGATTTATTGTTACCTTGCTCCCATCCATAATAGATAGTGAAATATTGCTTCCTGGGCGTGAAATATCTATTAAATCTATCCATTCAATGGACCAGCCGTGAATTGTAATATGTTCAAATTAATGTTTGCATGACAAGAAGTAAAGTGGAAATAGATTTCCTTGTTGAAAATGAGCTTTCACTTGTGGTCAGCTAATATATATCTTAAATTATAATTCAATGCGACCCACGTCATTATAAGACAAACGAGCAAAGGTGTCCAACTGAAACTATTAACTAAGGTAACCGAGCGCCAATATTGGAGTCATCTTTTTGAATCCGATGACAGATCGATTTACTAAGTTAAATAGTCACAAAATTTAATGAAAATAGTTGTCGGAGGAAACATAGCGTCGATGTGCGAGTGATTTATTTACTGTCGGAGGAAACATAGCGTCGATGTACGAGTGATTTATTTACTGTCGGAGGAAACATAGCGTCGATGTACGAGTGATTTATTAACTGTCGGAGGAAACATAGCGTCGATGTCCGAGTTATTTATTTACTGTCGGAGGAAACATAGCGTCGATGTCCGAGTGATTTATTTACTGTCGGAGGAAACATAGCGTCGATGTCCGAGTGATTTATTTACTAGTTAACCCGTACTTTGATGTTTGATTGATCTATAGGAAGCCGAGCGGTCTATTCACCAATGAATCCGACATGTCCGGGGAAATATTTTGTAAAAATAATTGAGTGTATTGGTCTGAGTGACACATGTACTGGAGAAACCGTGTGATTTAACCGCCGTGATAGGTTGATGATCGACCAATAGGACGCCGAGCGTCGATGTCCGCGCGTTCGATTCCACTTTTTCGAGTTTTAAAGCAATATTATGACAGATACTAAAAACTAGAAATATGATATTAATGTTTAAATTGACAAGCGCCCATTATTTACATTATAATGAATTGACAATATTATAACTAAAACTTAAAACTTGCAACTTGATATAAATGTGAAAATTTAAAAAGGGTCTTTTTTCAGAATGCCATAAATTGAAGCTTTTACAACTATTTTATCATAAAGTGAACACTAGAAATATGATATAAGTATGAAAATTTACAAACGTCCATTATTCAGTGTCTTGATTTCTGTATATGGGTATAAATGTACTAATACAAACGCCATGGGTTCGTCCATTTTGTGAGCACACGATAAAGCTTGAGAACAGCGGCCAGTTTAAACGTCAACAATGATTGTTTTAATAAATATATTTATGCATTTTAGAGAAAGAAATTGAATTTTGAATATGGCAAGGGAATTTCGTGGAAATATGTAAAAATAATACTCCTATCTTTTTCACCCTAATTTCTTAAACAGAAAAGCAATGCTAACATTTTAAATCTCAATAAATTCAGAATGACTGTTTTTGTGTTTGATTATTAAAACATGAAAAACTCACCAAAATTACTGTGTGCTATATTTGTTTACATATTTCAATTTATTATTATTATATTTAAATTTATAACTTTTGTTAATAGTATATGCTTCACTAAAATCTTTTAATTATCTCAATTGCTGTAAATATCTTTAAAATCGTTATCTTAAGATAACTAAGGAAAACAATCGAAGATACTGAAGAATATTCAGAAAACGATCAGTCAAGCACAAACAAAGCCATGGTTAAAGTACGAGGTGTAACATTAATAACATGAATACCCCTTAAATCTGGAGTTAGTTCACGAACTTCGGCGGAAGGGCAGTACTCCTGCTAAACGCGTGGTACCCGTCATAACAATTGCTTTAAAATCCGGTAGTTACTCAATTATCAGTGGTAGTCCTTATTCAGTGAGCAGGAACGTGAGTTCGAAGATAAAAACAAATCAAAGATCATTGGTAGCACAGATAATCTTTAACGGTAAACAAAGTAATGTTGTCGACCGCAACATTTTTTAAGAGATCACTTCAATCTTGCCACTGTAAACCGCTGGTCAAGTAACGTTTCTGTCAGATCACCCAAGACCAAGGAAATCTATTGAAATGCAGACTCTTGGGTACATAATGA
The DNA here is from genome assembly GCA_944474755.1 of Limnoperna fortunei. Taxonomy (NCBI): domain Eukaryota; kingdom Metazoa; phylum Mollusca; class Bivalvia; order Mytilida; family Modiolidae; genus Limnoperna; species Limnoperna fortunei. The sequence goes on along the minus strand of OX104112.1, from coordinate 112,694,955 downwards.
ATTGAGAGATGTTTTATTCATAAACAAGTGCTTGGCTTAAGCGGTTGAAATATTTTCTGTGGTAACCAACGTGTTCTCTGTTTTCGGTTCAACCACTTTTCAGTAAACACAGTATATGAAAGTTACACAATTTTGAATGATAAAATATAACAAGACAGTGCATATTTGAGTGGATCAAGGGACTAATAAGATGAACTGGGATTTAATTATTAAATTTAAATTAAGCATTTAGAACTTTTGAGATTTCTATAGACCAAAGAAGAAAAATAGCAAAGAAAACCGACCGAACAACAAGAGCCAAAGGTTATGGGACAGTTACAAATCTAGATTAGACAAACGCAACATAAAAACCCAAAACAAAAAAAACTCGTTACATTACAGTAGTTTAACAATATAATTAAATATGCCGAAAAATTACCGCCATTCTTACATGTTAAAATTAATAATACAATCACTTATGTACCAATGTCGTTAATATAATCTAATATAACCACCACCGGAAACATTGTCACAAACAAATCATGGATATATACATTTTCAACTAAACAACTACGTGTGCAACCTGTGTTATTATGTTGAAATTATAGAATGATTCAAATAAACATACAAATTTAATACACAATTTACGACAACATTGAAGTTTTTTTAATTACCCTGTTGTGAACTTTCCATTTGTATGTGGAATCATTTATTAGAGTGCCAACTTCCTTATTATTAATAACGAAATGTTGGTTGTCATTTATCGTCAATCTGATATGTTTCCTTTTTGACAATGAAAGTATGTAATATTTGAAATTGACACAACCAGAGGTTTCCTGATGTCTAAAATTTGAAATAATAATGTTATAAAGGGGAATCAATTTTTACTGTATGAGTGCTGGGTATCTCAGTTACCAACTAGGCTTTTTTGTAAATAAGACCCTCTTTAAAAAGTTAAAATACAATAGACAAAATGGCTAAAATACGGTTGTATGGACGGTTAAACTGAATATAAAAATATAAATGAATATAAAATCCTTGAAAATTATAGACATTAGTCTGAAATCAGAATGAATTGAAAATATTATTCAACTTACCTATAAACAAACTGTATTTACAGCAAAGCTATTCTAAACTGAGAATGTACGACAACAAGGATATTTTTCCAAAGTTTTTCACTTGGATGCATATTGAACAAAGAACATACAAATGCGTACAATTAGTGTTATGTTTTAAAGACAAAAAGAAAAATTAAATGCCTTATCAAGTTACAACAACATGTACCCATTAGTATAGTGTCTACATACATTATGACGCACATCTTTGAATCGGATGAAAACGGAACTCCTTTATATAAGATATATTTTTTTCGCAAACAAAAAGTGACAAGGAATTGTAAATACAGGAAGGTGTACCCAGACTGTACAACTATATTTTGGCGAACAAATAAAGACGGTGTACTTAGACTGTACAACTTATCATGGCGAACAAATAAAGACAATAAAGACGGCATACCCAGACTGTACAACTATATCATGGCGAACAAAGAGATAGCATACATAGACTGTACAACTATACTATGGCAAACAAATTAAGACGGTGTCCCCAGACTGCATAACTATATCATAGCGAACAAATAAAGACGGTGAACTTAAGACTGTACAACTATATCATGGCGAACAAATAAAGACGATGTACACAGACTGTACAACTATATCATTGTAAACAAATAAAGACTGTGTACCCAGACTGTCCAACTATATCATGGCGAACAAATACAGACAATAAAGACGGTGTACCCAGACTGTACAACTATATCATTGTAAACAAATAAAGACTGTGTACCCAGACTGTACAACTATATCATTGAAAACAAGTAAAAACGGTGTACCCAGATTGTACAAATATATCATTATAAACAAATAAAGACGGTGTACCCAGACTGAACAACTATATCATTTTAAACAAATAAAGACGGTGTACCCAGACTGAACAACTATATCATTGTAAACAAATAAAGACGGTGTACCCAGACTGTAATGGCTTTGATTACAATCAGTCCATTGATTCTATGAACCATCAGGCTTTGATTTTCATTCATGGCAAACAATTTTACATCAGTATTATTAACCTTCTGTGACGTTGTTTATATCTGTATGAGTACGTTTATTTGTATGAGGCCAGTGTTGATCACAATTGATCAAAAAGTCAGCATCGTATATATTTATTTACACACTGGCAGTGGTCTGGAATCTATTTTAGGATTCTCCAGGATGACACAACTTTTCAGTGCACTAGGCTTCAGAGTTGTTCTATTTTAAACCCATTTCAGGTTGTTCTCACTTAATTATTAGTTTTGAGGTCATTTTTATTCAATAAAATGAAAGAATATTTATAGTCATATAATAATAAAACTTGTTGTCTTTCGTTAACTGCAGTTCAATGATGTATCAGTACATATCATGGGGCTGGAAGGTTGTAATTTGTTTACAGTTTTGAACTACATGAAAGCACATCTCACATCTCATGCTCTCAGAAGGTATGAAAGCACATCTCACATCTTATGCTCTCAGAAGGCATGAAAGCACATCTCACATCTCATGCTCTCAGCAGGCATGAAAACACATCTCACATCTCATGCTCAGAAGGCATGAAAACACATCTCACATCTCATGCTCTCAGAAGGCATGAAAACACATCTCACAACTCATGCTCTCAGAAGGCATGAAAGCACATCTCACATCTCATGCTCTCAGAAGGCATAAAAGCACATCTCATATCTCATGCTCTCAGAGAGCATGAAAACACATCTCACATCTCATGCTCTTAGAAGGCATGAAAGCACATCCCACATCTCATGCTCTCGGAAGGCATCTACATCTACATCTACATCTACATCATACGCTGCTCCATCATTTGCTGATGACTATGCAACGGCGAAAACAGACCAAGGCGCGCAAACGAAGAAAGTAGCAAAGAAAACCGACCGAACAACAGAGCCAAAAAACAAAGGGACAGTTACAAATCCGGATATAGACAAATACAACACAAAAATCAAAAACATTAAAACAGAAAGAGAGTAACCCGAACCCAATAAAAACCATGGGTGCACTCAGGTGCTCCGGACGAGTAAGCAGTGCCTGCCTCTAATTAGACACCCGTCGAGTTACTCATTGTCTTGTCTAGGAAACAGTCAAATCCAGGAATAGGAAACACTAGCGAAAATGTCTGATCGTATTTGAGACACTGATTTCCCGTAACGACCAATTAAGTCGTGGTGCGAACAATAAATAAATAAAAATAAAAAATTAGAAAATGATATCAAAAATCATTTAGTTCATTTTAAATAATCAACATAAAGAGCAAATGGAAAACTGAAAATATATACATATATACAAAATTGATATATTCTGATATTAATTACATAATGTGAGCTTGGATCAGTGATTTAAACTGATCATTGACGAACATCTGTGTAAGGAAAAACAACTGTATTTAAAATAGTTTGTTGTAGTGGAGAAAGTTTTGTAGCTGATGGTGGAAGTGTAGTTATGTAATATGTTGGGTCTATAGCTATTAGTTTGTTAGATATTTTGTACAACAATGTGCTTCTATGAATTTATCTGCATGAATTAAGTGTTATCCATTGAAGGTGGTCTAACATAGATGATACACTACTGGTGTTATGGTGTCTTCCAGTTACATACCTAGCCGCTCTTCTTTGTACTTGCACAATTTGATTTATTGATTTTTGAGACCAGACAGTTGAGCAATATTATAAATTAGTACGTATGATGGATTTGTAGGCTAAGATTTTAGTGTTTTCATTGTTTATTTGAAGGCTGCGTTTTAAAAATCCTAAAAGTTTGTTGGCTTTACAAGTGATATTATTTAATATGGTGGTTCCATGACATGTCTTTAGAAATTGTAATTCCGAGGTATTTGGCTGAATTAACTGACTCCAGAGTGTAGCCTTTAAAATGGTATTTATGTAGAAAAGGTTTTCGTGATATTGTGACTGACATTGAGTTGCATTTTTGTGGATGGAATTCCATGCCCCAGGTATGTTCCCGATGGGCAAGCCTTGTTAGATCGTCTTGTAAAATTAAACAGTCATTATGGTTTTTAATAGATCGGTACAAAATACAATCGTCTGCAAAAAGCCTTGTTTTAGAAGAAACTGAGGAAGGAAGGTCATTAATGAAGATGAGAAACAGGAGGGGAGCCAGAACAGATCCTTGGGGTACCCGCTAACTACTGGTAGTTTGTCAGAAGATACTCCATCAAGAACTACTTGCTGCTGTCGATCATGGAGGAATGATGAGACCCATTGCCAAGTGTCGCCTCTGATTCCATAATTATCTAGCTTATACAGGAGTTTTTTTTATGGGGAACCTTATCGAAGGCTTTAGAGAAATCTAGGATAATAAGGTCTGTTTGGATTCCAGAGTACATGTGGTCTAATATTTCATGCGAGAGTGCGATTAGTTGTGTCTCGCGCTGAGTTTGGCCCTAAAGCCATGTTGACGGTCTACCAAAATGTTGTGTTGGTCATGTATGTTTGATGTTTAAGTATATTAGAAGCAACTATGTGTTCTAATAGCTTGCAACAAATACAGGTCAGTGATACTGGCCTGTAGTTACTTGTCAGATATTTCTTCCCCTTTTTAAATAAAGGAATGACATTGGCCCGCCTCCAGTCTGATGGTACTTTGCCTCTGGACAGAGAAATATTAAATATATAAGCCAGGGGTTTGGCAAATTCTGAGACAAACTGCTTAAGGATTTGTGCAGGAATATCATCTGGACCAGTAGCCTTGGAAGGGTCTAGATTATTTAATAGTTTTTAACATCTTCAGTGACTGTGATGTTATGCATAGAAAGGAAATTGTTATTTAGCTGAGGTAGTGTGTCAGGTTGAATATTATTAGACACTGTGAAAAAAGAATGGTATTGTTTATTTAGAATCTTAACTTTTTTGTTTAATGTTGTCTATGTAAACCTTGATACACCTATGTGTTAATTCCAGTACATTCCCAAGAGACATTATGTAAACCTTGATACACCAATGTGTTCATTCCAATACACATTCCTTATGATACCATCTGTCACATGTAATACATTCCCATGAGACATTATGTAAACCTTGATACACCAATGTGTTCATTCCAATACACATTCCTTGTGATACCATCTGTAACATGTAATACATTCCCATGAGACATTATGTAAACCTTGATACACCAATGTGTTCATTCCAATACACATTCCTTGTGATACCATCTGTCACATGTAATACATTCCCATGAGACATTATGTAAACCTTGATACACCAATGTGTTCATTTAAGTACATTCCTTGTGATACCATCTGTCACAAGTAATACATTCCCATGAGACATTATGTAAACCTTGATACACCAATGTGTTCATTCCAATACACATTCCTTGTGATACAATCTGCCACATGTAATACATTCCCACGAGACATTATGTAAACCTTGATACACCAATGTGTTCATTCCAATACACATTCCTTATGATACCATCTGTCACATGTAATACATTCCCATGAGACATTATGTAAACCTTGATACACCAATGTGTTCATTCCAATACACATTCCTTGTGATACCATTTGTCACATGTAATACATTCCCATGAGACATTATGTAAACCTTGATACACCAATGTGTTCATTCTAATACACATTCCTTGTGATACCATCTGTCACATGTAATACATTCCCAAGAGACATTATGTAAACCTTGATACACCAATGTGTTCATTCCAGTACATTCCCATGAGACATTATGTAAACCTTGATACACCAATGTGTTCATTCCAATACATTCCCATGTGACATTATGTAAACCTTGATACACCAATGTGTTCATTCCAGTACATTCCCATGAGACATTATGTAAACCTTGATACACCAATGTGTTCATTCCAGTACATTCCCATGAGACATTATGTAAACCTTGATACACCAATGTGTTCATTCCAGTACATTCCCATGAGACATTATGTAAACCTTGATACACCAATGTGTTCATTCCAGTACATTCCCATGAGACATTATGTAAACCTTGATACACCAATGTGTTCATTCCAGTACATTCCCAAGAGACATTATGTAAACCTTGATACACCAATGTGTTCATTCCAGTACATTCCCATGAGACATTATGTAAACCTTGATACACCAATGTGTTCATTCCAGTACATTCCCATGAGACATTATGTAAACCTTGATACACCAATGTGTTCATTCCAGTACATTCCCAAGAGACATTATGTAAACCTTGATACACCAGTGTGTTCATTCCAGTACATTCCCATGAGACCTTATATAAACCTTGATACACCAATGTGTTCATTCCAGTACATTCCCAAGAGACATTATGTAAACCTTGATACACCAATGTGTTCATTCCAGTACATTCCTTATGATACCATCTGTCACATGTAATACATTCCCAAGAGACATTATGTAAACCTTGATACACCTTTGTGTTCATTCCAGTACATTCCTTATGATACCATCTGTCACATGTGCACTAAGCGACTCAGCGTTGGGTAAAAGACACCACAGAAAAAAGCCTGTCAAAATTACACGTAAACAGTGAGTATGTCTATGTCTGGGTTAAAGCGTAGTGAAAGTCAAAGGGATAGCAATTTTCATTTTAAAAAAAGAAGTTTGAACCCGAGATATTTTGTTTACATCCGGTTTTCGAAGGTCTCTGGACCGATCATGGACTGTATAAGTTTTACTGGAGAAATATTGCCAATCACTCAAAAAATGATACCTATTGTAGAAAGATGTATTCGGCCATGAAATGTGAACTTTTAAGCAGTATTTGCATTGCAAAAAGCGTTAATAAACAAAAAAGCATAAAATTTTCCTCTACATGAATATGGCACCTGGTCTGCTCACGCATGCCAGCTTATCTCATATCTCATGCTCTCAGAAGGCATGACAGCATATCACTTATCTCATGCTCTCAGAAGGCATGAAAGCAAATCTCAAATCTCATGCTCTCAGAAGGCATGAAAGCACAACCTCAGTGTTGACTAGCAGATAACTATACTTTAGCCATTCAGTCACTGAGGCCCCTGAGATATGTATAGTGGTATATTCTCTAGATTCTATATGTGTCAGTAAATGATATTGTTATACACTTTTTAAATTACGCAAATCTTCACAATTGCTCGTTTTTGTATGCATGAATTTGATAAAGAAAATTATAACTAGAAGAATAAATCCTGTAAGTTTTGTACTTTGTCTGTGAACAAATTTCCTAAGATAAAAACTATTGGATCCTTTTTACTGGGTAAGGAACATTTTGGTCTGAGCCCAACTGTCAACTGATCGTAGATCAATGTCCACTAATAAACACTAATAAACTCCTACATGTCCAACAACCCCTTGTATACTGTCCACTGATCCTATATCAATGTCCACTAATAAACACTAATAAACTCCTAAATGTCCAACAACCCCTTGTATACTGTCCACTGATCCTAGATCAATGTCCACTAATAAACACTAATAAACTCCTAAATGTCCAACAACCCCTTGTATACTGTCCACTGATCCTAGATCAATTTCCACTAATAAACACTAATAAACTCATAAATGTCCAACAACCGCTTGTATACTGTCCACTGATCCTAGATCTATGTCCACCAATAAACACAAATAAACTCCTAAATGTCCAACAACCCCTTGTATACTGTCAACTGATTCTAGATCAATGTCCGCTAATAAACACCTACTATAATACTGTCCACTGATCCTAGATCAATGTCCACTAATAAAACTAATAATTGATCCACTAATAAACACTTATAAACTCCTAAATGCCCAACAACCCTTTGTATACTGTCCACTGATTCTAGATCAATGTCCACCAATAAAACTAATAATTGATCCACTAATAAACACTAATTAACTCCTTAATGTCCAACAAACCCTGGTATACTGTCCACTGATCCTAGATCAATGTCCACTGATAAACACTAATAAACTCCTAAATGTCCAGCAACCGCTTGTATACTGTCCACTGATTCTAGATCAATGTCCGCTAATAAACACCTACTATAATACTGTCCACTGGTCCTAGATCAATGTCCACTAATAAAACTAATAATTGATCCACTAATAAACACTAATAAACTCATAAATGTCCAACAACCCCTTGTATACTGTCAACTGATCATAGATCAATGTCCAATAAAAACACTAATAAACTCCTAAATGTCCAACAACCCCTTGTATACTGTCCACTGATCCTATATCAATGTCCACTAATAAACACTAATAAACTCCTAAATGTCCAACAACCCCTTGTATACTGTCCACTGATCCTAGATCAATTTCCACTAATAAACACTAATAAACTCATAAATGTCCAACAACAGCTTGTATACTGTCCACTGATCCTAGATCTATGTCCACCAATAAACACAAATAAACTCCTAAATGTCCAACAACCCCTTGTATACTGTCAACTGATTCTAGATCAATGTCCGCTAATAAACACCTACTATAATACTGTCCACTGATCCTAGATCAATGTCCACTAATAAAACTAATAATTGATCCACTAATAAACACTTATAAACTCCTAAATGCCCAACAACCCTTTGTATACTGTCCACTGATTCTAGATCAATGTCCACCAACAAAACTAATAATTGATCCACTAATAAACACTAATTAACTCCTAAATGTCCAACAAACCCTGGTATACTGTCCACTGATCCTAGATCAATGTCCACTGATAAACACTAATAAACTCCTAAATGTCCAGCAACCGCTTGTATACTGTCCACTGATTCTAGATCAATGTCCGCTAATAAACACCTACTATAATACTGTCCACTGGTCCTAGATCAATGTCCACTAATAAAACTAATAATTGATCCACTAATAAACACTAATAAACTCATAAATGCCCAACAACCCTTTGTATACTGTCCACTGATCCTAGATCAATGTCCAATAATAACACTAATAAACTCCTAAATGTCCAACAACCCCTTGTATACTGTCCACTGATCCTATATCAATGTCCACTAATAAACACTAATAAATTCCTAAATGTCCAATAACCCCTTGTATACTGTCCACTGATCCTAGATCAATGTCCACTAATGAACACTAATAAACTCCTAAATGTCCAACAGTTGGTATACTGTCCACTGATCCTAGATAAATTTCAACTAATAAATACTAATAAACTCCTAAATGTCCAAAAAACCCTTGTATACTGTCCACTGATCCTAGATCAATGTCCACTAATGAACTGTCCACTGATTCTAGATCAATGTCGGCAAATAAACACCTACTATAATACTGTCCACTGATCCTAGATCAATGTCCACTAATAAAACTAATAATTGATCCACTTATTAACACTAATCAACTCCTATTTGCCCAACAACCTTTTGTATACTGCCCACTGATTCTAGATCAATGTCCACTATTAAAACTAATAATTGAACCACTAATAAACACTAATTAACTCCTAAATGTCCAACAACCCCTGGTATACTGTCCACTGATCCTAGATCAATGTCCAATAATAAATTCCTAAATGCCCAACAAAACCCTTTGTATACTGTCCACTGATTCTCGATCAATGTCCGCTAATAAAAACCTACTTTAATACTGTCTACTGATCATAGATCAATGTCCACTAATAAAACTAATAATTGATCCACTAATAAACATTAATAAATTCCTAAATGCACAACAACCCTCTGTATACTGTCCACTGACCCTAGATCTATGTCCACTAATAAACACTAATAAACCCCTAAATGTCCAACAACCCCTTGTATACTGTCCAAGGATTCTAGATCAATGTCCGCTAACAAACACCTACTATAATACTGTCCACTAATCCTAGATCAATGTCCACTAATAAAACTAATAATTGATCCACTAATAAACACTAATACACTCCTAAATGTCCAACAACCGCTTGTATACTGTCCACTGATCCTAGATCTATGTCCACTAATAAACTCCTTAATGTTCAACAACCCCTTGTATACTGTCCAAGGATTCTAGATCAATGTCCGCTAACAAACACCTACTAAAATACTGTCTACTGATCATAGATCAATGTCCACTAATAAAATTAATAATTGATCCACTAATAAACACTAATAAACTCCTAAATGGCCAACAACCCTCTGTATACAGTCCACTGATACTAGATCTATGTCTACTAATAAACAGAAATAAACCCCTAAATGTCCAACACCCCCTTGTTTACTGTCCACTGATCCTACAGCAATGTCCACTAATAAACACTAATAAACTCTTAAATGCCCAACAACCGCTTGAATACTGTCCACTGATCCTAGATCAATGTCCACTAATAAACACTAATCAACTCCTAAATGTCCAACAAACCCTTGTATACTGTCCACTGATCCAAGATCAATGTCCACTAATAAAATTTAATAAACTCCTAAATGTCCAACAACCCTTTGTATACTGTCAACCGATAATAGATCAATGTCCACTAATAAACACTAATAAACTCCTAAATGTCAAACAACCCGTTCTATACTGTCCACTGATTCTAGATCAATGTCCGCTAATAAACACCTGCTATAATACTGTCCACTGATCCTAGATCAATGTCCACTAATACAACTAATAACTGATCCACTAATAAACACTTATAAACTCCTAAATGACCAACAACCCTTTGTATACTGTCCACTGATTCTAGATCAATGTCCACCAATAAAACTAATAATTGATCCACTAATAAACACTAATTAACTCCTAAATGTCCAACAACCCCTGGCATACAGTTCACTGATCCTAGATCAATGTCCACTGATAAACACTAATAAACCCCTAAATGTCCAGCAACCGCTTGTATACTGTCCACTGATTCTAGATCAATGTCCGCTATAAACACCTTCTATAGTACTGTCCACTGGTCCTAGATCAATGTCCACTAATAAAACTAATAATTGATCCACTAATAAACACTAACAAACTCCTAAATGCCCAACAACCCTTTCTATACTGTCCACTGATCCTAGATCAATGTCCGTTAATAAACACTAGTAAATTCCTAAATCTCCAACAACTCCTTGTACACTGTCGACTGATCCTAGATCAATGTTCACTTATAAAAACTAATTCATTCCTAAATATCCAACAACCCCTGGTATACTCGCCACTGATTCTAGATCAATTTCCACTAATAAACACTAATAAACTCCTAAATGTCCAGCAACCCCTTGAAAACTGTCCACTGATCCTAGATCAATGTCCACTAATAAAACTAATAATTGATCCACTAATAAACGCTAGTAAACTCCTAAATGTCCAACAACCGATTGTATACTGTCGACTGATCCTAGATCGATGTCCACTATTAAACACTAATAAACTCCTAAATGTCCAACAACCGCTTGTATACTGTCCACTGATCCTAGATCAATGTCCACTAATATAAAATAATAAACTCCTAAATGTCCAAAAAACCTTTGTATACTGTCAACTGATAATAGATCAATGTTCACTAATAAACACTAATAAACTCTTAAATGTCTAACAACCGCTTGTATACTGTCCACTGATTCTAGATCAATGTCCGCCAATAAACACCTACTATAATACTGTCCACTGATCCTAGATCAATGTCCACTTATAAAACTAATAATTGATCCACTAATAAACACTTATGAACTCCTAAATGCCCAACAACCCTTTGTATACGGTCCACTGATTCTAGATCAATGTCCGCCAATAAACACCTACTATAATACTGTCCACTGATCCTAGATCAATGTCCACTTATAAAACTAATAATTGATCCACTAATAAACACTTATAAACTCCTAAATGCCCAACAACCCTTTGTATACGGTCCACTGATCCTAGATCAATGTCCGCTAATAAAAATTTCCACTAATAAACACTAATAAACTCCTAAATGTCCAACAACCGCTTGCATACTGTCGACTGATCCTAGATCAATGTCCATTAATAAACACTAATAAACTCTTAAATGTCCAAAAACCGCTTGTATACTGTCCACTGATCCTAGATCAATGTCCACTAATAAACACTAATAAACTCCTAAATGTCCAACAACCACTTGTATACTGTCCACTGATTCTAGATCAATGTCCGCAAATAAACACCTGTTATAATACTGTCCACTGATCCTAGATCAATGTCCACTAATACAACTAATAATTGATCCACTAATAAACACTAATAAACTACTAAATGCCCAACAACCTTTTGTATACTGCCGCTGATTCTAGATCAATGTCCACTAATAAAACTAATAATTGAACCACTAATAAACACTAATTAACTCCTCAATGTCCAAAACCCCCTGGTATACTGTTCACTGATCCTAGATCAATGTCCACTAATAAACACTAGTAAATACCAAAATGTCCAACAACCCCTTGTATACTGTCGACTGATCCTAGATCAATGTCTACTAATAAAAACTAATAAACTCCTAAATGTCCAAAAACCGCTTGTATACTGTCCACTGATTCTAGATCAATGTCCACTAATAAACACTAATAAACTCCTAAATGTCCAACAACCAATTGTATACTGTCCACTGATCCTAGATCAATGTCCACTAATAAAACTAATAATTGAACCACTAATAAACACTAATTAACTCCTAAATGTCCAACAACCCCTGGTATACTGTCCACTAATCCTAGATCAATGTCCAATAATAAACTCCTAAATGTCCAACAACCCCTGGTATACTGTCCACTGATCCTAGATCAATGTCCACTAATAAACACTAATAAACTCCTAAATGTCCAACAACCACTTGAATACTGTCCACTGATTCTAGATCAATGTCCGCTATAAACACCTTCTATAATACTGTTCACTGGTCCTAGATCAATGTCCACTAATAAAACTAATAATTGATCCACTAATAAACACTAACAAACTCCTAAATGCCCAACAACCCTTTGCATACTGTCCACTGATTCTAGATCAATGTCCACCAATAAAACTAATAATTGATCCACTAATAAACACTAATTAACTCCTAAATGTCCAACAACCCCTGGCATACTGTCCACTGATACTAGATCAATGTCCACTGATAAACACTTATAAACTCCTAAATGTCCAGCAACCGCTTGTATACTGTCCACTGATTCTAGATCAATGTCCGCTATAAACACCTTCTATAATAACTAATAATTGATCCACTAATATACACTAACAAACTCCTAAATGCCCAACAACCCTTTGCATACTGTCCACTGGTCCTAGATCAATGTCCACTAATAAAACTAATAATTGATCCACTAATAAACACTAACAAACTCCTAAATGCCCAACAACCCTTTCTATACTGTCGACTGATCCTAGATCAATGTCCGTTAATAAACACTAGTAAATTCCTAAATGTCCAACAACCCCTTGTACACTGTCGACTGATCCTAGATCAATGTCCACTAATAAACACTAATTCATTCCTAAATATCCGACAACCCCTGGTATACTCTCCACTGTTTCTAGATCAATTTCCACTAATAAACACTAATAAACTACTAAATGTCCAGCAACACCTTGAAAACTGTCCACTGATCCTAGATCAATTTCCACAAATAAAACTAATAATTGATCCACTAATAAACGATAGTAAACTCCTAAATGTCCAACAACCGATTGTATACTGTCGACTGATCCTAGATCAATGTCCACTGATAAACACTAATAAACTCCTAAATGTCCAACAACCGCTTGTATACTGTCCACTGATCCTAGATCAATGTCCACTAATATAAACTAATAAACTCCTAAATGTCCAAAAAAACCTTTGTATACTGTCAACTGATAATAGATCAATGTTCACTATAAACACTAATAAACTCCTAAATGTCCAACAAACCCTGGTATACTGTCCACTGATCCTAGATCAATGTCCACTGATAAACACTAATAAACTCCTAAATGTCCAGCAACCGCTTGTATACTGTCCACTGATTCTAGATCAATGTCCGCTAATAAACACCTACTATAATACTGTCCACTGGTCCTAGATCAATGTCCACTAATAAAACTAATAATTGATCCACTAATAAACACTAATAAACTCATAAATGCCCAACAACCCTTTGTATACTGTCCACTGATCCTAGATCAATGTCCGCTAATAAACACTAGTAAATTCCTAAATGTCCAGCAACCCCTTGTACACTGTCGACTGATCCTAGATCAATGTCCACTAATAAACACTAATTCATTCCTAAATATCCAACAACCCCTGGTATACTGTCCACTGATTCTAGATCAATTTCCACTAATAAACACTAATAAACTCCCAAATGTCCAACAACCGCTTGTATATTGTCGACTGATCCTAGATCAATGTCCACTAATAAACACTAATAAACTCCTAAATGTCCCAAAACCGCTTGTATACTGTTTACTGATCCTAGATCAATGTCCACTAATAAACACCTGTTATCATACTGTCCACTGATCCCAGATCAATGTCCACTAATAAAACTAATAATTGATCCACTAATAAACACTAATAAACTCCTAAGTGCCCAACAACCTTTTGTTTTCTGCCGCTGATTCTAGATCAATGTCCACTAATAAAACTAATAATTGAACCACTAATAAACACTAATTAACTCCTCAATGTCCAAAACCCCCTGGTATACTGTCCACTGATCCTAGATCAATGTCCACTAATAAACACTAGTAAATTCCAAAATGTCCAACAACCCCTTGTATACTGTCGACTGATCCTAGATCAATGTCTACTAATAAAAACTAATAAACTCCTAAATGTCCAACAACCGCTTGTATACTGTCCACTGATCCTAGATCAATGTCCACTAATATAAACTAATAAACTCCTAAATGTCCAAAAAACCTTTGTATACTGTCAACTGATTCTAGATCAATGTCCACTAATAAAACTAATAATTGACCCAATAATAAACACTTATAAACTCCTAAATGCCCAACAACCCTTTGTATACTGTCCACTGATTCGAGTTCAATGTCCACCAATAAAACTAATAATTGATCCACTAATAAACACTAATTAACTCCTAAATGTCCAACAAACCCTGGTATACTGTCCACTGATCCTAGATCAATGTCCACTGATAAACACTAATAAACTCCTAAATGTCCAGCAACCGCTTGTATACTGTCCACTGATTCTAGATCAATGTCCGCTAATAAACACCTACTATAATACTGTCCACTGGTCCTAGATCAATGTCCACTAATAAAACTAATAATTGATCCGCTAATAAACACTAACAAACTCATAAATGCCCAACAACCCTTTGTATACTGTCCACTGATCCTAGATCAATGTCCGCTAATAAACACTAGTAAATTCCTAAATGTCCAGCAACCCCTTGTACACTGTCGACTGATCCTAGATCAATGTCCACTAATAAACACTAATTCATTCCTAAATATCCAACAACCCCTGGTATACTGTCCACTGATTCTAGATCAATTTCCACTAATAAACACTAATAAACTCCTAAATCTCCAACAACCGCTTGTATACTGTCGACTGATCCTAGATCAATGTCCACTAATAAACACTAATAAACTCCTAAATGTCCAAAAACCGCTTGTATACTGTCTACTGATCCTAGACCAATGTCCACTAATAAACACTAATAAACTCCTAAATGTCCAACAACCACTTGTATACTGTCCACTCATTCTAGATCAATGTCCGCAAATAAACACCTGTTATAATACTGTCCACTGATCCTAGATCAATGTCCACTAATAAAACTAATAATTGATCCACTAATAAACACTAATAAACTCCTAAATGCCCAACAACCTTTTGTTTTCTGCCGCTGATTCTAGATCAATGTCCACTAATAAAACTAATAATTGAACCACTAATAAACACTAATTAACTCCTCAATGTCCAAAACACCCTGGTATACTGTCCACTGATCCTAGATCAATGTCCACTAATAAACACTAGTAAATTCCAAAATGTCCAACAACCCCTTGTATACCGTCGACTGATCCTAGATCAATGTCTACTAATAAAAACTAATAAACTCCTAAATGTCCAAAAACCGCTTGTATATTGTCCACTGATTCTAGATCAATGTCCACTAATAAACACTAATAAACTCCTAAATGTCCAACAACCAATTGTATACTGTCCACTGATTCTAGATCAATGTCCGCAAATAAACACCTACTATAATACTGTCCACTGATCCTAGATCAATGTCCACTAATAAAACTAATAATTGAACCACTAGTAAACACTAATTAACTCCTAAATGTCCAACAACCCCTGGTATACTGTCCACTAATCCTAGATCAATGTCCAATATTAAACTCCTAAATGTCCAACAACCCCTGGTATACTGTCCACTGATCCTAGATCAATGTCCACTAATAAACACTAATAAACTCCTAAATGTCCAACAACCACTTGTATACTGTCCACTGATTCTAGATCAATGTCCACTAATAAAACTAATAATTGAACCACTAATAAACACTAAATTAACTCCTAAATGTCCAACAACCCCTGGTATACTGTCCACTAATCCTAGATCAATGTCCAATAATAAACTCCTAAATGTCCAACAACCCCTGGTATACTGTCCACTGATCCTAGATCAATGTCCACTAATAAACACTAATAAACTCCTAAATGTCCAACAACCACTTGTATACTGTCCACTGATTCTAGATCAATGTCCGCTATAAACACCTTCTATAATACTGTCCATTGGTCCTAGATCAATGTCCACTAATAAAACTAATAATTGATCCACTAATAAACACTAACAAACTCCTTAATGCCCAACAACCCTTTGCATACTGTCCACTGATTATAGATCAATGTCCACCAATAAAACTAATAATTGATCCACTAATAAACACTAATTAACTCCTAAATGTCCAACAACCCCTGGCATACTGTCCACTGATACTAGATCAATGTCCACTGATAAACACTAATAAACTCCTAAATGTCCAGCAACCGCTTGTATACTGTCCACTGATTCTAGATCAATGTCCGCTATAAACACCTTCTATTATAACTAATAATTGATCCACTAATAAAACTAATAATTGATCCACTAATAAACACTAATTAACTCCTAAATGTCCAACAACCCCTGGTATACTGTCCACTGATTCTAGATCAATGTCCACCAATAAAACTAATAATTGATCCACTAATAAACACTAATTAACTCCTAAATGTCCAACAACCCCTGGTATATTGTCCACTGATCCTAGATCAATGTCCATTGATAAACACTAATAAACTCGTAAATGTCCAGCAACCGCTTGTATACTGTCCACTGATTCTAGATCAATGTCCGCAACTAAACACCTACAATAATACTGTCCACTGGTCCTAGATCAATGTCCACTAATAAAACTAATAATTGATCCACTAATAAACACTAATAAACTCATAAATACCCAACAACCCTTTGTATACTGTCCACTGATCCTAGATCAATGTCCGTTAATAAACACTAGTAAATTCCTAAATGTCCAACAACCCCTTGTACACTGTCGACTGATCCTAGATCAATGTCCACTAATAAACACTAATTCATTCCTAAATATCCAACAACTCCTGGTATACTGTCCACTGATTCTAGATCAATTTCCACTAATAAACACTAATACACTCCTAAATGTCCAGCAACCCATTGTAAACTGTCCACTGATCCTAGATCAATGTCCACTAATAAAACTAATAATTGATCCACTAATAAACACTAATAAACTCCTAAATGCCCAACAACCTTTTGTTTTCTGCCGCTGATTCTAGATCAATGTCCACTAATAAAACTAATAATTGAACCACTAATAAACACTAATTAACTCCTCAATGTCCAAAACACCCTGGTATACTGTCCACTGATCCTAGATCAATGTCCACTAATAAACACTAGTAAATTCCAAAATGTCCAACAACCCCTTGTATACCGTCGACTGATCCTAGATCAATGTCTACTAATAAAAACTAATAAACTCCTAAATGTCCAAAAACCGCTTGTATATTGTCCACTGATTCTAGATCAATGTCCACTAATAAACACTAATAAACTCCTAAATGTCCAACAACCAATTGTATACTGTCCACTGATTCTAGATCAATGTCCGCAAATAAACACCTACTATAATACTGTCCACTGATCCTAGATCAATGTCCACTAATAAAACTAATAATTGAACCACTAGTAAACACTAATTAACTCCTAAATGTCCAACAACCCCTGGTATACTGTCCACTAATCCTAGATCAATGTCCAATATTAAACTCCTAAATGTCCAACAACCCCTGGTATACTGTCCACTGATCCTAGATCAATGTCCACTAATAAACACTAATAAACTCCTAAATGTCCAACAACCACTTGTATACTGTCCACTGATTCTAGATCAATGTCCACTAATAAAACTAATAATTGAACCACTAATAAACACTAAATTAACTCCTAAATGTCCAACAACCCCTGGTATACTGTCCACTAATCCTAGATCAATGTCCAATAATAAACTCCTAAATGTCCAACAACCCCTGGTATACTGTCCACTGATCCTAGATCAATGTCCACTAATAAACACTAATAAACTCCTAAATGTCCAACAACCACTTGTATACTGTCCACTGATTCTAGATCAATGTCCGCTATAAACACCTTCTATAATACTGTCCACTGGTCCTAGATCAATGTCCACTAATAAAACTAATAATTGATCCACTAATAAACACTAACAAACTCCTTAATGCCCAACAACCCTTTGCATACTGTCCACTGATTATAGATCAATGTCCACCAATAAAACTAATAATTGATCCACTAATAAACACTAATTAACTCCTAAATGTCCAACAACCCCTGGCATACTGTCCACTGATACTAGATCAATGTCCACTGATAAACACTAATAAACTCCTAAATGTCCAGCAACCGCTTGTATACTGTCCACTGATTCTAGATCAATGTCCGCTATAAACACCTTCTATTATAACTAATAATTGATCCACTAATAAAACTAATAATTGATCCACTAATAAACACTAATTAACTCCTAAATGTCCAACAACCCCTGGTATACTGTCCACTGATTCTAGATCAATGTCCACCAATAAAACTAATAATTGATCCACTAATAAACACTAATTAACTCCTAAATGTCCAACAACCCCTGGTATATTGTCCACTGATCCTAGATCAATGTCCATTGATAAACACTAATAAACTCGTAAATGTCCAGCAACCGCTTGTATACTGTCCACTGATTCTAGATCAATGTCCGCAACTAAACACCTACAATAATACTGTCCACTGGTCCTAGATCAATGTCCACTAATAAAACTAATAATTGATCCACTAATAAACACTAATAAACTCATAAATACCCAACAACCCTTTGTATACTGTCCACTGATCCTAGATCAATGTCCGTTAATAAACACTAGTAAATTCCTAAATGTCCAACAACCCCTTGTACACTGTCGACTGATCCTAGATCAATGTCCACTAATAAACACTAATTCATTCCTAAATATCCAATAACTCCTGGTATACTGTCCACTGATTCTAGATCAATTTCCACTAATAAACACTAATACACTCCTAAATGTCCAGCAACCCATTGTAAACTGTCCACTGATTCTAGATCAATGTCCACTAATAAACACTTATAAACTCCTAAATGTCCAACAACCGCTTGCATACTGTCGACTGATCCTAGATCAATGTCCACTAATAAACACTAATAAACTCCTAAATGTCCAAACACCGCTTGTATACTGTCCACTGGTCCTAGATCAATGTCCGCAAATAAACACTTATTATAATACTGTCCACTGATCCTAGATCAATGTCCACTAATAAAACTAATAATTGATCCACTAATAAACACTAATAAACTCCTAAATGCCCAACAACCTTTTGTATTATACCCACTGATTCTAGATCAATGTCCACTAATAAAACTAATAATTGAACCACTAATAAACACTAATTAACTCCTCAATGTCCAAAAACCCCTGGTATACTGTCCACTGATCCTAGATCAACGTCCACTAATAAACACTAGTAAATTCCTAAATGTCCAACAACCCCTTGTATACTGTCGACTGATCCTATATCAATGTCCACTAATAAAAACCAATAAACTCCTAAATGTCCAAAAACCGCTTGAATACTGTCCACTGATTCTAGATCAATGTCCACTAATAAACACCAATAAACTCCTAAATGTCCAACAACCACTTGTATACTGTCCACTGATTCTAGATCAATGTCCGCAAATAGACACCTACTATAATACTGTCCACTGATCCTAGATCAATGTCCACTAATTAAACTAATAATTGAACCACTAATAAACACTAATTAACTGCTAAATGTCCAACAACCCCTGGTATACTGTCCACTAATCCTAGATCAATGTCCAATAATAAACTCCTAAATGTCCAACAACCACTGGTATACTGTCCACTGATTCTAGATAAATGTCCACTAATAAACACTAATTAACTCCTAAATGTCCAACAACCCCTGGTATACTGTCCACTGATTCTAGATCAATGTCCACTAATAAACACTAATAAACTCCTAAATATCCAACAACCACTTGTATACTGTCCACTGATTCTAGATCAATGTCCGCAAATAAACACCTACTATAATACTGCCCACTGATTCTAGATCAATGTGAACTAATAAAACTAATAATTGATCCACTAATAAACACTAAAAAACTCCTAAATGCCCAACAACCCTTTGTATACTGTCCACTTATTCTAGATCAATGTCCACTAATAAAACTAATAATTTATCCACTAATAAACACTAATTAACTCATAAATGTTCAGCAACCGCTTGTATACTGTCCACTGATTCTAGATCAATGTCCGCTAATAAACACCTACTATAATACTGTCCACTGGTCCTACATCAATGTGCACTAATAAAACTAATAATTGATCCACTAATAAACACTAATAAACTCATAAATGCTCAACAACCCTTTGTATACTGTCAACTGATCCTAGATCAATGTCCGCTAATAAACACTATTAAATTCCTAAATGTCCAACAACCCTTGTATACTGTCCACTGATTCTAGATCAATGTCCGCAAATAAACACCTACCATAATACTGTCCACTGAACCTAGATCAATGTCCACTAATAAAACTAATAATTGATCCACTAATAAACACTAATAAACTCCTAAATGCCCAACAACCTTTTGTATACTGCCCACTGATTCTAGATCAATGTGCACTAATAAAACTAATAATTGATCTACTAATAAACACTAATTAACTCCTAAATGTCCAACAACCCCTGGCATACTGTCTACTGATCCTAGATCAATGTCCACTAATAAACACTGTTCTAATATGACGTCCTGCTTTAGCTATATAAACAAAGCCGTGACAAAATTCCTATAAGTTTAGTTCGCACATGCGTTAACTGCGTGTTTTGTGTAAATGTAAAAAATGACTTACAAATGCCGTTTGTTATGTGTTATCCATAATTATCGTTATTGTTAATAATTTAGTTATTTTTAATCTGAATTCTGAGATTTATATGATTTAAACTACTCCCGATACATTATTTTTTTAACAATTCTACATTCGAATTAATATGACGTCACAATTAGAATTCCGACGTCATATTACGCTGAACTGAAAATTTCAAACTGGAACGATGCAATTTCTTTAAGATTTCTCAATATTTTTGTTTAAAAGGTACGTACATTCAATAAAATGACGAGAAAATATGTTTATGTCAATTTTATTTGCTTTAACATACTGTTTTGGGATATATCGTATTAGTTTCAAAAAAACAATATTACCACTGAAAGCGTCCTCTTAGAACCGCTTCGAAATTTTAAAACATTTGTTAGACATATTAGAATCGAAATAGATTATTGCGAGCGGGCTTTATGGGAATTAGAACATGGTCAGACCTTATATTTGTCTTCATTTTATACCTCGCTATCGCTCGGTATAAAATATTGACAAATATAAGGTCTGACCATGTTCTAATTCCCATAAAGCCCGCTCGCAATAATCTATTTCTTAAATAAACTCCTAAATGTCCAACAAACCCTTTTATACTGTCCACTGATTCTAGATCAGTGTCCGCTAATAAACACCTACTATAATACTGTCCACTAATCCTAGATCAATGTCCACTAATAAAACTAATAATTGATCCACTAATAAACACTAAAAAACTCCTAAATGCCCAACAACAGTTTGTATACTGTCCACTGATTCTAGATCAATGTCCACTAATAAAACTAATAATTGATCCACTAATAAACACTAATTAACTCATAAATGTTCAGCAACCGCTTGTGTACTGTCCACTGATTCTAGATCAATGTCCGCTAATAAACACCTACTATAATACTGTCCACTGGTCCTACATCAATGTCCACTAATAAAACTAATAATTGATCCACTAATAAACATTAATAAACTCATAAATGCCCAACAACCCTTTGTATACTGTCAACTGATCCTAGATCAATGTCCGCTAATAAACACTATTAAATTCCTAAATGTCCAACAAACCTTGTATACTGTCCACTGATTCTCGATCAATGTCCGCTAATAAACACCTACTATAATACTGTCTACTGATCATAGATCAATGTTCACTAAAAAAACTAATAATTTATCCACTAATAAACACTAATAAACTCCTAAATGCCCAACATCCCTCTGTATACTGTCCACTGATCCTAGATCTATGTCCACTAATAAACACTAATAAACCCCTTAATGTCCAACAACCCCTTGTATACTGTCCTCTGATTCTAGATCAATGTCCGCTAACAAACACAACTTCTATAATACTGTCAACTGATCCTAGATCAATGTCCACTAATAAAACTAATAATTGATCCACTAATACCCTAATTGTCCAACAACCCCTGGTATACAGTCCACTGATCCTAGATCAATGTCCACTAATAAAACTAATAATTGATCCACTAATAAACACTAATTAACTCCTAAATGCCCAACATCCCTCTGTATACTGTCCACTGATCCTAGATCTATGTCCACTAATCACCACTAATAAACTCCTAATGTCCAACAACCTCTTGTATACTGTCCACTGATCCTACATCAATGTCCACTAATAAACACTAATAAACTCCTAAATGTCCAACAACCGCTTGTATACTGTAGACTCATCCTAGATCAATGTCCACTACTAGACGCCTCCTATAATACTGTCAACTGATCCTAGATCAATGTCCAGTAATAAACGCCTTCTATAATACTGTCAACTGATCCTAGATCAATGTCCACTAATCACCACTAATAAACTCCTAATGTCCAACAACCTCTTGTATACTGTCCACTGATCCTACATCAATGTCCACTAATAAACACTAATAAACTCCTAAATGTCCAACAACCGCTTGTATACTGTAGACTCATCCTAGATCAATGTCCACTACTAGACGCCTCCTATAATACTGTCAACTGATCCTAGATCAATGTCCACTAATAAACGCCTCCTATAATACTGTCAACTGATCCTAGATCAATGTCCACTAATCAACACTAATAAACTCCTAATGTCCAACAACCTCTTGTATACTGTCCACTAATCCTAGATCAATGTCCACTAATGAACACTAATAAACTCTTAAATGTCCAACCATTGCTTGTATAATGTCCACTGATCCTAGATTGATGTCCACTAATAAACACTAATAAACTCCTAAATGTCCAACAACCGCTCCTATACTGTCCACTGATCCTAGATCAATGTCCACTAATAAACACTTATAAACTCCTAAATGTCCAACAACCGCTTGTATACTGTCGACTGATCCTAGATCAATGTCCACTAATAAACACTAATAAACTCCTTAATGTCCAAAACCGCTTGTATACTGTCCACTGATCCTACAACAACGTCCACTAATAAACACTAATAAACTCCTAAATGTCCAACAACCACTTGTATACTGTCCACTGATTCTAGGTCAATGTCCGCAAATAAACACCTATTATAATACTGTCTACTGATCCTAGATCAATGCCCTATAATAAAACTAATAATTGATCCACTAATAAACACTAATAAACTCCTAAATACCCAACAACCTTTTGCATACTGCCCACTGATTCTAGATGAATGTCCACTAATAAAACTAATAATTGAAACAAAAATAAACACTAATTAACTCCTAAATGTCCAACAACCCCTGGTATACTGACCACTGATCATAGATCAATGTCCAATAATAAACTCCTAAATGTCCAACAACCCATTGTATACTGTCCACTTATTCTAGATAAATGTCCACTAATAAACACTAATTAACTCCTAAATATCCAGCAACCCCTGGCATACTGTCCTCTGATCCTAGATCAATGTCCACTAATAAACTCCTCAATGTCCAACAACCATTTGTATACTGTCAACTGATTCTAGATCAATGTCCGCAAATAAACACCTACTATAATACTGTCCACTGATTATAGATCAATGTCCACTAATAAAACTAATAATTGATCCACTAATAAAAACTAATAAACTCCTAAATGCCCAACAACCTTTTGTATACTGCCCACTGATTCTAGATCAAAGTCCACTAATAAAACTAATATTTGATCCACTAATAAACACTAATTAACTCCTAAATGTCCAACAACCGCTGGTATACTGTCCACTGATCCTAGATCAATGTGCACTAACAAACACTAATAAACTCCTAAATGTCCAACAACCCCTTGTATACTGTCCACTGATTCTCGATCAATGTCCGCTAATAAACACCTACTATAATACTGTCTACTGATCATAGATCAATGTTCACTAAAAAAACTAATAATTTATCCACTAATAAACACTAATAAACTCCTAAATGCCCAACATCCCTCTGTATACTGTCCACTGATCCTAGATCTATGTCCACTAATAAACACTAATAAACCCCTTAATGTCCAACAACCCCTTGTATACTGTCCTCTGATTCTAGATCAATGTCCGCTAACAAACACAACTTCTATAATACTGTCAACTGATCCTAGATCAATGTCCACTAATAAAACTAATAATTGATCCTCTAATACACACTTATTAACTCCTAATTGTCCAACAACCCCTGGTATACAGTCCACTGATCCTAGATCAATGTCCACTAATAAACACTAATAAACACCTAAATGTCCAACAACCCCTTGTATACTGTCAACTGATCCTAGATCAATGTCCGCTAATAAACACTAATAAACTCCTAAATGTCCAACAACGCTTGTATACTGTAGACTCATCCTAGATCAATGTCCACTAATAGACGCCTCCTTTAATACTGTCAACTGATCCTAGATCTATGTCCACTAATAAATGCCTCCTATAATACTGTCAACTGATCCTAGATCAATGTCCACTAATCACCACTAATAAACTCCTAATGTCCAACAACCTCTTGTATACTGTCCACTGATCCTACATCAATGTCCACTAATAAACACTAATAAACTCCTAAATGTCCAACAACCGCTTGTATACTGTAGACTCATCCTAGATCAATGTCCACTAATAGACGCCTCCTATAATACTGTCAAATGATCCTAGATCAATGTCCACTAATAAACGTCTCCTATAATACTGTCAACTGATCCTAGATCAATGTCCACTAATCAACACTAATAAACTCCTAATGTCCAACAACCTCTTGTATACTGTCCACTAATCCTAGATCAATGTCCACTAATGAACACTAATAAACTCTTAAATGTCCAACAATTGCTTGTATAATGTCCACTGATCCTAGATCGATGTCCACTAATAAACACTAATAAACTCCTAAATGTCCAACAACCGCTTCTATACTGTCCACTGATCCTAGATCAATGTCCACTAATAAACACTTATAAACTCCTAAATGTCCAACAACCGCTTGTATACTGTCGACTGATCCTAGATCAATGTCCACTAATAAACACTAATAAACTCCTAAATGTCCAAAAACCGCTTGTATACTGTCCACTGATCCTACAACAACGTCCACTAATAAACACTAATAAACTCCTAAATGTCCAACAACCACTTGTATACTGTCCACTGATTCTAGGTCAATGTCCGCAAATAAACACCTACTATAATACTGTCTACTGATCCTAGATCAATGCCCTATAATAAAACTAATAATTGATACACTAATAAACACTAATAAACTCCTAAATGCCCAACAACCTTTTGCATATTGCCCACTGATTCTAGATCAATGTCCACTAATAAAACTAATAATTGAACCACTAATAAACACTAATTAACTCCTAAATGTCCAACAACCCCTGGTATACTGTCCACTGATTCTAGATAAATGTCCACTAATAAACACTAATTAACCCCTAAATGTCCAACAACCCCTGGTATACTGTCCTCTGATCCTAGATCAATGTCCACTAATAAACACCTAAATGTCCAACAACCATTTGTATACTGTCAACTGATTCTAGATCAATGTCCGCAAATAAACACCTACTATAATACTGTTCACTGATCCTAGATCAATGTCCACTAATAAAACTAATAATTGATCCACTAATACACACTAATTAACTCCTAAATGTCCAACAACCCCTGGTATACTGACCACTGATCCTAGATCAATGTCCACTAATAAACACCTAAATGTCCAACAACCCCTTGTATACTGTCCACTGATTCTAGATCAATGTCCACTAATAAACACTAATAAACTCCTAAATGCCCAACAACCCCTTGTATACTGTCAACTGATCCTAGATCAATGTTCGCTAATAAACACTAATAAACTCCTAAATGTCCAACAACCGCTTGTATACTGTAGACTCATCCTAGATCAATGTCCACTAATAGACGCCTCCTATAATACTGTCAACTGATCCTAGATCAATGTCCACTAATAAACGCCTCCTATAATACTGTCAACTGATCCTAGATCAATGTCCACTAATCACCACTAATAAACTCCTAATGTCCAACAACCTCTTGTATACTGTCCACTGATCCTACATCATTGTCTACTAATAAACACTAATAAACTCCTAAATGTCCAACAACCGCTTGTATACTGTAGACTCATCCTAGATCAATGTCCACTACTAGACGCCTCCTATAATACTGTCAACTGATCCTAGATCAATGTCCACTAATAAACGCCTCCTATAATACTGTCAACTGATCCTAGATCAATGTCCACTAATCAACACTAATAAACTCCTAATGTCCAACAACCTCTTGTATACTGTCCACTAATCCTAGATCAATGTCCACTAATGAACACTAATAAACTCTTAAATGTCCAACCATTGCTTGTATAATGTCCACTGATCCTAGATCGATGTCCACTAATAAACAATAATAAACTCCTAAATGTCCAACAACCACTTGTATACTGTCCACTGATTCTAGGTCAATGTCCGCAAATAAACACCTATTATAATACTGTCTACTGATCCTAGATCAATGCCCTATAATAAAACTAATAATTGATCCACTAATAAACACGAATAAACTCCTAAATGCCCAACAACCTTTTGCATACTGCCCACTGATTCTAGATGAATGTCCACTAATAAAACTAATAATTGAAACAAAAATAAACATTAATTAACTCCTAAATGTCCAACAACCCCTGGTATACTGACCACTGATCATAGATCAATGTCCAATAATAAACTCCTAAATGTCCAACAACCCATTGTATACTGTCCACTTATTCTAGATAAATGTCCACTAATAAACACTAATTAACTCCTAAATATCCAACAACCCCTGGTATACTGTCCTCTGATCCTAGATCAATGTCCACTAATAAACTCCTCAATGTCCAACAACCATTTGTATACTGTCAACTGATTCTAGATCAATGTCCGCAAATAAACACCTACTATAATACTGTCCATTGATTATAGATCAATGTCCACTAATAAAACTAATAATTGATCCACTAATAAACACTAATTAACTCCTAAATGTCCAACAACCGCTGGTATACTGTCCACTGATCCTAGATCAATGTGCACTAACAAACACTAATAAACTCCTAAATGTCCTACAACCCCTTGTATACTGTCCACTGATTCTAGATCAATGTCTGCTAATAAACACATACTATAATACTGTCCACTGATCCTAGATCAATGTCCACTAATCAAAATAATAATTGATCCACTAATAAACACTAATTGACTCCTAAATGTCCAGCAACCGCTTGTATACTGTCCACTGATTCTAGATCAATGTCCGCTAATAAACACCTACTATAATACTGTCCACTAGTCCTAGATCAATGTCCACTAATAAAACTAATAATTGGGCCAACGTTGGTACAACTATGGCAAACGTTATGGAATAAAAACAAAAATATTGTTTTAAATTAAAATCCGAATTAAATTTTTTTATAAAATTTTTAGTTTATAAGGAAGTCTTCATTTATTTTAATTGAATAAATCTCATACTGTTGCATTGACATGTGTGTAATGAGTTTTTATTACTTGCTTCGTTATTCATAAATATAATTAAAACATTTTAAATTTTTTAATTAAAATTTCAAATTGAGTAATATTTCTATTTGTCAAAATTAAATTGTTCATATCTGTTTGAAACTTTATGTGATAGCCTGTACTACTCGGCCTTAAATTTGAGGAATGTGCTGGGATTGTAATGACCTATGACCTTATCTGTAATATAACATCGCTGGATTTCCCGCGTCTATTGCTGCAGTGCTTTACAGAACTTTAAAAGTTAAATCATGTAAGTAAATTTAGTTTATTATAGAATATATTTTTCACTTTTTGCTGTGGGTACAATGTTCATTGTTTATTTCCAATAATCAGTTGTACAAATTAATACACATCATTACTTTATTTGTAAATTATCAGTCGTACTAGTAAATGAAAATAAATGCTGACAAAAAAACTTCCTACTGTCTTTAAAGTATCTGTTTGTAATCTGGGACTAGTATAGGTTCCTGGTTTAATGCTCATATTTTTAAGAGTAATACATTTTTAATATTTCAAATTATATAATGCATTAAATATAGTTAATGTAAATGTTTCGTTTCTCCAGTAATTAGGTCACCTTCAAAATGTGTGAAGAGTTTTATCTGCAGATTGTTGATTAATTACTACAGTATACACATCTCACACAAATCACACCCAGATTATACATGGTATAGAATTACCACATTACCTGGGAAGATTTTAACAACTAGGATTTAATGTCATTATAAATAGTGTAATATATTCCCACTGTCTAAAACATGGATATTAAGTAAACCATTTCTTATTTTCATTGTTATGCCTGATATTTAGTTCAATTACTATGTCTTTCAGGTCTTGAAGGATTTAAACAAACATATATGCAGATACTATCAAAAATACTTGAAAACAGTGGAGCTGTAAAGCTGAACAGCTTGACCCAGAAAAGGGGGTCAAAAATACCGTTTTCGTCATTGTGGTTAAAAGATGTTTTACTTTGTAAGTAGTAGCTAAATTAGTTTGTTATGATCTTAATTTAGTACAAAAACGTGTACATAAATACTGTAAGGCATTTAAAAGTTATGTTAAATTTTGGTCAACTCAATACTGTTATATTAAGTACTTCGTGGCCCTTTAATTTTTAAAATTAAAGTAACGCCGAATTTGTTATTTTTCCAACAGAAACGGAATATGTAGCCAGGATACAGACAAAGAAATAGAAGATATTTAATTGAAAAGACAGAAATGGTGGTAGAAAAAGAAATGCATCGGACAGAAATGATGGTAGAAAAAAGAAATGAAAGAAAAACTGCAACAAATAAACAGGAGTGAATAAACTCTGGACATCAATGATATATTTATAAAGTATAAAGAAAACATAGTGTGTTCAGTGTTAATTGATTTGTCCATAGAACTATGTCTGTCCAAGGATTTATACGTTTACAAGGATTTTTAATTACTAACTTATAAGTGGACAAAATCTTTAGGACCATTAAGTTCGTTTATAAAGCTGTACATAGTGGATAAATAAAGAATGTCTGCCTCTAATTGGGTTTGTCTGGTACATAGTTGATCTACATGGTTGGTATCTAGTCTGCTATATTTTGATATAGCTGGACCAATGTTGGTGGTTAAATGCAACGTTGTTGGCCCAACGTTGGCAGATAGATATGACGACATTGGCCGAACATCGGCTCTCGGTTGGCAGACAGATATGACGATGTTGGCCCAACGTTGGCTATCAATCGGCTGACAGTTATTACGACGTTGGCCCAACGTTGGCTCTCAGTTGGCAGTTAAATATGACGACGTTGGCCCAACGTAAAACCAACATGTTGGCCCAACGTTGGCACACTTTGCATTTATAACGTTGGCCCAACATTGTTTTCCGACGGTGGCCCAACGTAATAGGTAGTGGTTGGCCCAACGGTAGCCCAACCAAGGCTTGCTGTCTGGGTTATTTCTTTTTTTCTCGAGTGAATTTAAAATACAATTGTATATTTCTAACAACTGACAGACTGTGGAACAATTAGGAAAAAAACATGACTGGTATTTATATATTAGATTATTTCTTTGCATGTCGTTAAAAACATATTTATAAGTAAATCGTTCCATTATCTTCCATTAGCAAGCGTTTGTTGTTAGGAACAGGGCGGGTTGACAACCAGCTGCAAGAGTTTGTTGTCATGAACTTGGCGGGGCGACATCCAGCTGCAAGCGTTTGTTGTTAGGAACAGAGTGGGTTGACAACTAGGTGAAGGCGTTTGTTGTCAGGAACAGGGCGGGGTGACAACCAGCTGCAAGCGTTTGTTGTCAGGAACATGGCGGGGTGACAACTAGCTGTAAGCGTTTGATGTCTGAAACATGGCGGGCTGACAACCAGCTATAACCGTTTGTCGTCAGAAGCACATTAATTATACGAGGAATATGAACGCTTATATGTAAGAATCTACTTCGCATTTTGAACCATCTGTTTTTTTTTGTTCCAGTAAATGTTTGGACCAGCGAAATTTTGTTAACATTGACAAAGCTATTTTTCAATCGCAGAACCTATAGAGTATACATTGCACAGTTTTCTTCAACTTGTCTTATGGTGGTCACGTTCCGATTGTTAGCCACAAAACAACGTAGAGTGGCGATTTCTCAAAATAAAAATTCTACGCGATATATCAGAAAAATTGCTGAAAGAAATCGATTCGATAGTTGATAACCTTTGTATTGACATTGTCGCAGAGAATACGCTATTAAACATACAAAAGTCGAGTACTTTTTCACTTTTATTAAATACCAAACATTCCATGCCAGACTAATAATACAAGTCACGTCTGTATCCCATGCGAAGATGGTCGTAATATAAAGGGCGAGTACAATACAAAAGATTTCCGAGATGCTCCTAAGTGTGTCGAAATAGAACCTTGTTTGCCAGCTATGTACATGCTAGAACAATGATTATTTCTTTGTGTTCTTGTTTTTTCGTAATCTATATTTATTGTGTCTTGCTTAACGTCCAGCAAGCATTTACGAGATGTATTAAGTGTTTAGTGGATTTCTATACAACTGGGAATCCAGAAAAAAACCAATCCTCTTTTCTTTCCCTTTTTCAAATTTATCTCCATCATTCGTTCCTGTCGTATAAACATCACAATAGTATTATTAAGGTGTTTATGGCTTCTGATATCATATTGAAAATTGACAGCGGGACTATGTAGAATTTTAATTATTTAAGCAACAATTTCATGAATTCCAGAATAGTCCAAATGAGTTTTGTCGGTAGACCAAAGGTTGTTTACGGATATTTTATTATTTTTATAAAGAAGTCTGAAACACAGTCGTGGGAAAAAATGTTGTATATTGAAAGATAGGCTTTTTTATTTTAAAAATATTGTACAGGCTTTGTTCTAAAAGCTTCATAGTGACAAACCTTGATACAGAACTGGATCAATGATCTTGGCATAAATGAAACAACAGATCCAGCGATCGACACAAAATAAGTGGAACATCGGGGTCATCAACCTAGTCTGTGCTGGATACAACTTTAAAATATCTAATGCCTTAATTAAGCAATTAAATTTAACATTTTGATATATGCTAAAAGATAAGCATCCATTCATATGTTGGACTTAGATTGGTATATCCTTTTACACTTATACAACGTCATTTTGGGTTCTAGATGCATTTTTCTTTCCTACAAAACATGAGCAAAGGATCTGGGGGCCGCCTAAGGACCCCAATTTCCTGAGCATGGTCTCAGTAGGTGGTCATTTGGGGAGGGGCGAAGGTCCCTGAAGCTTCGCGAATATAATATATAGGCCGAAAAGTATAAGTTATTAATATATTGCTTTTAAATTTGCCATGATTGTCCGTCTTGTGTGTGTTTTTTGTGTCTTTTTTTTTTGCTTCCATACATCCTCATTGCTATACAATGTCAGCAATTCTAGGTAACGTTAACTATTTTCTTCAGGTTTACAATTGGGTAACGAAATTGTGTCGTCGAAAAGGACTGTAAAATAGGCAAAAATAGTCATTTTAGTTGCATTATAATGGACTGAAAAGAAGATGGCGTCTCACGGACTGTTCATTTGGAGGAATCAAACCAAGCTTGTGCAAATTCATAGTGTGTACTTTTGTAGCACTCTAATTCTAATTCTAATTCTTTATTAACCAAATGCTTATAGCTTATAGGTACAAATGCATATAAAGACAGAAGCGGACACATTAAATGCAAATATACATATACATGTATCGATATATAATACATTATTTTTTATAATATAATATGTTATAGGTGTAGGACCACCATAGATTTTTTACTCTTCGGCTATATTAAAATTTGATAATTTTGACTTATCCTAGAAAATTTACCTTTGTTTCAAATTAAGTGACACTTCTGTCCCCTATTAAAATGCACTGGCTGAACATTCTGTCAAAATTTCACAATATGTTTCATTGCATATAAGAAAAAACGCTCAACCTGAAGTCCACGTGGTCTAAAAATCTACTTTCACTTTCTATTTCAGTCCAAAAATAGTGCTTGTCCCAAATTGACTCTAAACATTTTTATGTTGATTTAAAACCAATAAAACTTTATCCTCAAGTTTCCTAGAATATTCAGCTTTCCAAAATACCAAATTTATTCTGGTATCATGTGCGGTTCAAATTCTATATGATGCAAGAGTGAACCTGTCTGTTGACTAGTACTACTTTTACGTACAACCTCTGGACTGGTTCCCGGTATTTGGTGGTCCTACACCTAACCCTATACAGTATCATTTCTGAGCTTGGAGGCTCTAAATAATAATTTGCCTAGTTATTTGATACTATTAGAATTAAATAACTGAATCAATTTAAACATGGAAGGACGCCTCCAAAAATAAGGCTTGATCAGTGCCTGACGTATGTCTTGATAATTAGGACATATGAAAACAAAATGCCTTTCATCCTCTATATTATTTACAAAATAGTGACAAAATCTCATATTTCGGTCGACATTATAGAATCTACCGTTTTCAATTGCGAGTCTATGTGAAGATAATCTAAACTTTGTGATTTATGCACCAGTTGATTGTTTGTGGCTCTTGACCGTTAAAACAGATAAAAGGGGACCTTGTGTACATATTTTAGGCGTTTTCCTCTTCCTTGTTAATTTGTTTCAAGAGACATTGTATATGCTGCATGGCCACACATGTCTCTTTCGTGGAAACCTTGCATCTAATTACAAGTCGCTATTAATTTTAAATTTAAGAGATTAGGGACGAATCAGGAAAATGTGTTCGCAATAGAAAAGACAGATATAGAAAAAGCACTACTGGTGCTTGTGTTCCAACAGATACAGAATGCGGGGAACCAGGTCAAGAACTGGGCTGGTCAGGTAGGTTGTTACGATAACAGACCAATCACTGGGCAAGCCAGGTACATAGTTGTTGTTTTGGCACCAGGTAAATAACTCGTACTTAAAGCAGGCATGTTGAGAGACTGGGGATAAACTCACCTGCCTAAAGCAAGCAAGTTTCCAGACTAGTGAGCGGACGTGTGATTACGTTTACTCCAGGAAAATAGATTGGTTTATCCCACAATAACAAGTACTGAAGTAAAGAATGAAGTAAAGACGGAGGATCAAACACTCTATCTAACGAACTTATGTTACCCACGGTTGCACATAAAGGTTAGCAACTTACCAGAGGGATAATAAAACACATAATCTACCTCATTCAAGGGAAGAATATTACAATCGGGAGACTAAACTCTCGGTCTTGCGTACATTAGAGTAGCAGACTCAGGTTCTTTCGTACTAAATAGGATACATGTTAAAAGGTAGTCCGAGAATTCCGGTCTGGGTCGGCACATTTCATCATGTCAGATTTAATAAAACATTTTCATTCAGTTAATCTACATATAATTCGCTTCTTTAGATATTTTTCTCTAGGAATATAATCATCTTACCTTCAATCAAGACGATTTAAGTCCATTTCTAAGCTCATTTCCATTGATACCCTTACATTCCTACATAATGTAGTACATTTCACATTCATTTTGAACAAAAAGTCACGTGACAACAATGTGACTTAAATCCAGTGCTTAAATTAGCTTGCTTGGATGTATGATTATATTCCTAGAGAAAAATATCTAAATAAACTAATTATATATAGATTAACTGGATGAACATGTTTTATTAAATCTGACACGATGAAATGTGCCGACCCAGACCGGTGTCGCAAAATCCGCTGTTTTGCTTATGGAGAGCTCTCTGACGTCCCACGCAAAAAAAAAAAAATTAAAAGCGTTGGACGGCAGAGGATTCTCGGACTAGTTGATTAATAATTATAAACTCCATCTTGCATATGTGTTACATATACAGAAAATGAAAGACTTAGTCATACCTAAAATGGTTGAAATTAAAATAATGGTTATGTAAAAATAAGCAATGAGTAACAAAAAATTAAAAAGAAACTGGGATATTTTTTTTACATGTCTAATAGAAATTATTTAAATTTTAAAGGATTAACATACACACATGTAGGTCTTCAACCATACATTTGATACCCTATACTTAAAAGATTATAAACAATTATTTTGGGGCTACACCATTAAATGTTCAGTTGTTCATAAAAAAAAAAATATTTAATATTTTTTTTAATGGATAAAAATTAAATATATTTTTACAAGTGTAGTGGATTTTTTAGTTTTTCATCTGAACGTTAAAAAATGTTTTTGTATACTAAATTCTCTACTTTTGTTTACAATATTGCGTTCGCTGTTTGGCACTGCGGTTCCTTTGCTTGTTTCACAAAATTTGTCAAATTAATTCCGGCCTTGCAAAACACGCGTGCACTAAAATCCCGGCCATGGAAACCATCGACGAAAATAAATTCAGTGACGAAAGTGTTAAAGAAAGTAACACCGCTGATGTACAGTTTGAACTCACTTGCTCAGTGGTAAAAATATGTTCAAGTGCAGAAAGTAAGGAATCAGCGACTATTGGGAACAGTGTGGACGCTGAAAGATGATTAAAGAGCAGTACAGTACATTGAACTATTTTTAGTAATCTGTGACTTTCAATTATGGGATTATATAGGGGCAGATGTAAGATTATATTGTCGCCATTCTATCATTATCATATGTCGCCAGGATTTTGATGTCTGGGGTTTTTTATTAGCTAAATGATTGTAAATAATATATAGAAACAAAAAGTGGTAACATTTGTACTCTTTACTTATGTACCAAGTATGGAATGATTTAATCCAGCAGGTGTTATGTTATTTTCTGGAAAATACTAATGAAAGGGGGATAACTCAACAAAGATGTAGGTACCAGTAGAGTTATGGTTCTTGTACACTGCATTCCTACTCTTCACAATCTATTGAACCTCTAAGTTTGAAGTCAATTTGTCAAACAGTTGGGAAGATATGCAGACGGACAAACGGACAAAGCGAACCCTGTATGCTCCCAAAAAAGTATGTAAGTATATCTAAATCCTTTATTGATGGTAGGACTGCTAGGTAGACATTCGAAATAACTCAGTTGGAGCTAGATGGTGACTAAAACTTCACATATCTGTGTATTGCTGTCAGCTGCCACAACACATATAGGAAACAAATAAAGTCATATAAAGAAAAAGTGTGTATTTAACAAAAACTTGTTATAAATGTATTATTTATTATGAAAAGTAAAAAATCTATTGAACATCTATCATAAAATATAAATACAAAGACTGCCTGACTAATCACAGTCCGTCAGGAAACAAACAACACTAGGACTTTTATTGTACCACCATCCAAACGCAACTAATACAGGAACTCTTTCTTTGTTGACATATTCGTCCACTGGAATAAGCTACCAGAAGACACAGTGCGCAGAAAGACAATTGAGAGCTTCAAGGAAGCTCTCCCGACCTGCTACTAAAGCAGCAGCTCTCTTCAGATGCATCTATACCAGTATTGGTCCTGCATCGTATTTGTTCAGATTAAGATCTAAAAGTATATATGCATGTCACTATGTATCAATCATTGATTCCTTGCCATATCAAATATGATTGTTAAATAAATGCAATAAAACCATATATATAAGTGTTAAATATTGCTTGAATGAATGACAATTGACTTCACAGAATTTGATATTATTAGCTGAAAATATAACACTTGAATCACGATCACTTGAGATCAACTAGTATTCTATTTTATACCGCTTTCCGAGAAATTTACACCCTCTTTTGTCAACATCATGAAGAACATGCATTAAAGTACGAATTGTTCCATTAGTTTTCCCATATTTATTTTTCCACTTAATGAGAATGTCATAATTCTGTTGAAATATGTCCTTGCTGTATCTTGTTGCGGTCTCCTCAATTTCTGTGTCGGGTACATCCAACTCTATTCCAAGACGAATTGCACAATTTCCCATGTTCTTCGATAGCTCATGTAGCGTGTCATTATCAGGAACTTTCTGTAGTAGCGGATGATCTATATCTAATAAAATGAATATTTTAAATATTACTTTTACACATCAAATTTCTCCAAAACACGATTTCAAATCATATCACAAAATACAGTCCATTGTTTTGAATAATCTTACTGATACTACTAGTAACTCAAATTAGAATGTCCTTATGTCTATGACAAAGGTGACTTCAGATATTATACATTACGTGTATATATAAAATATATGCAATTTGCATTTATTGTAATAAGTTTATATATAATACAAAGCTGTGTTTGTATCCCTATTTGTTTTGTTGTAAAAGTACCATCAATTCCACATGATCTCAGTTTTAAATAATAGTGTGGTTTGACTGTGAAGTAAATACTTAATAGACAGTACCTTTACTGATTTTACTTACCATAAATTGTTCTATCTTCCCTAAAGATCTATAAAAAATTGGTTAAAATGTACTTTTTATATGTTTATTGTCTGCAGTCTCGACAATAATAAATGTGTACAACATTTGTAGTTACCAATTTTGCTGCAAATTACTGTTTATAATGATGAACTACGATTAATATTATATCAATTTTAAGGCTTTTTATTTGTTATTCTTATTCTAATATTTGATCTACAAATAAGAACTGTATGCATTTTTAAAAGTCTCCAAAATTTATTGCAATTAGTATATGATCTCCGAAAAAAATTTTCATATTTTTCTCACAGGAAAAGAAAGTTAAACTCTTAAGTATATATCAACTACTAATATTTGACTTTAAGGTAGTACACTAAATATATTTGAATACTAAATCATCATATATACTGAATCAGAATGGTATAATACATCACACTTAAATAATAAGTTAAATGTTAATTGTAAAGTGTCACCTGACAAAGTATGTGGCAGTTGTATCCAATTCCAGTGATAGCATCGTACAAATCTTGGAATGATGCCTGATCCATTCCATTCTTCCAAGCACACAAAGCATCAATTCTCATCATATTGACATTTCCACCCTGATGCTTGTATTCAAAAGCTTCCCAGTCATCTGTTGATAGCCCAACTCTGATGACAAAGTCACGAAACTTACTTATACCAATACTTAGAGCCAGTCTAGCAATGTGTTTGTAATCTGGACATAACTTGAAAGCCTCTTGATCAAGACCTGTAATTTAATCATTTCATATTTAGATTAATACTTTGTGTGCTTTTATTTCGTAAACTCAAGCAAGCATTGGTTATATAATTCTGGTTAATTTCAGCACTTGGATTCATGTAAATTACATTATTCATATTTATTCTACTCATCAAATTAAATGTAACATATTTTCATATGGGTGTTAACAATTAAAAATAAAAGTGATAATATCTTGATATTGAAATGGTCACCCAAAACAGTTCATCTAATCTTAACTGGCACACGAGTCCCAACACGGATAACAGGAAGACTGAAATTAAATGTTAAACATACTCTTGAAAGGAAAAAAAGAAAAAAGATAGATCTATATGTTAATTTGTATATTCATTATTAATACATAATGAATAGATATTGTGTTTATCACAGTTTCGTAAATTTACCAAACTATCATTCTAACTATAATTTTGTGTCCATACACATACCTGTACAGTCAGGTTTACAGACTTGAACCTGTAAACAGAACGTTATATCAGAACAGTTATTTTGACAGAACTTGAGACAAACATACAAAAATAAATTTAAATGTATGTTATTAGGTGCATGTAGAGGTCACATTTGATCCGTAGTCTATGATTATAACCCAAATTCTAATGTTAGAGTTAGCTGTATGACAGGTTACAATTCAATAATAGCAGATTTGGTATAGCTTACGATTTCACTCTGATGAATGGTAAATGTCATTGTTGTATACGGAAAATTTATAGTAAGCAAAGAATCATTTATCTAGCAATAAAGAGAACAGCAAAAAAAGTATCTAATCTTGACACCTTATAGTTGACAGGAGACATGTAGTCTGCCTGACACCTTATAGTTAACAGAAGGACACAAGTAGCCTCTCTGACACCTAATAGTTGACAGAAGGACACAGGTAGCCTGTTTTGATACCTAATAGTTAACAGACGGACACAATTATCCTGTCTGACACCTTAAAGTTAACAGACGGACACGAGTATCCTCTCTGACACTTTATAGTTAACAGACGGACACGACTATCCTCTCTGACACCTTATAGTTAACAGAAGGACACAAGTAGCCTCTCTGACACCTTATAATTAACAGAAGGACACACGTAGCCTCTCTGACACCTTATAGTTAACAGAAGGACAAAAGTAGACTGTCTGACACCTTATAATTAACAGGACACAAGTAGACTGTCTGACACCTAATAGTTAACAGTAGGACACAAGTATCCTCTCTGACACTTTATAGTTAACAGACGGACACAAGTAGCCTCTCTGACACCTAATAGTTGACAGAAGGACACAGGTAGCCTGTTTTGATACCTAATAGTTAACAGACGGACACAATTATCCTGTCTGACACCTTATAGTTACAGTACTTGCACCCGTAAACGCAACACTTTGACTGATTGATAACTGATTGCTGACGGATTTTGGAACGCTGACGGATCGCTGACTGATTGGTGATGACTACATCCGTCCAAAATTATGAATCCGTCATTACCTTGGTAACCGTCAGCGATCAGTGCGATCCAGAATCCGTCATTTAATTATATGCATAAATCGGTTAGTTTATTGACGGATTCGTACAAATTAATAATTTAAAGATAAAACGGATTCTGCGTCATTTGTATATAATATATGCATTTATTATACCTTTTTTATAATAAAATAAAAACATGCGTTTAAAAGAATTGTTAATACAATGTCTCGTTCTAAATGAATAAATAAACATATTTAAAGAAAAATTGTATTCTTTATATTATATAATTAAGCACATTTCTTTAAAGAAGGACATATCTGCGAACCGAGTCCTGTAAACCTTAAAAAAACTTCTATTTAAGGCACATCAGTAACGAAGAGGTAAATATTTTTTTTCGTAATCCATTATTGATTCTCTTTTTTTATTCCCGCAACTTGTGAATTCGGCCTTTTTTATTTGTTGAGACCTGTTACATGTATATTTTTGTCATATATTAAGCCGACCCGACTCCCCCAATCAGTAACATATTTATTTCACATTTAGGAAAGAACGTGGCCTCTTTTTGACATTATTATTAGTTACTTAAATGTATGCCTGCGGGTTTTTTTTTTAGTCTACAACATTTTAAATACAATTATAAAACTGTTGTGTATAACAATTGTTCAACTGTTAAACAATCATTGTCAATCAAAACGCATTGTTTACTAAACAAAAAGTTGTATTGTAAAATATACAGCAATTCTTGTCGCAAGTTTTATTGGACAGGCAATAAAATTTGTTTTAAAAAGTATACATACAACTACGCTGGATTGTTCCATTTGTTTCATGGCGTCCATTTTTTATTTTGGGGTGGGGTGGGAGAAAGCCGGAGTACAGGTAAAAAACCGACAGTCTTTTGTCAATTAAAGTGGAGTCGGGGGCACCCTATCTGCAGTCGTTCGAAAATCCGCGACCTGTTGGCAGGCATGTGACAACTAGTAGATGACTAACCAATCAGCCACCTAGGCCCCAATAACGCCGGGAGAATTGTCTGCGAATTCTGAAGTTAAGCATAAAAATGTGTTACACATAGACACGTGTTTCAGTACGAAATAGTAATTTTTTAAACAAAACGTTATAAATTGTTTAGGTCTTAACATTGTCATTACATTGTCACATTGATGAAACAGAACCATTTCAAAACTTGCCCTTTAAAAGAGTGTCATTCAATTTAAATAATAACTTATTGTATTGATTGATTGTTTGCTTTTCTTTCAGCGAGAGTATATCAGCTTTATTCATGACGAGAATAAGTTAAATATAAATCATTTAGATTTGTTTGCTTGTTTAAATATTGTTTAATCCACTTTCAGCAATTTTTCAGCTATATCATGGCGTCCAGTTTTTATTTGAAGAGAAAGCCGGAGTACCCGGATAAAACACCCGTCCTCCAGTTGGAAAACTGGCTCCCTTTGAATTAAGTCGAGTGCACCCTGTCTGCAGTGAGATTCGAACCCGAAACCTCAGTGTTGACAGACCACATGATAAATAGTTGATGAACTAACATCACCACTCGGTTCCTTCAATCAATTAGAGAAAGATGGACAAAAGGGCAAATTTGAAAAATACGGGGTATGGGTTGGGGAGTAAGATTTACTTTTTTTTCATGCAAGGAGCGTGACACTATGGTTTGTGGCAATTTTAATATGACCTGAACCACCCCCCCCCCCCAAAAAAAAAATAAATAAATAAAAAATAATGGAGAACATCCCATGTCCGCCAGCTGAGGACGCGCTGGGCAGCTCTGTTAAACCTATCAACTAATTTCAAGTACTTCCGAATTTAAAGGAAACCATTTATACTTCTATATCATTAACTGTGGAATGACTTTAACAGACATCGTAAAATAAACAAATTGCGACGGTTAAAATGCGAAAGCAGAATTGATTTTCGTATTACGCTTACATGTTCGCATTTTTTAAGCTTCGATATACAAACGCGGTTAGTAGATAAATCTGTATTTGAGATTTAATTCTGTGTAAATTCATGTGACACAATGAGATAGTGAATAAATATATAAATAGATGTTGTCGCTTTTGTCGTAAATCGTATTCAGTATTATAAACCGGAATTTTAGTAGGTTATTTTTTATTTGTTTGTTTGCTTTTTTAATGGTGTTTTTATTGGGGGAGGAAGCCGAGTACCCGGAGAAAACCCCCGACCTGCGGTAGGAAAACTGGCAATCCTTGTCAATTAAGATTGGAGTCGAGTACACCCTGCCTGCAGTGAGAATCGAACCCGCAATCTCTGTGTTGACAGACCACGTGATCAATAGTAGACGAACTACCTTGACCACTCGGCCAACGAAGCCCCTTATTCTTTATTTGAGATTTAATTCTCTGTAAATTCATGTGACACAATGAGATATATAGTGAATAAAATATATACATAGATGTTTTCGCTTTTGTCGTGAATCTTATTCAGTATTATACAGCGGAATTTTTAGGAACTGTGGCACATAAGTTTATTCTTTATTTAATTCTGTGTAAATTCATGTGACACTACGACCTCGGAGGTTAAGGTAGCAGTAACCTATTATTGATCACCAAGTTGTCTGTTTGATCCTTACAGCGAGATGGTGTGCTCGACACATCCCTATAAATTTCGCTGGGTACTCCAGCTCTTCCCAATAAACACTCGACGTCATATTATATAAACGAATATAATTTTTGCAAAATAGTGTTAAACAAACCTCAAACATGTATATAATGCTAACGCGAAAAGGCGAAGTGAAAAATTGTTACGATTTTGCCTTCACGTTTTTCGTGTTTCTCGCTTTTGCCGCTTAAAAAATTTTTCGAAGACAAATACGAGATGTACGCCTTATCATGCGAGGTCAAATATTTTTTGAATTTATTGTGTGTGTGGTTTTTTTTCATTTCTTTTTTTAATTATTTTTTTTAATAAAATGACACTATGTGATGTTTATATGCCGTCAAAGATGCATTAGTGATAGATTTTTTTCGGCCGGGGGGGGGGGGGGGCGGGGCGGGGGAATTCCATTTATCATTTATAACTTTAAACTAGACGTTTTCCACTTTCAAAATACGACGAATTATTTTGTTAATGAAATTACACTATGTAATGTTTATATTTCGTCACAGATGCATTAGTAATAGATTGGGGGAATTTCCTTTTTTTTTTATTAATAACATTAGACCAGTTTTAGCCTTATTATTAGATAAAACGATCCATAAATGAGGACATAACAGTTGACATTTCTATACTTCTAATATTTGCGAGTGAAACGAATTTTCACATTTCGAAATATTAATTTTACTAACCGGAAGTTGAATGGACGGATTGGAGCGATCAGTCCAAATCAATCCATCAGATCAGTCAAATCGTTCCAAATCCGTCAATTGACGGATGGACGGATTGGGAACGATCTGACGGATTGGGAAAGATTTGACTGATCTGACTGATTGATAATTGATAACTGATTGGTGACGGATTTTGGAACGCTGACGGATCGCTGACGGATTGATAAAAGTGTTGCGTCTTCAATCTCAAGTACTGTAACAGACGGACACAAGTATCCTCTCTGACACTTTATAGTTAACAGAAGGACACAAGTATCCTGTCTGACACCTAATAGGTAACAGAAGGACACAAGTAGACTGCTTGAAACCTTATAGCTAACAGACAGACACAAGTATCTTGAAAATTTTCACAATATGACACATGTAACATGTAGCCTGCATGACACCTTATAGTTCAAATGCAACTTATTTACAATATATAGCTTTAAATTATCAGTGTTAGTATAAATCTCGATTTCATACCTCATAGTTAATATAATTTTTAGCTTACTTTGTCAAATGTCCAGTACAATGGGTATTTTGTTCCATGCACTTTTCCGTTCCTACATTTCCATGAAGGCACTTTGTTAGCTGCTGGCAGGGGTAGATAACAAATTTCTGCGTTACATTTCTCTCCAACTTCAATATTGAACAAATTTGTTATTTCCAATGTTGATGCCATTTTTCCAAAACTGCTGTGGTAGAACTTGAAAGCATTTTCTATTGTAAGTGTTAAGCATTCTTGTATACAGGAAGCAATGTCAGGAGATATAAACTGTCTTGACTCCTTATTCTGTAAACATACAACAACTCTTTTATCTCCGGCCAATATGTACAGCTCATTTGATTGGTCGATACTGAGAATTGCAGCTTTGTTATACAAACAAACGCCTCCAGCATCAGTTTTCTTCAAAGGCCACACATTTAATGCAGACCCAATTATCTTAAAAGACAGTGCAGAAGGTATTGATGACTTTAATAGCTTATATGACAGGTACAATGTTTTGTTTTCTTCAAGATTTTCACACAAGTTAGTGGTAATTTCTTCCTTTATTATGCATGGCACAAGGTAAACATCACCTGCTTTCCCTCGTGTATTGTAGCGCTTTGGTTCAATCAGAAGGTCAAGGTGAATCAATACTTGTACCACAAACTCTTTGAAGTTATCATCAGGCATGTGTCTATTGAACTCATCCTGTTGCCAAAGTTTGAACAAATCTTCTTTCCTGATCTTCCCTGTTTTTGTCATTTTGTTTAAAATTTGTCTTAGAGTTGTGTCGGCTGGAAAGAACATCTCATCTGTTATAAATGCCCTCAAGATATCTACCAGGGATGTTGGCTGTACAATAATGAAGTTTTCAAGTCCTTGGCTTTTAAAATACATTATTTTTCCCAATACATGCTGCACTCGTAAGAATTCATCCAACTGCTTGTCTGTGAGTTTAAGATCATCGTTTTCTTCATTTATCTTTATTAGATCATCCTTTGCAATGATACTGATGTGTCCTGCTCTCATCTCGGATAATTGGAGCTCTAATGGAACCCAGGCCATTGGCATACGTTCTCCCCACGACTTCTGCCTAAATGCTATGTCTACGTAAGTTGTCTGTAGCCTGATAACTTCAGGATCATTTCTGTTCGTTCCATTTATA
Organism: Limnoperna fortunei; assembly: GCA_944474755.1. Classification (NCBI taxonomy): domain Eukaryota; kingdom Metazoa; phylum Mollusca; class Bivalvia; order Mytilida; family Modiolidae; genus Limnoperna; species Limnoperna fortunei. Next base: position 112,650,363 of record OX104112.1, on the reverse strand, counting down.
AAGTATATATCATTGTACTTTATACGATTTGCACGTTCATGGTTTTGAAACATTTCTTTCAAATCTTTTTGGAATTGGATCATCATCTTTGTCTGTTCATCCTTTAAATGAATGACAGATGTCATATTTGTATTGCAATAACTTTGGTAAGAAAATTGGCTAAAAACAAAGGTAATTTTCTGTCCCCCACTCCGACCCTCATTGTTAATAGAAAACCTATCCTTTAAATTATCTCTTTAAATAATTCTTTATATTAAATACTTATTTTTGAAAACCACAAAACTTGTTAGAAATATGTTAGACATGCAATCAAATTTTATTTAATTACTTGATACCTATACCATAGTTTAATATTTCAGGTACCTCCTTTATTTAACTTACCTCCTTTAGTATCTCTGTAAGTTATTTAACTTACCTCCTTTATTACGTCTCTTCTAAGTTATTTAACATACCTCCTTTAGTATCTCTGTAAGTTATTTAACTTACCTCCTTTAGTTAGTCTCTGTAAGTTATTTAACTTACCTCCTTTAGTTAGTCTGTGTAAGTTATTTAACTTACCTCCTTTAGAGAGTCTCAGTAAGTTATTTTACTTATCTCCTTTAGTGTGTCTGTAAGTTATTTAACTTACCTCCTTTAGAGAGTCTCTGTAAGTTATTTAACTTACCTCCTTTAGAGAGTCTCTAAGTTTTTTAACTTACCTCCTTTAGAGATTCTCTGTAAGTTATCTAACTTCCCTCCTTAAGTGTGTCTCTGTAAGTTACTTAACTTACCTTTTTTAGAGTTTCTCTGAAGTTATCTAACTAACCTCTTTTAGTGTGTCTCTGTAAGTTACTTAACTTACCTACCTTCTTTAGAGATTCTCTAAGTTATCTAACTTTCCACCTTAAGTGTGTCTCTGTAAGTTACTTAACTTACCTCCTTTCGTTTGTCTCTGCAAGTTATTTAACTTACCTCCTTTAGTGTGTCTCTGCAAGTTATTTTACTTACCTGTTTTAGAGATTCTGTAAGTTATCATACTTTCCTCCTTAAGTGTTTCTCTGTAAGTTACTTTACTTACCTCCTTAAGAGATTATCTGTAAGTTTTCTAACTTACCTCCTTTAGTTTGTCTCTGTAAGTTATTTAACTTACCTCCTTTAGAGATTCTCTGTAAGTTATATAACTTTCCTCCTTTAGTTTGTCTCTAAGTTACTTAACTTACCGCCTTTAGAGATTCTCTGTAAGTTACTTAACTTACCTCCTTTAGAGTTTCTTTGTAAGTTACTTACTTTACCTCTTTAAAGATTCTCTGTAATTTAACAAACCTCCTTTAGTGCATGTCTGTAAATTATTTAACTTATCTCCTTTAGTTTGTCTCTGTAAGTTATTAAACTTACTCCTTTCATGTGTCACTGTAAGTTATTTAACTTACCTCCTTTAGTTTGTCTCTGCAAGTTATTAAACGTACATCCTTTAGTTTGTCTCTGTAAGTTATTAAACTTACCTCCATTAGTTTGTCTCTGTAAGTTATTTAACTTTCCTCCTTTAGTTTTTCTATTTAAGTTATTTAACTTACCTCCTTTAGTTTTTCTATTTAAGTTATTTAACTTACCTCCTTTAGTTTGTCTCTGTAAGTTATTTAACTTACCTCCTTTAGTTTGTCTCTGCAAGTTATTAAACGTACATCCTTTAGTTTGTCTCTGTAAGTTATTAAACTTACCTCCATTAGTTTGTCTCTGTAAGTTATTTAACTTACCTCCTTTAGTTTGTCTCTGTAAGTTATTTAACTTACCTCCTTTAGTTTGTCTCTGTAAGTTACTAAACTTACCTCCTTTAGTTTGTCTCTAAGTTATTTAACTTACCTCCTTTAGTGTGTCTCTGCAAGTTATTTTACTTACCTCTTTTAGAGATTCTGTAAGTTATCATACTTTCCTCCTTAAGTGTTTCTCTGTAAGTTTCTTAACTTACCTCCTTAAGAGATTATCTGTAAGTTTTCTAACTTACCTCCTTTAGTTTGTCTCTGTAAGTTATTTAACTTACCTCCTTTAGAGATTCTCTGTAAGTTATATAACTTTCCTCCTTTAGTTTGTATCTAAGTTACTTAACTTACCGCCTTTAGAGATTCTCTGTAAGTTACTTAACTTACCTCCTTTAGAGTTTCTTTGTAAGTTACTTACTTTACCTCTTTAAGAAAATCTGTAATTTAACTGACCTCCTTTAGTGCATGTCTGTAAATTATTTAACTTATCTCCTTTAGTTTGTCTCTGTAAGTTATTAAACTTACTCCTTTCATGTGTCACTGTAAGTTATTTAACTTACCTCCTTTAGTTTGTCTCTGCAAGTTATTAAACGTACATCCTTTAGTTTGTCTCTGTAAGTTATTAAATTTACCTCCTTTAGTCTGTCTCTGTAAGTTATTTAACTTTCCTCATTTAGTTTTTCTCTGTAAGTTATTTAACTTACCTTCTTTAGTTTGTCCCTGTAAGTTACTAAACTTACCTCCTTTAGTTTGTCTCTAAGTTATTTAACTTACCTCCTTTAGTTTTTCTATTTAAGTTATTAAACGTACCTCCTTTAGTTTGTCTCTGTAAGTTATTTAACTTACCTCCATTAGTTTGTCTCTGTAAGTTATTAAACTTTCCTCCTTTAGTTTGTCTCTGTAAGTTATTTAACTTACCTCCTTTATTGTGTCTCTGTAAGTTATTTAACTTACCTCCTTTGTGTGTCTCTGTAAGTTATTTAACTTACCTCATTTATTGTGTCTCTAAGTTATTTCACACCTCCTTATGTGCGTCTCTGTAAGCTATTTAACTTACCTCCTTTAGTGTGTCTCTGTAAGTTACTTAACTTACCTCCTTTAGAGATTCTCTGTAAGTTACTTAACTTACCTCCTTGAGTGTCTCTGTAAGTTACTTAACTTACCTCCTTTAGTGTCTGTAAGTTATTTAACTTACCTCCTTTAATGTGTCTGTAAGTTATTTAACTTACCTCCTTTAGTGTGTCTCTGTAAGATATTTAACTAACTTCCTTTAGTGTGTCTCTAAGTTATTTAACTGACCTCCTTTAAAGAGTCTTTGTAAGTTATTTAACTTACCTCCTTTGGTGTGTCTCAAAGTTATTTTACTTACCTCCTTGAGTCAGTCTGTACATTATTAAACTTTCCTCCTTTATTGTGTCACTGTAAGTTGTTAAACTTACCACCTTTAGTGTGTATCTCAGTTATTTAACTTACCTCTTTCGGTGTGTCTCTATTAGTTATTTATTGTTTGTTTGAATGATGCTTAATGCCACTTTCAGCAATTTTTCAGCTATTCCAAGGGGTCCAGTTTTTATTGGGGGAGTAAGCCAAAGTACCCAGAGAGAAAACTAACCTTCGGTAGGAAAACTTGCAATCCTTGTCAATTAAGGTTGGTTTCAAGTACACTCTGCCTGCAGTGAGACTCAAACTAGCAACCTCAGTATTGACAAACCATGTGATCAATAGTAGACGAACTACCTCAACAACCCTGCCATCCGTGCGTTATTAAAATTACCTTCATTAATGTGTCTCAGTTGTTTAACTTACCTACTTCAGTCTATCTCTGTAAGTGATTTAACTTACCTCCTATATTGTGTCTCTGCAAGTTTTTGAACTTTCCTCCTTTGGTGAGTATTTAAGGGTTGTTTAACTTACCTTCATGAGTGTGTCTCTGTAAGTTGTTTAACTTACCTCCTATGGTGTGCCTGTGAGTTAGCATGTCCTGTGAGTTGTTTAAATCACTTCTCTTTAATATGTTCTATGAAGTGTTTAGCTTTCCTCCTTTAATTTGTATGTGTGAGTTTGTTCAGCTTACCTCCTTTAGTGTGTCCCTATGAATTGTTCAACTTATATCCTATGTTGTGACTCGATGTGTCTCTGAGTTGTTTAACTTACCTCTATTAATATCTGTGAGTTGCTTAGCTTACCTATATTAGTGTGCATCTCTGTGAGTTGCTCAATTTACCTATATTTAGTGTGTCTCTGAGTTTTTAAATAACTTCTATTATTATGTCTGTGAGTTGTTCAACTTACTTCTATAAGTGTCTCTGAGTTGCTTAAATTACCTCTATTAATGTGTTTCTGCGAGTTGTTTAACTTACCTCTATAAGTGTCTCTGTGAGTTCTTTAACTTTCCTCTATTAGTGTGTATCTGTGGGTTATTTAACTTGCCTCTATTTGTGTGTATCTATGGGTTGTTTAACTTACCTCTATTTGTGTGTCTCTGTGAGTTGTTTAACTTACCTCTATTAGTGTGTTTCTGTGAGTTGTTTAACTTACCTCTATTAGTGTATCTCTGTGAGTTGCTTACCTTACCTCTATTTGTGTGTCTCTGTGAGTTGTTTAACTTACCTCTATTATTGTGTTTCTGTGAGTTGTTTAATTACCTCTATTAGTGTGTCCCTGTGAGTTGTTTAACTTACCTCTATTAGTGTGTTTCTGTGAGTTGTTTAATTACCTCTATTAGTGTGTCTCTGTGAGTTGTTTAACTTACCTCTATTAGTGTGTTTCTGTGAGTTGTTTAATTACCTCTATTAGTGTGTCCCTGTGAGTTGTTTAACTTACCTCTATTTGTGTGTTTCTGTGAGTTGTTTAATTACCTCTATTAGTGTGTCCCTGTGAGTTGTTTAACTTACCTCTATTAGTGTGTTTCTGTGAGTTGTTTAATTACCTCTATTTGTGTGTCTCTGTGAGTTGTTTAACTTACCTCTATTAGTGTGTTTCTGTGAGTTGTTTAATTACCTCTATTTGTGTGTCTCTGTGAGTTGTTTAACTTACCTCTGTTAGTGTGTTTCTGTGAGTTGTTTAATTACCTCTATTAGTGTGTCCCTGTGAGTTGTTTAACTTACCTCTATTAGTGTGTTTCTGTGAGTTGTTTAATTACCTCTATTTGTGTGTCTCTGTGAGTTGTTTAAATTACCTCTATTAGTGTGTCCCTGTGAGTTGTTTAAATTACCTCTATTAGTGTGTCCCTGTGAGTTGTTTAATTACCTCTATTAGTGTGTCCCTGTGAGTTGTTTAACTTACCTCTATTTGTGTGTCTCTGTGAGTTGTTTAACTTACCTCTATTATTGTGTTTCTGTGAGTTGTTTAATTACCTCTATTAGTGTGTCCCTGTGAGTTGTTTAACTTACCTCTATTAGTGTGTTTCTGTGAGTTGTTTAATTACCTCTATTAGTGTGTCTCTGTGAGTTGTTTAACTTACCTCTATTAGTGTGTTTCTGTGAGTTGTTTAATTTCCTCTATTAGTGTGTCCCTGTGAGTTGTTTAACTTACCTCTATTTGTGTGTTTCTGTGAGTTGTTTAATTACCTCTATTAGTGTGTCCCTGTGAGTTGTTTAACTTGCCTCTATTTGTGTGTATCTGTGGGTTGTTTAACTTACCTCTATTTGTGTGTCTCTGTGAGTTGTTTAACTTACCTCTATTAGTGTGTTTCTGTGAGTTGTTTAACTTACCTCTATTAGTGTGTCTCTGTGAGTTGCTTACCTTACCTCTATTTGTGTGTCTCTGTGAGTTGTTTAACTTACCTCTATTATTGTGTTTCTGTGAGTTGTTTAATTACCTCTATTAGTGTGTCCCTGTGAGTTGTTTAACTTACCTCTATTAGTGTGTTTCTGTGAGTTGTTTAATTACCTCTATTAGTGTGTCTCTGTGAGTTGTTTAACTTACCTCTATTAGTGTGTTTCTGTGAGTTGTTTAATTACCTCTATTAGTGTGTCCCTGTGAGTTGTTTAACTTACCTCTATTTGTGTGTTTCTGTGAGTTGTTTAATTACCTCTATTAGTGTGTCCCTGTGAGTTGTTTAACTTACCTCTATTAGTGTGTTTCTGTGAGTTGTTTAATTACCTCTATTTGTGTGTCTCTGTGAGTTGTTTAACTTACCTCTATTAGTGTGTTTCTGTGAGTTGTTTAATTACCTCTATTTGTGTGTCTCTGTGAGTTGTTTAACTTACCTCTATTAGTGTGTTTCTGTGAGTTGTTTAATTACCTCTATTAGTGTGTCCCTGTGAGTTGTTTAACTTACCTCTATTAGTGTGTTTCTGTGAGTTGTTTAATTACCTCTATTTGTGTGTCTCTGTGAGTTGTTTAAATTACCTCTATTAGTGTGTCCCTGTGAGTTGTTTAACTTACCTCTATTATTGTGTTTCTGTGAGTTGTTTAATTACCTCTATTAGTGTGTCCCTGTGAGTTGTTTAAATTACCTCTATTAGTGTGTCTCTGTGAGTTGTTTAAATTACCTCTATTAGTGTGTCCCTGTGAGTTGTTTAATTACCTCTATTTGTGTGTCTCTGTGAGTTGTTTAACTTACCTCTATTAGTGTGTTTCTGTGAGTTGTTTAATTACCTCTATTAGTGTGTCTCTGTGAGTTGTTTAACTTACCTCTATTAGTGTGTTTCTGTGAGTTGTTTAACTTACCTCTATTAGTGTGTATCTGTGAGTTGTTTAATTACCTCTATTAGTGTGTTTCTGTGAGTTGTTTAACTTACCTCTATTAGTGTGTCCCTGTGAGTTGTTTAATTACCTCTATTTGTGTGTCTCTGTGAGTTGTTTAACTTACCTCTATTAGTGTGTTTCTGTGAGTTGTTTAATTACCTCTATTAGTGTGTCTCTGTGAGTTGTTTAACTTACCTCTATTAGTGTGTTTCTGTGAGTTGTTTAACTTACCTCTATTAGTGTGTATCTGTGAGTTGTTTAATTACCTCTATTAGTGTGTCCCTGTGAGTTGTTTAACTTACCTCTATTAGTGTGTTTCTGTGAGTTGTTTAACTTACCTCTATTAGTGTGTGTCTGTGAGTTGTTTAACTTACCTCTATTAGTGTGTTTCTGTGAGTTGTTTAACTTACCTCTATTAGTGTCTATCTGTGGGTTCTTTAACTTACCTCTATTAGTGTGTCCCTGTGAGTTGTTTAAATTACCTCTATTAGTGTGTTTCTGTGAGTTGTTTAATTACCTCTATTTGTGTGTCTCTGTGAGTTGTTTAACTTACCTCTATTAGTGTGTTTCTGTGAGTTGTTTAATTACCTCTATTTGTGTGTCTCTGTGAGTTGTTTAATTACCTCTATTAGTGTGTCCCTGTGAGTTGTTTAACTTACCTCTATTAGTGTGTGTCTGTGAGTTGTTTAACTTACCTCTATTAGTGTGTTTCTGTGAGTTGTTTAACTTACCTCTATTAGTGTGTCCCTGTGAGTTGTTTAAATTACCTCTATTAGTGTGTTTCTGCGAGTTGCTTACCTTACCTCTATTAGTGTGTCTCTGTGAGTTGTTTAACTTACCTCTATTAGTGTGTCTCTGTGAGTTGTTTAACTTACCTCTATTAGTGTGTTTCTGCAAGTTGCTTACCTTACCTCTATTAGTGTGTCTCTGTGAGTTGTTTAACTTACCTCTATTAGTGTGTTTCTGTGAGTTGTTTAATTACCTCTATTAGTGTGTTTCTGTGAGTTGTTTAACTTACCTCTATTTGTGTGTCCCTGTGAGTTGTTTAACTTACCTCTATTAGTGTGTGTCTGTGAGTTGTTTAACTTACCTCTATTAGTGTGTTTCTGTGAGTTGTTTAACTTACCTCTATTAGTGTCTATCTGTGGGTTCTTTAACTTACCTCTATTAGTGTGTCCCTGTGAGTTGTTTAAATTACCTCTATTAGTGTGTCCCTGTGAGTTGTTTAAATTACCTCTATTTGTGTGTTTCTGTGAGTTCTTTAACTTACCTCTATTTGTGTGTCCCTGTGAGTTGTTTAACTTACCTCTATTAGTGTGTCCCTGTGAGTTCTTTAACTTACCTCTATTAGTGTGTCCCTGTGAGTTCTTTAACTTACCTCTATTAGTGTGTCCCTGTGAGTTGTTTAAGTTACCTCTATTAGTGTGTCCCTGTGAGTTCTTTAACTTACCTCTATTTGTGTGTCCCTGTGAGTTGTTTAATTACCTCTATTTGTGTGTCTCTGTGAGTTGTTTAACTTACCTCTATTAGTGTGTTTCTGTGAGTTGTTTAACTTACCTCTATTAGTGTGTCTCTGTGAGTTGTTTAACTTACCTCTATTAGTGTGTTTCTGTGAGTTGTTTAATTACCTCTATTAGTGTGTCCCTGTGAGTTGTTTAACTTACCTCTATTAGTGTGTTTCTGTGAGTTGTTTAACTTACCTCTATTAGTGTGTTTCTGTGAGTTGTTTAACTTACCTCTATTAGTGTGTTTCTGTGAGTTGTTTAAATTACCTCTATTTGTGTGTCTCTGTGAGTTGTTTAACTTACCTCTATTAGTGTGTTTCTGTGAGTTGTTTAAATTACCTCTATTAGTGTGTCTCTGTGAGTTGCTTACCTTACCTCTATTAGTGTGTCCCTGTGAGTTGTTAAACTTACCTCTATTAATAGCTGTGAGTTGTTTAACTTACCTCTATTAGTGTGTTTCTGTGAGTTGTTTAACTTACCTCTATTAGTGTGTTTCTGTGAGTTGTTTAAATTACCTCTATTAGTGTGTTTCTGCGAGTTGTTTGCCTTACCTCTATTAGTGTGTCCCTGTGAGTTGTTTAACTTACCTCTATTAATAGCTGTGAGTTGTTTAACTTACCTCTATTAATAGCTGTGAGTTGTTTAACTTACCTCTATTAGTGTGTTTCTGTGAGTTGTTTAACTTACCTCTATTAGTGTGTCTCTGTGAGTTGTTTAACTTACCTCTTTTAGTGTGTTTCTGTGAGTTGTTTAACTTACCTCTATTAGTGTGTCTCTGTGAGTTGCTTACCTTACCTCTATTAGTGTGTCCCTGTGAGTTGTTTAAATTACCTCTATTAGTGTGTCCCTGTGAGTTGTTTAACTTACCTCTATTAGTGTGTTTCTGTGAGTTGTTTAACTTACCTCTATTAGTGTGTCTCTGTGAGTTGCTTACCTTACCTCTATTAGTGTGTTTCTGTGAGTTGTTTAAATTACCTCTATTAGTGTGTCTCTGTGAGTTGTTTAACTTACCTCTATTAGTGTGTCTCTGTGAGTTGTTTAACTTACCTCTATTAGTGTGTTTCTGTGAGTTGTTTAACTTACCTCTATTAGTGTGTCCCTGTGAGTTGTTTAAATTACCTCTATTAGTGTGTTTCTGTGAGTTGTTTAAATTACCTCTATTAGTGTGTCTCTGTGAGTTGTTTAACTTACCTCTATTAGTGTGTCTCTGTGAGTTGTTTAACTTACCTCTATTAGTGTGTTTCTGTGAGTTGTTTAACTTACCTCTATTAGTGTGTCTCTGTGAGTTGCTTACCTTACCTCTATTAGTGTGTCCATGTGAGTTGTTTATGTTACCTCTATAAATGTGTCTGTGAGTTGTTTAACTATTTTATCTCTGTGACTTGTTTACTTACCTCTGTTAATGTGTCTCTGTGAGTTGCCACAAACAAAATGACAGGGAGGATATCGTCATCATCTTCTCCACAGTAGGTTAAAATAGAATCCACCCAATGTTTAAGAATTACTGCAAATACAGAAAACAAAATAAATAAAAACAACTGTTAAATTAAAAATATTAACAACTGCACAGACATTTGTTAAACAATAGCTTATCTCTGTTCTATAATGGATAAATATCTGTTTATGTTTACATGTTTATGAATGACAATCACTCACGTTAGAATATTTTGGTGTGTTATGGTTTTACGGCAAGGCAATGTAGCATAGTTAAATTAAAATATATTTAACTACAAAAAACAGTTTATTGTAAAACCGTATTAAGATTTAAAAGAAATCTATTGAAAAATGTCCAAAAGTTAATTCAAAGAAAATTATCATATGATTGGAAACTCTCAATGTAACAAATAAAACAGATATATATCAATAATAAACATTTTATAAATTTACTAAAATTAGTTGTCATGAGAAAGAACCTAAGAACAATATCCTTACATGCTGCTGTAACATTCCCCTGAGGATATTCTGGCAGTGGATCATGTAGTCCTTTCCTTCCATCAAACAATAGATTGAATGTCCCTTTCCCCTGTATAAATAGCTGGTGGGTCATGTCGTAGGACTTTTGGCCACCGAAGTCCACCAGATCCGACGGGGCGATCTTTACCTTGTAGTCTCCTTTCTTTATCTCCTGCTTTATACCCTCATGGATTGAACTGATTCCAAGCCTCTTCTGAATTGGTTTCTCATTTGCTTGCACTTTCTCTGATATAGTTGCCTGTTTCTCAGAAATATCAGACATCAAGGACTGTGATAATGGGGGCTCACTTTGTGTACTTTCGATACCTGCACTCACAGGTATAGGTTGCTGTTGGGAGGTATCATTATTAGCCAATTTGGGCATAGAAGAACGTTCTTCTGGCTGACTTTTCTCCTGCTGGCTTTGCTTCTTCTCTGGATGACTTGTATCCATGCCTGGCTGGCCACGTAATACATTGGAGAGGATATTTGTGTTCTCTTTTTCTAAAAAAACAAACCACTCCAATGTAACTACTTCATTATAACTAATTAACCGGTTAATATTTATATGATATGTACTCAGACATCAATATACAGAAGAACTTTGATAACACTAAAATCAGCTATGCCTAGTTCGAGCCACCAAAGTTTGACAACTTCTGGAAATTTATCTGTTCCCTACCATAGCATTTTTAGGTTTGCTCCTTAATTTTCTACATACATATAGTTTTGGGACTAATGTCAATTTTTATTTCAAGAATGTCAAAAACAGTTTATGTGTTGTGTATTTTGTACATCAGTTATTATTGGTTCATCTGCTATAACAGTTAAAATAAGTAAATAATTTACACAGTTTATATGGGCAAACTTTTTTTCTCAAAATTATCCTCCATTTGAGCAACAATCTTTTCTTTCGATATAAATTAAATCGCAATTGTCAACAAAAGTCGTAGTTGAGTCATAGTTGCAATCTTTTTGATGGATTTTTTTAATCTTCTTGATATATTTTTTATATTTTTAATCAGAAAAACAATTGTTTATTTGCCTGTTAAAACCTGTTATCACCCATTATGACATAACAATGTTATAATTTTAAACTTACAATGATGGAGCAATTAAAAGTTATCCACTTCCTTTGTACGTGAAGTTTATTGTTTTACACAAAGTCTTATAACTCAAGTTATCCACTTCCTTTGTATGTGAAGTTTATTGTTTTACACAAAGTCTTATAACTCAAGTTCAAGCTATTGTTGCCTTTTTACATAAATTTACTATCAAAGGCCCTTTAAATTATTTACAGTTTTAGCGAAATCTGTGGTCGAAAAAAAAAATTATGAGACTTTAAAAACGTTAAAACATTGGTTTTGTTTGACCTACTTAATTAGAACTATATTTTAATGCATTCAATCACCCCTTGTATCACAATCTGACAATACAATGTAGGATCCTACTCACAGTCCAATCAATGACCAACATTACATACAGTACTGACAATCTGACAATACAATGTAGGATACTACTGACAGTCCAATCAATGACCAACATTACATACAGTACTGACAATCTGACAATACAATGTAGGATACTACTGACAGTCCAATCAATGACCAACATTACATACAGTACTGACAATCTGACAATACAATGTAGGATTCTACTGACGGTCCAAACAATGACCTACATTAAATACAGTACTGACAATATAATGTAGGATCCTACTGACAGTCCAATCAATGACCAACATTATGTACAGTACTGAAAATCTGACAATACAATGTAGGATACTACTGACAGTCCACACAATGACCAACATTACATACAGTACTGACAATCTGACAATACAATGTAGGATCCTACTGACAGTCCAATCAATGACCAACATTACATACAGTACTGACAATACAATGTAGGATCCTACTGACAGTCCAATCAATGACCATCATTACATACAGTACTGTCAATCTGACAATACAATGTAGGATCCTACTGACAGTCCAATCAATGACCAACATTATGTACAGTACTCACAATCTGACAATACAAAGTAGGATCCTACTGACAGTCCAATCAATGACCAACATTACATACAGTGCTGACAATCTGACAATACAATGTAGGATACTACTGACAGTCCAATCAATGACCAACATTACATACAGTACTGACAATCTGACTATACAATGTAGGATCCTACTGACAGTCCAATCAATGACCAACATTACATACAGTACTCACAATCTGACAATACAATGTAGGATCCTGTTGACAGTCCAATCAATGACCAACATTACATACAGTACTGACAATCTGACAATACAATGTAGGATCCTACTGACAGTCCAATCAATGACCAACATTACATACAGTACTGACAATCTGACAATACAATGTAGGATCCTACTGACAGTCCAATCAATGACCAACATTACATAGAGTACTGACAATCTGACAATACAATGTAGGATCCTACTGACAGTCCAATCAATGACCAACATTACATACAGTACTGTCAATCTGACAATACAATGTAGGATCCTACTGACAGTCCAATCAATGACCAACATTACATAGAGTACTGACAATCTGACAATACAATGTAGGATCCTGTTGACAGTCCAAACAATGACCGACATTACATACAGTACTGACAATCTGACAATACAATGTAGGACCCTACTGACAGTCCAATCAATGACCAACATTACATAGAGTACTGACAATCTGACAATACAATGTAGGATCCTACTGACAGTCCAAGCAATGACCAACATTACATACAGTACTGTCAATCTGACAATACAATGTAGGATACTACTGACAGTCCAATCAATGACCAACATTACATACAGTACTGACAATCTGACTATACAATGTAGGATCCTACTGACAGTGCAATCAATGACCAACATTACATACAGTACTGACAATCTGACAATACAATGTAGGATCCTACTGACAGTCCAATCAATGACCAACATTACATAGAGTACTGACAATCTGACAATACAATGTAGGATCCTACTGACAGTCCAATCAATGACCAACATTACATACAGTACTGACAATCTGACAATACAATGTAGGATCCTACTGACAGTCCAATCAATGACCAACTTTACATACAGTACTGACAATCTGACAATACAATGTAGGATCCTACTGACAGTCCAATCAATGACCAACATTACATACAGTACTGACAATCTGACAATACAATGTAGGATCCTACTGACAGTCCAATCAATGACAAGCATTACATACAGTACTGACAATCTGACAATACAATGTAGGATCCTACTGATAGTCCAATCAATGACCAACATTACATATGGTACTGACAATCTGAAAATACAATGTAGGATCCTACTGACAGTCCAATCAATGACCAGCATTACATACAGTGCTCACAATACAATGTAGGATACTACTGACAGTCCAATCAATGACCAACATTACATACAGTACTGACAGTCTGACAATACAATGCGGGATCCTACTGACAGTCCAATCAATGACCAACATTACATACAGTACTGACAATCTGACAATACAATGCAGGATCCTACTGATAGTCCAATCAATGACCAACATTACATACAGTACTGACAATCTGACAATACAATGTAGGATCCTACTGACAGTCCAATCAATGACCAACATTACATACAGTACTGACAATACATTGTAGGATCCTACTGACAGTCCAATCAATGACCAACATTACATACAGTACTGACAATCTGTCAATACAATGTAGGATCCTACTGACAGTCCAATCAATGACCAGCATTACATACAGTACTGACAATCTGACAATACAATGCAGGATCCTACTGACAGTCCAATCAATGACCAACATTACATACAGTACTGACAGTCTGACAATACAATGTAGGATCCTACTGACAGTCCAATCAATGACCAACATTACATACAGTACTGACAATCTGACAATACAATGCAGGATCCTACTGACAGTCCACTCAATGACCAACATTACATACAGTACTGACAATCTGACAATACAATGTAGGATCCTGTTGACAGTCCAATCAATGACCAACATTACATACAGTACTGACAATCTGACAATACAATGTAGGATCCTGTTGACAGTCCAATCAATGACCAACATTACATACAGTACTGACAATCTGACAATACAATGCAGGATCCTAATGACAGTCCAATCAATGACCAACATTACATACAGTACTGACAAGACATTGTAGGATCCTACTGACAGTCCAATCAATGACCAACATTACATACAGTACTGACAGTCTGACAATACAATGTAGGATCCTACTGACAGTCCAATCAATGACCAACATTACATACAGTACTGACAATCTGACAATACAATGCAGGATCCTACTGACAGTCCAATCAATGACCAACATTACATACAGTACTGACAATCTGACAATACAATGTAGGATCCTGTTGACAGTCCAATCAATGACCAACATTACATACAGTACTGACAATCTGACAATACAATGCAGGATCCTACTGACAGTCCAATCAATGACCAACATTACATACAGTTCTGACAATCTGACAATACAATGCAGGATACTACTGACAGTCCAATCAATGACCAACATTACATACAGTACTGACAATCTGACAATACAATGTAGGATACTACGGACAGTCCAATCAATGACCAACATTACATACAGATCTGACAATACAATGTAGGATACTACTGACAGTCCAATCAATGACCAACATTACATACAGTACTGACAATGTGACAATACAATATAGGATCCTACTGACAGTCCAATCAATGACCAACATTACATACAGTATTGACAATCTGACAATACAATGTAGGATCCTGCTGACAGTCCAATCAATGACCAACATTACATACAGTACTGACAATCTGACAATACAATGTAGGATCCTACTGACAGTCCAATCAATGACTAACATTACATACAGTACTGACAATCTGACAATACAATGTAGGATCCTGCTGACAGTCCAATCAATGACCAACATTACATACAGTATTGACAATCTAACAATACAATGTGGGATCCTACTGACAGTCCAATCAATGACCAACATTACATACAGTACTGACAATCTGACAATACATTGTAGGATCCTACTGACAGTCCAATCAATGACCAGCATTACATACAGTACTGACAATCTGACAATACAATGTGGGATCCTACTGACAGTCCAATCAATGACCAACATTACATACAGTACTGACAATCTGACAATACAATGTAGGATACTACGGACAGTCCAATCAATGACCAACATTATATACAGTACTGACAATCTGACAATACATTGTAGGATCCTACTGACAGTCCAATCAATGACCAGCATTACATACAGTACTGACAACCTGACAATACAATGTAGGATCCTACTGACAGTCCAATCAATGACCAACATTACATACAGTACTGACAATCTGACAATACAATGTAGGATCCTACTGACAGTCCAATCAATGACCAACATTACATACAGTACTGACAATCTGACAATACAATGTAGGATCCTACTGACAGTCCAAACAATTACCAACATTATATACAGTACTGACAATCTGACAATACAATGTAGGATCCTACTGACAGTCCAATCAATGACCAACATAACATACAGTACTGACAATCTGACAATACAATGTAGGATCCTACTGACAGTCCAATCAATGACCAACATTACATACAGTACTGACAATCTGACAATACAATGTAGGATCCTACTGACAGTCCAATCAATGACAACATTACATACAGTACTGACAATCTGACAATACAATGTTGGATACTACTGACAGTCCAATCAATGACCCACATTACATACAGTACTGACAATCTGACAATACAATGTAGGATCCTACTGACAGTCCAATCAATGACCAACATTACATACAGTACTGACAATCTGACAATACAATGTAGGATCCTACTGACAGTCCAATCAATGACTAACATTACATACAGTAATTAACCTGATCTATATCTAACAGTCTGATCCCCTGTAGTTATAAATCTTCTCCCCTTAAAAGCTGAAAACACATCTTTTCCAAGTAACACCTAAACATCTGTGACCATATTGCTGGTTCTTATATTGTTCGTGGGAAAATATGATGTTATTGTGGTAATTAAGGTCATTCTAAGTAAATTGAATTAAGAGTGCAAACTTTCAATTAATTTGTGTGAAAGTAGTGAACATGTGGTTATTTTCACGCCACTCAGTTTGTCAAACGACTGATGTAGGGGTAATATTTGTGACATATTTGTGCATGTACAGTGATCACAAGACAATAGCAATGTGAACATTAAGTCAACTCAGCATTAAGTCATCTTAAAGGACCATCTTGAATTCAAAATGTGGTGTTTTTGTTGTAGACGTCACATACTACTTCAGACAAGATTAATAAAATTCTGACCAATAAGACAACAGTTTTATCACAATAGACACCTATGAACTACGGCACACACAGAGTAATATTTGTAAAACCTGTCACATCAGACTTGAAAATTTTAAACCCTGGCTTTGTAGGTTTAACTTGCCTTTATCTAGTGGAACCATTTTCCTTTCTTCCAAGTGTATTCCATTTCTACCAAAGAATATTTTTAAACCATCAGTAGACTTCCATTCCTTCGGAATATCATCGCCTATGAGAAGACACGCCAAGGTAGATTTACCAACAGAACAAGCGCCAGCCAGATATATTCTGTTTCCAAATGATTTGTAAGTGCCTAGTTTAAGAAGGGATTTTAACTCCTTAGCATCAGTTATTCCTGGCAATATAATATCTAAAATGAAAGAAAGAAATATTTCATTAAACTTGTTTATATATACACACATATTATAACATATGTCCATACATCTATATATGACAATGAACAATAAGGATAGACCGGTCTGACACATGAAACAATTTGGACCCATATGTGGAATAAACATATCTGAGTCATATACTATAAACAACAGAAATAAGCACAATATGCTGCAGTTTCTGGTGTATTAAGGTAAAAAGACATTTGTCTCTCCTCCTAAATCCTGATTTTGTCTTTTGCTGATGGAATCAGGAGGTATTGGTCGTGTTATTATAAAGTCTGACCAAAGACCATCCTGAGTGATGTATTCGGAGACTACAACACACATTCCACATTTAAGTCGATTGTAACCACAACCTCACCTTAATACTACACTGTGAACAAATACAGTATATTAATTTTATATTTCCTCAATATCAGAGACTGACAAATTAGCATTATTAAGACTAGTTGGTAGTGTATTGGTGACCGACTTATAGGTAGTGGACAAGAGGTTACATCTGAGACTGATAAAATGAGTATTAAATTCAATAGTTGATGGTCTCATTGGAAGAGTGATTACATCGGAAACTGATAAAATGAGTATTATTTACAAAAGTTGGCGGAGTCTTGTTGGCCAAATGATTACATACAAGACTGATAAAATCTATTACTGATCACATGCCTGTGAACATTGAGCCTTACTCGAATCCAACATCAATGGACAAGGTTTGTCAGTTTTTCTGCCACAAGATGGCAGTCTACAATGGTTATTCCAGCTTTCTAACCTTTCTAAAGAACTGAATGCCATGATATAGCTGAACAATCACTGAAATAGTGTTTAACCCGTGCAAACAAACTCACATAAGTTGGCAATTGTTTATATTGTATTTCCCCTGTGATACCAACTTACCTTAGTCAGGCTGTTGGACACCACCAATGGTATCTTCCCCTATGATACAACTTACCTTGGTCAGGCTGTTGGACACCACCAATGATATCTTCCCCTACGATACAACTTACCTTGGTCAGGCTGTTGGACACCACCAATGATATTTCCCCCTATGATACAACTTACCTTGGTCAGGTTGCTGGACACCACCAATGGTATTTTCCATACAATACAACTTACCTTGGTCAGGCTGTTGGACACCACCAATGATATTTTCCATACAATACAACTTACCTTGGTCAGGCTGTTGGACACCACCAATGATATTTTCCATACAATACAACTTACCTTGGTCAGGCTGTTGGACACCACCAATGATATTTCTCTTATGATACAACTTACCTTGGTCAGGCTGTTGGACACCACCAATGGTATTTTCCATACAATACAACTTACCTTGGTCAGGCTGTTGGACACCACCAACGATATTTTCCATACAATACAACTTACCTTAGACAGGGTGTTGGACAACACCAATGGTATTTCTCTTATGATACAACTTACCTTGGTCAGACTGTTGGACACCACCAATGGTATTTTACATACAATACAACTTACCTTGGTCAGGCTGTTGGACACCACCAATGATATCTTCCCCTATGATACAACTTACCTTGGTCAGCGTGTTTGACACCACCAATGATATTTCTCTTATGATACAACTTACCTTGGTCAGACTGTTGGACACCACCAATGATATTTCTATTATGATACAACTTACCTTGGTCAGGCTGTTGGACACCACCAATGATATTTCTATTATGATACAACTTACCTTGGTCAGGCTGTTGGACACCACCAATGGTATCTTCCCTACGATACAACTTACCTTGGTCAGGCTGTTGGACACCACCAATGATATTTCTACTATGATACTAAGAACTGAATGCCATGATATAGCTGAACAATCACTGAAATAGTGTTTAACTCGTGCAAACAAACTCACATAAGTTGGCAATTGTTTATATTGTATTTCCCCTGTGATACCAACTTACCTTAGTCAGGCTGTTGGACACCACCAATGGTATCTTCCCCTATGATACAACTTACCTTGGTCAGGCTGTTGGACACCACCAATGATATCTTCCCCTACGATACAACTTACCTTGGTCAGGCTGTTGGACACCACCAATGATATTTCCCCCTATGATACAACTTACCTTGGTCAGGTTGTTGGACACCACCAATGGTATTTTCCATACAATACAACTTACCTTGGTCAGGCTGTTGGACACCACCAATGATATTTTCCATACAATACAACTTACCTTGGTCAGGCTGTTGGACACCACCAATGATATTTTCCATACAATACAACTTACCTTGGTCAGGCTGTTGGACACCACCAATGATATTTCTCTTATGATACAACTTACCTTGGTCAGGCTGTTGGACACCACCAATGGTATTTTCCATACAATACAACTTACCTTGGTCAGGCTGTTGGACACCACCAACGATATTTTCCATACAATACAACTTACCTTAGACAGGGTGTTGGACAACACCAATGGTATTTCTCTTATGATACAACTTACCTTGGTCAGACTGTTGGACACCACCAATGGTATTTTACATACAATACAACTTACCTTGGTCAGGCTGTTGGACACCACCAATGATATCTTCCCCTATGATACAACTTACCTTGGTCAGCGTGTTTGACACCACCAATGATATTTCTCTTATGATACAACTTACCTTGGTCAGACTGTTGGACACCACCAATGATATTTCTATTATGATACAACTTACCTTGGTCAGGCTGTTGGACACCACCAATGATATTTCTATTATGATACAACTTACCTTGGTCAGGCTGTTGGACACCACCAATGGTATCTTCCCTACGATACAACTTACCTTGGTCAGGCTGTTGGACACCACCAATGATATTTCTACTATGATACAACTTACCTTGGTCAGGCTGTTTGACACTACCAATGGTATTTTCCATACAATACAACTTACCTTGGTCAGGCTGTTGGACACTACCAATGGTATTTTCCATACAATACAACTTACCTTGGTCAGACTGTTGGACACCACCAATGGTATTTTACATACAATACAACTTACCTTGGTCAGTCTGTTGGACACCACCAATGATATTTCTCTTATGATACAACTTACCTTGGTCATGCTGTTGGACACCACCAATGGTATTTTCCATACAATACAACTTACCTTAGACAGGGTGTTGGACAACACCAATGGTATTTTCCATACAATACAACTTACCTTGGTCAGGCTGTTGGACACCACCAATGATATTTCTCTTATGATACAACTTACCTTGGTCAGGCTGTTGGACACCATCAATGGTATTTTCCATACAATACAACTTACCTTAGACAGGGTGTTGGACAACACCAATGGTATTTTCCATACAATACAACTTACAATGGTATTTTCCATACAATACAACTTACAATGGTATTTTCCATACAATACAACTTACCTTGGTCAGGCTGTTGGACACCACCAATGATATCTTCCCCTATGATACAACTTACCTTGGTCATGCTGTTGGACACCACCAATGATATCTTCCCCTACGATACAACTTACCTTGGTCAGGCTGTTGGACACCACCAATGATATCTTCCCTTATGATACAACTTACCTTGGTCAGGCTGTTTAACACTACCAATGATATCTTCCCCTACGATACAACTTACCTTGGTCAGGCTGTTGGACACCAACAATGGTATTTTCCCCTATGATACGACTTACCTTGGTCAGGCTGTTGGACACCACCAATGGTATTTTCCATACAATACAACTTACCTTGGTCAGGCTGTTGGACACCACCAATGATATTTTCCCCTACGATACAACTTACCTTAGACAGGGTGTTGGACAACACCAATGGTATTTCTCTTATGATACAACTTACCTTGGGCAAGCTGTTGGACACCACCAATGGTATTTTACATACAATACAACTTACCTTGGTCAGGCTGTTGGACACCACCAATGATATCTTCCCCTACGATACAACTTACCTTGGTCAGGCTGTTGGACACCACCAATGGTATTTTCCATACAATACAACTTACCTTGGTCAGACTGTTGGACACCACCAATGATATCTTCCCCTATGATACAACTTACCTTGGTCAGGCTGTTGGACACCACCAATGATATCTTCCCCTACGATACAACTTACCTTGGTCAGACTGTTGGACACCACCAATGATATCTTCCCCTACGATACAACTTACCTTGGTCAGGGTGTTGGACACCA
The DNA here is from genome assembly GCA_944474755.1 of Limnoperna fortunei. NCBI lineage: Eukaryota > Metazoa > Mollusca > Bivalvia > Mytilida > Modiolidae > Limnoperna > Limnoperna fortunei. Next base: position 112,629,463 of record OX104112.1, on the reverse strand, counting down.
CCAATGGTATTCTACATACAATACAACTTACCTTGGTCAGACTGTTGGACACCACCAATGATATCTTCCCCTATGATACAACTTACCTTGGTCAGCGTGTTTGACACCACCAATGATATTTTCCATACAATACAACTTACCTTGGTCAGGTTGTTGGACACCACCAATGGTATTTTACGTACAATACGACTTACCTTGGTCAGACTGTTGGACACCACCAATGATATTTCTCTTATGATACAACTTACCTTGGTCAGGCTGTTGGACACCACCAATGGTATTTTACATACAATACGACTTACCTTGGTCAGACTGTTGGACACCACCAATGATATTTCTCTTATGATACAACTTACCTTGGTCAGGCTGTTGGACACCACCAATGGTATTTTACATACAATACAACTTACCTTGGTCAGGTTGTTGGACACCACCAATGGTATTTTACATACAATACGACTTACCTTGGTCAGACTGTTGGACACCACCAATGATATTTCTCTTATGATACAACTTACCTTGGTCAGGCTGTTGGACACCACCAATGGTATTTTACATATAATACAACTTACCTCAGACAGGGTGTTGGACACCACCAATGATATTTCTCTTATGATACAACTTACCTTGGTCAGTTTGTTGGACACCACCAATGGTATTTTCCATACAATACAACTTACCTTAGACAGGGTGTTGGACACTACCAATGATATCTTCCACTACCCACTACGCTACAACTTACCTTAGACAGGCTGTTGGACACTGACAATGGAATTTTCCCCTACGATACAACTTACCTTGGTCAGGCTGTTGGACACCGTGGTCAGGCGGTGGGACACCATGGTCAGGCTGTGGGACACCATGGTCAGACTGTTGGACACCATGGTCAGGCTGTTGGACATCAGGAGGTATCTACAATAAAATAATCCCATTGAGTTAGTTAGATAAATTGTGGTGTAATTAAACCAATATCACACGTCCATTATCACAGATTAGAACATACCAACTACACAACTATCCCAACCTTGACTTTTACATTACTTTATGTAACTGTTACATATCGTGATTATTTATATTACTTTAAGTAACTGTTACATATTGTTATTATTTATATTACTTTATGTAACTGTTACAATTCGTTATTATTTACATTACTTTAAGTAACTGTTACATATTGTTATTTTTATATTACTTTATGTAACTGTTACATATTGTTATTTTTATATTACTTTATGTAACTCTTACATATCGTTATTATTTATATTACTTTAAGTAACTGTTACATATTGCTATTATTTATATTACTTTATGTAACTGTTACATATCGTTATTATTTATATTACTTAAAGTAACTGTTACATATTGTTATTTTTATATTACTTTATGTAACTGTTACATATTGTTATTTTTATATTACTTTATGTAACTGTTACATATTGTTATTATTTATATTACTTTATGTAACTGTTACATATTGTTATTATTTATATTACTTTATGTAACTGTTACATATTGTTATTATTTATTTTACTTTAAGTAACTGTTACATATTGTTATTTTTATATTACTTTATGTAACTGTTACATATTGTTATTTTTATATTACTTTATGTAACTGTTACAAATTGTTATTTTTATATTACTTTATGTAACTGTTACATATCGTTATTATTTATATTACTTTAAGTAACTGTTACATATTGTTATTTTTATATTACTTTATGTAACTGTTACATATTGTTATTATTATATTACTTTATGTAACTCTTACATATCGTTATTATTTATATTACTTTAAGTAACTGTTACATATTGCTATTATTTATATTACTTTATGTAACTGTTACATATCGTTATTATTTATATTACTTTAAGTAACTGTTACATATTGTTATTTTTATATTACTTTATGTAACTGTTACATATTGTTATTTTTATATTACTTTATGTAACTGTTACATATTGTTATTATTATATTACTTTATGTAACTGTTACATATTGTTATTTTTATATTACTTTATGTAACTGTTACAAATTGTTATTTTTATATTACTTTATGTAACTGTTACATATCGTTATTATTTATATTACTTTAAGTAACTGTTACATATTGTTATTTTTATATTACTTTAAGTAACTGTTACATATTGTTATTATTTATATTACTTTAAGTAACTGTTACATATTGTTATTTTTATATTACTTTATGTAACTGTTACATATTGTTATTTTTATATTACTTTATGTAACTGTTACATATCGTTATTATTTATATTACTTTATGTAACTGTTACATATCGTTATTTTTATATTACTTTAAGTAACTGTTACATATTGTTATTTTTATATTACTTTATGTAACTGTTACATATTGTTATTTTTATATTACTTTATGTAACTGTTACAAATTGTTATTTTTATATTACTTTATGTAACTGTTACATATCGTTATTATTTATATTACTTTATGTAACTGTTACAAATTGTTATTTTTATATTACTTTATGTAACTGTTACATATCGTTATTATTTATATTACTTTATGTAACTGTTACATATTGTTATTTTTATATTACTTTATGTAACTGTTACATATTGTTATTTTTATATTACTTTATGTAACTGTTACAAATTGTTATTTTTATATTACTTTATGTAACTGTTACATATCGTTATTATTTATATTACTTTAAGTAACTGTTACATATTGTTATTTTTATATTACTTTATGTAACTGTTACATATTGTTATTTTTATATTACTTTATGTAACTGTTACATATCGTTATTATTTATATTACTTTATGTAACTGTTACATATTGTTATTTTTATATTACTTTATGTAACTGTTACAAATTGTTATTTTTATATTACTTTATGTAACTGTTACATATTGTTATTTTTGAGATATAACTGGTAACAACCTATTTTTAAAAAAACCTATGTTTTCACTAATCAAATTTTCCACAAAATTCTCAATAATTATGATCAAAAGTGACAATGAAATGTGATAAGTGACAATTTAACTATTATCCAATCATAATGTTTGCAGTACAAAGTATGCTTATATTGCTTAGTATGCATAGAATCCATGTTTGCTATTAAATAATAATTCAAACAGTTTCATGAATTTTAATATTTTTGCCTACTAATAGGTTGTATTATGAATGCCTTTCAATTACAGAGTCTAAGTGACCTAGCAGTCCGAGTACTTAGCAATCTACAATTGACATGGTTTCTGGTTCATTAAAAATGTGTTGGAATCCAACCTTAAATTGACAAGGACTGACAGGCTGGGGTTCACACTTAGTACTCCAGATTCCTCCTCAATGACAACTGAATGCCATGATTTGGCTCAAGCATTGCTGTTTTATTCGTGATACCCTCCAGCTTGTATGTGTTATAGAGTATTATAGTAAAGATGGGGAGTTAATGATTTTATTACACTGTTTAACTTTGCCACATCATGTGTTACATAACTATTCCAAGCCAGTAGCTTTTGTATTTGTACTTTGGTGGGGGGGGGGTTTATTGGTGTGATACCCTCCTGCTTTTATGTTTTATATAGTATTATAGTAAAGATGGGGGAGTTAATGATTTCATTATAATGTACAACTCTGCCACATCATGTGTTACACAACTGTTCCAAGCCAGTAGCTTTTGTATTTGTACTTTGGTGGGGAGGGGGGGGTTATTGGTGTGATACCCTCCTGCTTTTATGTTTTATATAGTATTATAGTAAAGATGGGGGAGTTAATGATTTCATTATAATGTACAACTCTGCCACATCATGTGTTACACAACTGTTCCAAGCCAGTAGCTTTTGTATTTGTACTTTTTAGTGACTTGCTTTTCTTTCTGTAAGTTATTTTATACATTTATTACAACACAGGCTTTATTTCACAAGCATTTTCTTATTCTAGTTTTTCAGTCAGTTTGTTGTTATTCTTACATATATTTTTCTACAAGTTCAGTCTTCTTGCATACTTTATTGATATTAGAGAGAAAAGAAATAGTTGTAATTTGGTTGCTACGCAGCCAATACGATTTTATATAAAACTCCAGACATATTACTATTTAAATGCAAAAGATATTTTGTTTTGTTACAATCTATCTGGCCTTAAACAGAATAATATTTTTAATTTCAACTGACAAAAACTTAAACTTCCACATGGTGACAATGTTTGAAGCCTATCATGGACACTTTGTATTTCAGAATATATAATTAATGATGAATATCTGTAGAGGACCTCTCATAAAACATGTGTTTCAAGTCATTAGTTACAAACATGTGGATGTACTTTCAAAAAACAAAAATATATGTTAAAACAAAAGGTGTGTGACACAGATGTCCCGCTTGGCATATTTATGTAAACCCCCCCTTTTTCTACATTCACTCAAGCATGAAGTATTAAGTACAGATCTACAGAATTTTACTGGTGTGGAGATCTCATCATGTTTTAACTGTGTGCCAAGTTTCATTAAGATGTGAAGTTATCTTTATAAAAAAAGCTTCAATGCAAAGGTAAACCTGAGGTGGGGCGGACAAAAGAATGGACGAACTAAGGGAAGAATGGAACTAAAATGTATATGTCCCTCAAGTTTCGGTTTTTGGTAAACACAAGAATTCATGCATGTTTTTAGTATTGCAAAACTGAATATACTAGACAAATCGCATATAAAATAAATTGTTTTATTCTGCCCTTTTAAAAAATCTTTGTCTTTTTTTACCTGCAAAGGTGTTAACAATGGAAAAATTATCATAGCATTCAACAAAAACCATGTCCTCTGAAACATGCAAAAACTGCCACTGAAAAAAATACAGATATTTAAAAACAAAACAAGTTTGGCCCATTTTTGTCTCAAATTCAAAGCGTTTAATTTGTCCACCAAAAGGTTGAAATCAAGAATGATTACAAATCTGGATTTAAACAAACATATACAACATGAAACAGAACCAAAAACACAAAAACAATGTTAGTAGTACAATATGAAAACGGTCAGTCGATTAAATAAAAATCTGTCTACAAAACACATGACACAGCTGAAGACAACAATGCCATGTATACCACAAAAATTACATCTGAACAATACAAAACCAACAGAAACATTTTGACAGAGTAAACATTGTATATATATTAAAGAGTATCATATTTTAAAGTACTGTCAGATAATTCTGAAAACACTAATAGGAGAAAAAATCTTGTTTGCTTTGAAATGGAAAAGTCATGATTTGTGTTAATGTAAAATGTATGGTTTAATTTTAAAAAGTGTAGGCACAGAAAACTGCATTCAGCATCAGTAACAAAACAAAATAACGTCATAAGCAGTATGTAAAAAGCATTAAATTGTTATAATTTAAAATAAACAATGCATGGTTCCAGAGAAAATGACTTAATCTAAAGACTTTTCGTAGTCACTGGACCGTGAAATTTAGGTCATGGTCAGGAGACACCTACCAAACTCCTGTACTAATCATTAGCAACCTATATACCAAATATTGTCATCCTACCATGCATGGTTACAGAGGAACTGTCCTAATAAAAAACTTTAACATAGTCGCAGGATGTGAAATTGAGGTCACGGTCAGGTGACACCTACCAGACAGTCAAGTACTATTCATATGCAAAGTATATACCAAATATTGTCATCCTACCATTCATGGTTACACAGATACTGCGCTAATACAAAAACTTTTATGTAGTCACTGGACCAAGAAATTGAGGTCAAGGTCAGGTGACACCTACTAGAGAGTCATGAAGTATATATGAGCAACCTATATACCAAATATTGTCATCCTACCATCCATGGTAACAGAGGAACTGCCATAATACAAAAACTTGTATGTAGTCACTGGACCAAGAAATTGAGGTCAAGGTCAGGTGACACCTACTAGAGAGTCATGAAGTATATATGAGCAACCTATATACCAAATATTGTCATCCTACCATCCATGGTAACATAGGAACTGCCATAATACAAAAACTTGTATGTAGTCACTGGACCATGAAATTGAGGTCAAGGTCAGGTGACACCTACTAGAGAGTCATGAAGTATATATGAGCAACCTATATACCAAATATTGTCATCCTACCATCCATGGTAACAAAGGAACTGCCATAATACAAAAATTTTAATATAGTTGCTGGACCATGAAATTGAGGTCAAGGTCAGGTGACAGACTAGCAAGTACTAATCATAAGCTACCACTGGACAAAATTTGATGGAGCTAGGGCTTAAGCTTACAAAGATATAAAGCTAATTTTCCAAGTGTTCAGGCAGACGCCGGTGGATTCCCATATATGTCTTGCGACTATCGTCACAGGCGAGACAAAAAATGGCAAGGGTTTAAATATAGTTGGTAGAAAGTTTTGGGTCCTAATCGAAAATAGTACCAGTGAATTATTCCGTAACATCATGTGTACAAATTCTAAATGGGTAGATTCTTTCTGAGAGGCTTCAGAGATCTGTTTTGAAAACTGAAGGATGAGATTAAAACACAAAATAGGTCTATAAAGTTAGCTGACAAATGACTAAGATCAAAATTTGGAAAATGGCACAAAAATTACTTCAGCAATTTTATAATACAAAGCTAACAATTTCAATATGTATCCAATCCTTCTGTACAGTTTCAAGGATCTAGGTTTAAATCTGTAAAAGGACTTGATAACAGAAAATAGGTTCCCTCTTTTCTGTCTGGGAAAATGTTGGAAAATTCATAGAACATTTCATAATTGCACATGCTCAACTTCAATACGAGTGCAATCATTTCAGGGAAACGGGTTGAAAATGTAAGAGAAGTTGATTATAAAAAATAGAAGATATTAAAGAAGAGAATACAAAAAGTTCTGATGACAATAATGAGTTAACAAAACTTCTGAGACCAGGTGCTCCATGATATGCTTATAAAAACCTTCTGAGACCAGGTGCTCCATGATGACAATAATAAGTTAACAAAACTTCTGAGACCAGGTGCTCCATGATGACAATAATGAGTTAACAAAACTTCTGAGACCAGGTGCTCCATGATATGCTTACAAAAACCTTCTGAGACCAGGTGCTCCATGATATGCTTACACAAATTTTCTGAGACCAGGTGCTCCATGATATGCCTACACAAAACTTCTGAGACCAGGTGATCCATGAAATGCTTACACAAAACTTCTGAGACCAGGTGCTCCATGATTGTCCAGTTTTACACATATCGGCCATCATGAACAATTCTTATTTAAACTAGTATAACGATGAAAGAAACAGGAAACATACATGTAGAAGTATAATTTCACATACATTACTGGACAAACTGGCCACTGCAGTCTTTATGTACTTCTCTGCCTCCATCAAGCTGTCACAATGATTAGCAGCCTCTGAAGCTTGGTTGACATCAATGCCACTCTGAATTAACTGGAGAATAATAAAACTATGATAATCTAGTGTTTACATTAGGTCATTGATTAATTTTTATGTTTAGTTTTACAAACCTGCTGATCATAATTTTGTGCAATTTGAAAAAAAAGAAATTCCATACTTTTTTCGTCCGATGTCAGATCTTTTCTTTCTGGTCATCAAAAGGTTTGAACTAAACGGTTTTTGTCACTTTTTGGCCAGAAAAGAATTCCACCATATTTTAAAATGTCAAATGATGATGCATGGTCCGACAAAAGTGCTGCTTACTTGAGCAAATCAAGAAACCAAATGAAAATAACAGTAAAGAACAGTGTTATCTAAAATTACTCAGTATGTAGACACACCTTTGGCATTGTACAATCCTACAGAGCTATCCACAACATTTAGAGTATAAAAAGAGGCACAACTCGTTGTATATTCACATTGTATATACAAAGTGTCTTGAAAAAAGCAATAAAAAACTGTATTAAGATATAAAACAAATCTTTCCAAATTGTAGAATTTTAGCTGTAATTCCACCAATTCACAGTTTATGTCACCGAGGTGTTTTACGTGTAGTGTACAGTAGCATTCCTGATGTCACCAAGGTGGCATAACTCTTGGAATAACTCTTACACAGACTGCACCTGATTACAAAGAGGTGTTCGGTTTACATGTCCAGTACACTTGGTATATAACTCATACACAGACTACACTTCATAACTGATGTCACCGAAGTGTTTGGTTTACATGTACAGTACACATGGTATAACTTTTACACAGACTTCACTTCATACCTGATGTCACCAAGGTGTTTGGATTACCAGTACAGTACACTTGGTATAACTCATACACAGACTGCACTTCATACCTGATGTCACAGAGGTGTTGGTTTACACGGACAATACACTTGGTATAACTCTTACACAGACTACACTACATACCTGATGTCACCGAGGTGTTTGGTTTACATGTACAGTACACTTGGTATAACTCTAACACAGACTACACTACATACCTGATGTCACCAAGGTGTTTGGTTTACATGTAGAGTACACTTGGTATAACTCTTACACAGACTACACTCCAGACCTGATGTCACCAAGGTGTTTGGTTTATGTGTAGAGTACACTTGGTATAACTCATACACAGACTGTACTTCACACCTGATGTCACCAAGGTGTTTGGATTACCAGTACAGTACACTTGGTATAACTCTTACACAGACTACACTTCATACCTGATGTCACCAAGGTGTTTGGTTTACGTGTACAGTACACTTGGTATAACTCATACTGAGACTACACTAAATAATAAATGTAAGCAGGGTGTTTGGTTTACCTGTACAGTACACTTGGTATAACTCATACACAGAATACACTTCATACCTGATGTCACTGAGGTGTTTGGTTTACCTGTACAGTACACTTGGTATAACTATTACACAGACTACACTTCATGCCTGATGTCACTGAGGTGTTTGGTTTACATGTACAGTACATTTGGTATAACTCTTACACAGACTACACTTCATACCTGATGTCACCAAGGTGTTTGGTTTACGTGTACAGTACACTTGGTATAACTCTTACACAGACTACACTTCATACATGATGTCACCGAGGTGTTTGGTTTATGTGTAGAGTACACTTGGTATAACTCATACACAGACTGTACTTCACACCTGATGTCACCAAGGTGTTTGGATTACCAGTACAGTACACTTGGTATAACTCTTACACAGACTACACTTCATACCTGATGTCACCAAGGTGTTTGGTTTACGTGTACAGTACACTTGGTATAACTCATACTGAGACTACACTAAATAATAAATGTAAGCAGGGTGTTTGGTTTACCTGTACAGTACACTTGGTATAACTCATACACAGAATACACTTCATACCTGATGTCACTGAGGTGTTTGGTTTACCTGTACAGTACACTTGGTATAACTATTACACAGACTACACTTCATGCCTGATGTCACTGAGGTGTTTGGTTTACATGTACAGTACATTTGGTATAACTCTTACACAGACTACATTTCATACCTGATGTCACGGAGGTGTTTGGTTTACGTGTACAGTACACTTGGTATAACTCTTACACAGACTACACTACATACCTGATATCACCGAGGTGTTTGGTTTACATGTACAGTACACTTGGTATAACTCTTACATACGCTACACTTCATACCTGATGTCACCGCGATGTTTGGCTTACATGTACAGTACACTTGGTATAACTCATACACAGACTGCACTTCACACCTGATGTAACAGAGGTGTTGGTTTACGTGGACAGTACACTTGGTATAACTCTTACACAGACTACAATTGATACCTGATGTCACCGAGGTGTTTGGTTTACATTTCTAGTACACATGGTATAACTCTTACACAGACTACACTACATACCTGATGTCACCAAGGTGTTTGGTTTATGTGTACAGTACACATGGTATAACTCATACACAGACTACACTACATACCTGATGTCACCGAGGTGTTGGTTTATGTGTACAGTACAGTTGGTATAACTCATACACAGACTACACTCCATACCTGATGTCACCAAGGTGTTGGTTTACGTGTCTAGTACACTTGGTATAACTCTTACACAGACTACACTTCATACCTGATGTCACCGAGGTGTTTGGTTTACCTGTACAGTACACTTGGTATAACTCTTACACAGACTACACTTCATACCTGATGTAACAGAGGTGTTTAGTTTACATATACAGTACACTTGGTATAACTCATACACAGACTACACTTCATACCTGATGTTACCCAGGTGTTTGGTTTACATGTCCAGTACACTTGGTATAACTCATACTCCGACTACACTTAATACCTGATGTCACCGAGGTGTTTAGTTTACATATACAGTACACTTGGTATAACTCATACACAGACTACACTTCATACCTGATGTTACCCAGGTGTTTGGTTTACATGTCCAGTACACTTGGTATAACTCATACACAGACTACACTACATACCTGATGTCACCAAGGTGTTTGGTTTACATGTACAGTACACTTGGTATAACTCTTACACAGACTACACTTCATACCTGATGTCAACGAGGTGTTTGGTTTACATGTACAGTACACTTGGTATAACACTTACACAGACTACACTTCATACCTGATGTCACCAAGGTGTTTGGTTTACGTGTACAGTACACTTGGTATAACTCTTACACAGACTACACTTCATACCTGATGTCACCAAGGTGTTTGGTTTACGTGTACAGTACACTTGGTATAACTCCTACACAGACTACACTACATACCTGATGTCACCAAGGTGTTTGGTTTAGTACAGTACATTTGGTATAACTCTTACACAGACTACACTTCATACCTGATGTCACCGAGGTGTTTGGTTTACCTGTACAGTACACTTGGTATAACTCTTACACAGACTACACTTCATACCTGATGTCACCGAGGTGTTTGGTTTACATGTACAGTACACTTGGTATAACACATACACAGATTACACTTCATACCTGATGTTACCCAGGTTTTTTGGTTCACATGTCCAGTACACTTGGAATAACTCATACACAGACTACACTACATACTTGATGTCTCCAAGGTGTTTAGTTTAAGTGTACAGTACACATGGCATAACTCATACACAGAATATACTTCATACCTGATGTCAACGAGGTGTTTGGTTTACATGTCCAGTACACTTGGTATAACTCATACACAGACTACACTTCATACCTGATGTTACCAAGGTGTTTGCTTTACATGTACAGTACACTTGGTATAACTCATACACCGACTACACTTCATACCTGATGTCACTGAGGTGTTTGGTTTACATGTACAGTACACTTGGTATAACTCTTACACAGACTACACTTCATACCTGATGTCAACGAGGTGTTTGCTTTACATGTACAGTACACTTGGTATAACTCATACACCGACTACACTTCATACCTGATGTCACTGAGGTGTTTGGTTTACATGTACAGTACACTTGGTATAACTCTTACACAGACTACACTTCATACCTGATGTCACCAAGGTGTTTGGTTTACATGTACAGTACACTTGGTTTAACTCTAACACAGACTACTATTCATAACTGATGTCACCGAGGTGTTTGGTTTACATGTACAGTACACTTGGTATAACTCATACACAGACTACACTTCATACCTGATGTCACCAAGGTGTTTGGTTTATGTGTACAGTACACATGGTATAACTCATACACAGACTACACTACATACCTGATGTCACCGAGGTGTTGGTTTATGTGTACAGTACCAAGGTGTTGGTTTATGTGTACAGTACACTTGGTATAACTCTAACACAGACTACTATTCATAACTGATGTAACAGAGGTGTTTGGTTTACATGAACAGTACACTTGGTATAACTCATACACAGACTACACTTCATACCTGATGTAACAGAGGTGTTTGGTTTACATATACTGTACACTTGGTATAACTCATACACAGACTACACTACATACCTGATGTCACCGAGGTGTTTGGTTTCCATGTACAGTACACTTGGTATAACTCTTACACAGACTACACTTCATACCTGATGTAACAGAGGTGTTTGGTTTACATATACTGTACACTTGGTATAACTCATACACAGACTACACTTCATACCTGATGTTACCCAGGTGTTTGGCTTACATGTCCAGTACACTTGGTATAACTCATACACAGACTACACTACATACCTGATGTCACCAAGGTGTTTGGTTTACAAGTACAGTACACTTGGTATAACTCTTACACAGACTACACTTCATACCTGATGTCACTGAGGTGTTTGGTTTACATGTACAGTACACTTGGTATAACTCATACACAGACTACACTTCATACCTGATGTAACAGAGGTGTTTGGTTTACATATACTGTACACTTGGTATAACTCATACACAGACTACACTTCATACCTGATGTTACCCAGGTGTTTGGTTTACATGTCCAGTACACTTGGTATAACTCATACACAGACTACACTACATACCTGATGTCACCAAGGTGTTTGGTTTACAAGTACAGTACACTTGGTATAACTCTTACACAGACTACACTTCATACCTGATGTCACTGAGGTGTTTGGTTTACATGTACAGTACACTTGGTATAACACTTACACAGACTACACTTCATACCTGATGTCACCAAGGTGTTTGGTTTACGTGTACAGTACACTTGGTATAACTCTTACACAGACTACACTTCATACCTGATGTCACCAAGGTGTTTGGTTTACGTGTACAGTACACTTGGTATAACTCTTACACAGACTACACTACATACCTGATGTCACCAAGGTGTTTGGTTTAGTACAGTACATTTGGTATAACTCTTACACAGACTACACTTCATACCTGATGTCACCGAGGTGTTTGGTTTACCTGTACAGTACACTTGGTATAACTCTTACACAGACTACACTTCATACCTGATGTCTCCGAGGTGTTTGGTTTACATGTACAGTACACTTGGTATAACACATACACAGATTACACTTCATACCTGATGTTACCCAGGTTTTTTGGTTCACATGTCCAGTACACTTGGAATAACTCATACACAGACTACACTACATACTTGATGTCTCCAAGGTGTTTAGTTTAAGTGTACAGTACACATGGCATAACTCATACACAGAATATACTTCATACCTGATGTCAACGAGGTGTTTGGTTTACATGTCCAGTACACTTGGTATAACTCATACACAGACTACACTTCATACCTGATGTCACCAAGGTGTTTGCTTTACATGTACAGTACACTTGGTATAACTCATACACCGACTACACTTCATACCTGATGTCACTGAGGTGTTTGGTTTACATGTACAGTACACTTGGTATAACTCTTACACAGACTACACTTCATACCTGATGTCACCAAGGTGTTTGGTTTACATGTACAGTACACTTGGTTTAACTCTAACACAGACTACTATTCATAACTGATCTCACCGAGGTGTTTGGTTTACATGTACAGTACACTTGGTATAACTCATACACAGACTACACTTCATACCTGATGTCACCAAGGTGTTTGGTTTATGTGTACAGTACACATGGTATAACTCATACACAGACTACACTACATACCTGATGTCACCGAGGTGTTGGTTTATGTGTACAGTACCAAGGTGTTGGTTTATGTGTACAGTACACTTGGTATAACTCTAACACATACTATTCATACCTGATGTCACTGAGGTGTTTGGTTTACATGTACAGTACACTTGGTATAACTCTTACACAGACTACACTACATACCTGATGTCACCAAGGTGTTTGGTTTACAAGTACAGTACACTTGGTATAACTCTTACACAGACTACACTTCATACCTGATGTCACTGAGGTGTTTGGTTTACCTGTACAGTACACTTGGTATAACTCTTACACAGACTACACTTCATACCTGATGTCACCGAGGTGTTTGGTTTACATGTACAGTACACTTGGTATAACTCATACACAGACTACACTTCATACCTGATGTTACCCAGGTGTTTGGTTTACATGTCCAGTACACTTGGTATAACTCATGCACAGACTACACTATATACCAAGGTGTTTGGTTTACATGTACAGTACACTTGGTATAACTCATACACAGACTACACTTCATGCCTGTTGTCACCAAGGTGTTTGCTTTACATGTACAGTACACTTGGTATAACTCATACACAGACTACACTTCATACCTGATGTCACTGAGGTGTTTGGTTTACATGTACAGTACACTTAGTATAACTCTTACACATACTACACTTCATACCTGATGTCACCAAGGTGTTTGGTTTACATGTACAGTACACTTGGTATAACTCTAACACAAACTACTATTCATAACTGATGTCACCGAGGTGTTTGGTTTACATGTACAGTACACTTGGTATAACTCTTACACATACTACACTTCATACCTGATGTCACCAAGGTGTTTGGTTTACATGTACAGTACACTTGGTATAACTCTTACACAAACTACACTTCATAACTGATGTCACCGAGGTGTTTGGTTAAAGTGTACAGTACACTTGGTATAACTCTTACACAGACTACACTTCATACCTGATGTCAATGAGGTGTTTGGTTTACCTGTACAGTACACTTGGTATAACTCTTACACAGACTACACTTCATACCTGATGTCAACGAGGTGTTTGGTTTACCTGTACAGTACACTTGGTATAACTCTTACACAGACTACACTACATACCTGATGTCACCAAGGTGTTTGGTTTACATGTACAGTACACTTGGTATAACTCTTACACAGACTACACTTCATACCTGATGTCAACGAGGTGTTTGGTTTACCTGTACAGTACACTTGGTATAACTCTTACACAGACTTCACTTCATACCTGATGTCACCAAGGTGTTTGGATTACCAGTACAGTACACTTGGTATAACTCATACACAGACTGCACTTCATACCTGATGTCACAGAGGTGTTGGTTTACACGGACAATACACTTGGTATAACTCTTACACAGACTACACTACATACCTGATGTCACCGAGGTGTTTGGTTTACATGTACAGTACACTTGGTATAACTCTTACACAGACTACACTACATACCTGATGTCACCAAGGTGTTTGGTTTACATGTAGAGTACACTTGGTATAACTCTTACACAGACTACACTTCATACCTGATGTCACCAAGGTGTTTGGTTTATGTGTAGAGTACACTTGGTATAACTCATACACAGACTGTACTTCACACCTGATGTCACCAAGGTGTTTGGATTACCAGTACAGTACACTTGGTATAACTCATGCACAGACTACACTATATACCTGATGTCGCCAAGGTGTTTGGTTTACATGTACAGTACACTTGGTATAACTCATACACAGACTACACTTCATACCTGTTGTCACCAAGGTGTTTGCTTTACATGTACAGTACACTTGGTATAACTCATACACAGACTACACTTCATACCTGATGTCACCGAGGTGTTTGGTTTACATGTACAGTACACTTGGTAGAACTCTTACACAGACTACAGTTCATACCTGATGTCACTGAGGTGTTTGGTTTACCTGTACAGTACACTTGGTATAACTCTTACACAGACTACACTTCATACCTGATGTCACTGAGGTGTTTGGTTTACATGTACAGTACACTTGGTATAACTCTTACACATACTACACTTCATACCTGATGTCACCAAGGTGTTTGGTTTACGTGTACAGTACACTTGGTATAACTCTAACACAGACTACTATTCATAACTGATGTCACCGAGGTGTTTGGTTTACATGTACAGTACACTTGGTATAACTCTTACACAGACTACACTTCATAACTGATGTCACCGTGGTGTTTGGTTAAAGTGTACAGTACACTTGGTATAACTCTTACACAGACTACACTTCATACCTGATGTCACCGAGGTGTTTGGTTTACATGTACAGTACACTTGGTATAACTCTTACACAGACTACACTTCATACCTGATGTCACAGAGGTGTTTGGTTTACATGTACAGTACACTTGGTATAACTCATACACAGACTACACTTCATACCTGATGTCACCAAGGTGTTTGGTTTACATGTACAGTACACTTGGTATAACTCTTACACAGACTACACTTCATACCTGATGTAAGAGAGGTGTTTGGTTTACATGTACAGTACACTTGGTATAACTCTTACACAGACTACACTTCATACCTGATGTCACCAAGGTGTTTGGTTTACATGTACAGTACACTTGGTATAACTCTTACACAGACTACACTTCATACCTGATGTCACAGAGGTGTTTGGTTTACATGTACAGTACACTTGGTATAACTCATACACAGACTACACTTCATACCTGATGTCACCAAGGTGTTTGGTTTACATGTACAGTACACTTGGTATAACTCTTACACAGACTACACTTCATACCTGATGTAACAGAGGTGTTTGGTTTACATGTACAGTACACTTGGTATAACTCTTACACAGACTACACTTCATACCTGATGTCACCAAGGTGTTTGGTTTACCTGTACAGTACACTTGGTATAACTCTTACACAGACTACACTTCATACCTGATGTCACTGAGGTGTTTGGTTTACATGTACAGCACACTTGGTATAACTCTTACACAGACTAATTTTCATACCTGATGTCACCGAGGTGTTTGGTTTACCTGTACAGTACACTTGGTATAACTCTTACACAGACTACACTTCATACCTGATGTCACTGAGGTGTTTGGTTTACATGTACAGCACACTTGGTATAACTCTTACACAGACTACACTACATACCTGATGTCACCGAGGTGTTTGGTTTACATGTACAGCACACTTGGTATAACTCTTACACAGACTACACTTCATACCTGATGTCACTGAGGTGTTTGGTTTACCTGTACAGTACACTTGGTATAACTCTTACACAGACTACACTACATACTTGATGTCACCAAGGTGTTTAGTTTACATGTACAGCACACTTGGTATAACTCTTACACAGACTACACTACATACCTGATGTCACCGAGGTGTTTGGTTTACATGTACAGTACACTTGGTATAACTCTTACACAGACTACACTACATACCTGATGTCACCGAGGTGTTTGGTTTACATGTACAGCACACTTGGTATAACTCTTACACAGACTACACTACATACCTAATGTCACCGAGGTGTTTGGTTTACATGTACAGCACACTTGGTATAACTCTTACACAGACTACACTTCATACCTGATGTCACTGAGGTGTTTGGTTTACCTGTACAGTACACTTGGTATAACTCTTACACAGACTACACTTCATACCTGATGTAAGAGAGGTGTTTGGTTTACATGTACAGTACACTTGGTATAACTCTTACACAGACTACACTTCATACCTGATGTCACCAAGGTGTTTGGTTTACATGTACAGTACACTTGGTATAACTCTTACACAGACTACACTTCATACCTGATGTCACAGAGGTGTTTGGTTTACATGTACAGTACACTTGGTATAACTCATACACAGACTACACTTCATACCTGATGTCACCAAGGTGTTTGGTTTACATGTACAGTACACTTGGTATAACTCTTACACAGACTACACTTCATACCTGATGTAACAGAGGTGTTTGGTTTACATGTACAGTACACTTGGTATAACTCTTACACAGACTACACTTCATACCTGATGTCACCAAGGTGTTTGGTTTACCTGTACAGTACACTTGGTATAACTCTTACACAGACTACACTTCATACCTGATGTCACCGAGGTGTTTGGTTTACCTGTACAGTACACTTGGTATAACTCTTACACAGACTACACTTCATACCTGATGTCACTGAGGTGTTTGGTTTACATGTACAGCACACTTGGTATAACTCTTACACAGACTAATTTTCATACCTGATGTCACCGAGGTGTTTGGTTTACCTGTACAGTACACTTGGTATAACTCTTACACAGACTACACTTCATACCTGATGTCACTGAGGTGTTTGGTTTACATGTACAGCACACTTGGTATAACTCTTACACAGACTACACTACATACCTGATGTCACCGAGGTGTTTGGTTTACATGTACAGCACACTTGGTATAACTCTTACACAGACTACACTTCATACCTGATATCACTGAGGTGTTTGGTTTACCTGTACAGTACACTTGGTATAACTCTTACACAGACTACACTACATACTTGATGTCACCAAGGTGTTTAGTTTACATGTACAGCACACTTGGTATAACTCTTACACAGACTACACTACATACCTGATGTCACCGAGGTGTTTGGTTTACATGTACAGTACACTTGGTATAACTCTTACACAGACTACACTACATACCTGATGTCACCGAGGTGTTTGGTTTACATGTACAGCACACTTGGTATAACTCTTACACAGACTACACTACATACCTGATGTCACCGAGGTGTTTGGTTTACATGTACAGCACACTTGGTATAACTCTTACACAGACTACACTTCATACCTGATGTCACTGAGGTGTTTGGTTTACCTGTACAGTACACTTGGTATAACTCTTACACAGACTACACTTCATACCTGATGTCACCGAGATGTTTGGTTTAAATGTACACTACACTTGGTAGAACTCTTACACAGACTACACTTCATACCTGATGTCACCGAGGTGTTTGGTTTACATGTACAGTACACTTGGTATAACTCATACACAGACTATACTTCATACCTGATGTCACTGAGATGTTTGGTTTATGTGTACAGTACACTTGGTATAATTCTTACACATACTACACTTCATAGCTTAATAAAATCAGTACATGAGGAATCAGAGTCAGTTTCTCTCAATTTGTCTACACATGTAGTAAAAAACTTATTGAATATGGTAACAATTTCTTTTGTGTCAGTAACATGTTTGTCATCTTAATTTGTATGGTGTTGTATTTGATGTAGGAGTAAGACTTTGCATGCAGCTCCACAAGATTCTTGGATCTTTAGAATCATTTACCATGTTGTTGTAATATAATTTTTTAGCATCATTTGTGAGTTGAATTGTTTTGTTTCTCCAAAATCTATAATTTGACCAGGACCTAAGAGCATGATATTTTTCCCTCATTTTTCTAGCATTACTAATTTCTTCATTATACCATTTAGGTTGTTTTTCTCTCTTTACTCTCTTAGTAATCAGTGGGGCATGTTTATTTATAATAGTGTTGAAAATAGTATACCATATTTTAATACATTTCTCTGGATCACACTCCATTTCAACTTCATAGAAGGGTGCAGTAGTTAAATCATTTAAGAAAGAATATTCATCAAATTTTCTAAAATTTCTAAATGTAACAGTGGTGTGAGAATGTTTTCTTGTAGTAATTTTATCATTTCTAATAATACTTACAGGGTAGTGATCACTTAAGCTGTATTTTAGGACATTTATTTGTTCTATTTTATCTCTGTTTCTAACATATATATGGTCTATTAAAGTTTTAGAATTTTCTGTTATTCTAGTTGGTTCTTGGATAATTTGATGAAAATTAAGTGTTTCTAAGATACTAATCCAATTTGGAGATATTTTATTTGGAGTTAAAAAATCAAGATTAAAATCTCCAATAAGAATTATATCAGTATTAATTTTCATTGCATTTAACAATTCATATTCAAATTTATCAAACCATTCTGTTAATGACTGTGGGGGGCGATACACAAAACAAACCAGAAAAGATTTTCTGTGATCTGGTTTCACCTCCAACCATACAGTTTCAAGATCAGATTTCAATTCTTCTAATCTCCTACAGTTTACATTATTTGAAAAATATATTAATAACCCTCCACCATGGGTGACCCTATCTTTCCTAATTAATGAGTAATTTTGAATTTCAATCTCACTGTCAGTTGTTGAATTATCAAGAAAAGTTTCACAAAACCCTATAATGTGGGGTGGATTTTTAGCATCTAAAAGATTATGCTTAATTTCATCAAACTTATTAGATATTCTGTTTATATTATGAGAACACATAATAAAACCATTTGTTTCATTAAAGTTATATACATTTTCATTAGTTTGAATATAATCATAAGTATGAACTCGTTTACTTAATTCATTAATACAAAGTAAAATGATAATTAGATAAGAGAAAAATAAAGATAGTGGATCATCTGTGATGGATGCTACTGGTGACTCATGCTGTGGTAGACTACTAGTGTATTGTTGTGAAAAACTTAATGTTTGTATACATGTATTTGACTTATCAGTCTTAGATAAACATGTAATTTGGTCTTTATCACAAAACTGTTCTGCATGTTTGTTAAAACAAATACACTTATTTTCATTACAGTTTTGGCATATATAATTCAAAATATTGTAATAATTTGGGGTTTCTATATCAGATTTAGGAATATTTGAAAGTAAGGCTTTATCTTCTTTCCCAAAAACCTAATAATAAAATTGACAATGTTTCTCTTTATGACCTTGTTCCCCACAGCAGAAACATTTTACCTTCTGTCCATGCCTACATGTTCTAGCATTGTGACCCTTTTCTCCACAAAAGTTACAAAAATCAAACTTGTTTTCATACAGTACACTTGGCATAACTCATACACAGACTAATCTTCATACCTGATGTCACCAAGGTGTTTGGTTTACCTGTACAGTACACTTGGTATAACTCTTACACAGACTACACTACATACCTGATGTCACTGAGGTGTTTGGTTTACATGTACAGTACACTTGGTATAACTCTTACACAGACTACACTTCATACCTGATGTCACCAAGGTGTTTGGTTTACATGTACAGTACACTTGGTAGAACTCTTACACAGACTACACTTCATACCTGATGTCACCAAGGTGTTTGGTTTACATGTACAGTACACTTGGTAGAACTCTTACACAGACTACACTTCATACCTGATGTCACCAAGGTGTTTGGTTTACATGTACAGTACACTTGGTATAATTCTTACACAGACTACACTTCATACCTGATGTTACCGGGGTGTGTGGTTTACATGTACAGTACACTTGGTATAACTCTTACACAGACTACACTTCATACCTGATGTCACCAAGGTGTTTGGTTTACCTGTACAGTACACTTGGTATAACTCTTACACAGACTACACTACATACCTGATGTCACCAAGGTGTTTGGTTTACATGTACAGTACACTTGGTAGAACTCTTACACAGACTACACTTCATATCTGATGTCACCAAGGTGTTTGGTTTACATGTACAGTACACTTGGTATAACTCTTACACAGACTACACTTCATACCTGATGTCACAGAGGTGTTTGGTTTACATGTACAGTACACTTGGTATAATTCTTACACAGACTACACTTCATACCTGATGTCACCAAGGTGTTTAATTTACCTGTACAGTACACTTGGTATAACTCTTACACAGACTACACTTCATACCTGATGTCACAGAGGTGTTTGGTTTACATGTACAGTACACTTGGTATAATTCTTACACAGACTACACTTCATACCTGATGTCACTAAGGTGTTTGGTTTACATGTACAGTACACTTGGTATAACTCTTACACAGACTACACTTCATACCTGATGTCACCAAGGTGTTTGGTTTACATGTACAGTACACTTGGTAGAACTCTTACACAGACTACACTTCATACCTGATGTCACCAAGGTGTTTGGTTTACATGTACAGTACACTTGGTATAACTCTTACACAGACTACACTACATACCTGATGTCACCAAGGTGTTTGGTTTACATGTACAGTACACTTGGTATAATTCTTACACAGACTACACTTCATACCTGATGTCACTAAGGTGTTTGGTTTACCTGTACAGTACACTTGGTAGAACTCTTACACAGACTACACTTCATACCTGATGTCACCAAGGTGTTTGGTTTACATGTACAGTACACTTGGTAGAACTCTTACACAGACTACACTTCATACCTGATGTCACCAAGGTGTTTGGTTTACATGTACAGTACACTTGGTATAACTCTTACACAGACTACACTTCATACCTGATGTCACTGAGGTGTTTGGTTTACATGTACAGTACACTTGGTATAATTCTTACACAGACTACACTTCATACCTGATGTCACCAAGGTGTTTGGTTTACATGTACAGTACACTTGGTAGAACTCTTACACAGACTACACTTCATACCTGATGTCACAGAGGTGTTTGGTTTACATGTACAGTACACTTGGTAGAACTCTTACACAGACTACACTTCATACCTGATGTCACTGAGGTGTTTGGTTTACATGTACAGTACACTTGGTATAACTCTTACACAGACTACACTACATACCTGATGTCACCAAGGTGTTTGGTTTACATGTACAGTACACTTGGTAGAACTCTTACACAGACTACACATCATACCTGATGTCACCAAGGTGTTTGGTTTACATGTACAGTACACTTGGTATAATTCTTACACAGACTACACTTCATACCTGATGTCACCGAGGTGTTTGGTTTACATGTACAGTACACTTGGTAGAACTCTTACACAGACTACACTTCATACCTGATGTCACCAAGGTGTTTGGTTTACATGTACAGTACACTTGGTATAATTCTTACACAGACTACACTTCATAGCTGATGCCACTGAGGTGTTTGGTTTACGTGTACAGTACACTTGGTATAATTCTTACACAGACTACACTTCATACCTGATGTCACTGAGGTGTTTGGTTTACGTGTACAGTACACTTGGTATAACTCTTACACAGACTACACTTCATACCTGATGTCACCAAGGTGTTTGGTTTACATGTACAGTACACTTGGTATAACTCTTACACAGACTACACTTCATACCTGATGTCACCAAGGTGTTTGGTTTACATGTACAGTACACTTGGTATAACTCATACACAGACTACACTTCATACCTGATTTCACTGAGGTGTTTGGTTTACATGTACAGTACACTTGGTATAACTCATATACAGACTACACTACATACCTGATGTCACCGAGGTGTTTGGTTTACATGTACAGTACACTTGGTATAACTCTTACACAGACTACACTTCATACCTGATGTCAATGAGGTGTTTGGTTTACCTGTACAGTACACTTGGTATAATTCTTACACAGACTACACTTCATACCTGATGTTACCGGGGTGTGTGGTTTACATGTACAGTACACTTGGCATAACTCTTACACAGACTACACTTCATACCTGATGTTACCGGGGTGTGTGGTTTACATGTACAGTACACTTGGTATAACTCTTACACAGACTACACTTCATACCTGATGTCACTGAGGTGTTTGGTTTACTTGTACAGTACACTTGGTATAATTCTTACACAGACTACACTTCATACCTGATGTTACCGGGTGTGTGGTTTACATGTACAGTACACTTGGTATAACTCTTACACAGACTACACTACATACCTGATGTCACAGAGGTGTTTGGTTTACATGTACAGTACACTTGGTATAATTCTTACACAGACTACACTTCATACGTGATGTCACTGAGGTGTTTGGTTTACATGTACAGTACACTTGGTATAACTCTTACACAGACTACACTTCATACCTGATGTTACCA
Source organism: Limnoperna fortunei (assembly GCA_944474755.1). Classification (NCBI taxonomy): domain Eukaryota; kingdom Metazoa; phylum Mollusca; class Bivalvia; order Mytilida; family Modiolidae; genus Limnoperna; species Limnoperna fortunei. Next base: position 112,605,958 of record OX104112.1, on the reverse strand, counting down.
AGGTGTTTGGTTTACATGTGCAGTACACTTGGTATAACTCTTACACAGACTACACTACATACCTGATGTCGCCAAGGTGTTTGGTTTACATGTACAGTACACTTGGTAGAACTCTTACACAGACTACACTTCATACCTGATGTCACCAAGGTGTTTGGTTTACATGTACAGTACACTTGGTATAACTCTTACAGACTACACTTCATACCTAATGTCACCAAGGTGTTTGGTTTACATGTACAGTACACTTGGTATAACTCTTACACAGACTACACTTCATACCTGATGTCACTGAGGTGTTTGGTTTACATGTACAGTACACTTGGTATAACTCTTACACAGACTACACTTCATACCTGATGTAACAGAGGTGTTTGGTTTACATGTACAGTACACTTGGTATAACTCTTACACAGACTACACTTCATACCTGATGTCACCGAGGTGTTTGGTTTACATGTACAGTACACTTGGTATAACTCTTACACAGACTACACTTCATACCTGATGTCACCAAGGTGTTTGGTTTACATGTACAGTACACTTGGTATAACTCTTACACAGACTACACTTCATACCTGATGTCACCGAGGTGTTTGGTTTACATGTACAGTACACTTGGTATAACTCTTACACAGACTACACTTCATACCTGATGTCACCAAGGTGTTTGGTTTACATGTACAGTACACTTGGTATAAATCTTACACAGACTACACTTCATACCTGATGTCACCAAGGTGTTTGGTTTACATGTACAGTACACTTGGTATAACTCTTACACAGACTACACTTCATACCTGATGTCACCAAGGTGTTTGGTTTACATGTACAGTACACTTGGTATAACACTTACACAGACTACACTTCATACCTGATTTCACTGAGGTGTTTGGTTTACATGTACAGTACACTTGGTATAACTCTTACACAGACTACACTTCATACCTGATGTCACCAAGGTGTTTGGTTTACATGTACAGTACACTTGGTATAACTCTTACACAGACTACACTTCATACATGATGTCACCGAGGTGTTTGGTTTACATGTACAGTACACTTGGTATAACACTTACACAGACTACACTTCATACCTGATGTCACCAAGGTGTTTGGTTTACATGTACAGTACACTTGGTATAACACTTACACAGACTACACTTCATACCTGATTTCACTGAGGTGTTTGGTTTACATGTACAGTACACTTGGTATAACTCTTACACAGACTACACTTCATACCTGATGTCACCAAGGTGTTTGGTTTACATGTACAGTACACTTGGTATAAATCTTACACAGACTATACTTCATACCTGATGTCACTGAGGTGTTTGGTTTACATGTACAGTACACTTGGTATAACACTTACACAGACTACACTTCATACCTGATGTCACCAAGGTGTTTGGTTTACATGTACAGTACACTTGGTATAACTCTTACACATTCTACACTTCATACCTGATGTCACAGAGGTGTTTGGTTTACATGTACAGTACACTTAGTATAACTCTTACACAGACTACACTTCATACCTGATGTTACCGAGGTGTTTGGTTTACATGTGCAGTACACTTGGTATAACTCTTACACAGACTACACTTCGTACCTGATGTTACCGAGGTGTTTGGTTTACATGTACAGTACACTTGGTATAACTCTTACACAGACTACACTTCATACCTGATGTTACCGAGGTGTTTGGTTTACATGTGCAGTACACTTGGTATAACTCTTACACAGACTACACTACATACCTGCTGTCGCCAAGGTGTTTGGTTTACATGTACAGTACACTTGGTATAACTCTTACACAGACTACACTTCATACCTGATGTCACCAAGGTGTTTGGTTTACATGTACAGTACACTTGGTATAACTCTTACACAGACTACACTTCATACCTGATGTCACAGAGGTGTTTGGTTTACATGTACAGTACACTTGGTATAACTCTTACACAGACTACACTTCATACCTGATGTCACCAAGGTGTTTGGTTTACATGTACAGTACACTTGGTATAACTCTTACACAGACTACACTTCATACCTGATGTCACCAAGGTGTTTGGTTTACATGTACAGTACACTTGGTATAAATCTTACACAGACTACACTTCATACCTGATGTCACTGAGGTGTTTGGTTTACATGTACAGTACACTTGGTATAACTCTTACACAGACTACACTTCAAACCTGATGTCACTGAGGTGTTTGGTTTACATGTACAGTACACTTGGTATAACTCTTACACAGACTACACTTCATACCTGATGTCACTGAGGTGTTTGGTTTACATGTACAGTACACTTGGTATAACTCTTACACAGACTTCACTACATACCTGATGTCAACGAGGTGTTTGGTTTATGTGTACAGTACACTTGGTATAACTCTTACACAGACTACACTTCATACCTGATGTCACCGAGGTGTTTGGTTTACATGTACAGTACACTTGGTATAACTCATACACAGACTACACTTCATACCTGATGTCACCGAGGTGTTTGGTTTACATGTACAGTACACTTGGTATAACTCTTACACAGACTACACTTCATACCTGATGTCACAGAGGTGTTTGGTTTACATGTACAGTACACTTGGTATAACTCTTACACAGACTACACTTCATACCTGATGTCACTGAGGTGTTTGGTTTACATGTACAGTACACTTGGTATAACTCTTACACAGACTACACTTCATACCTGATGTCACCGAGGTGTTTGGTTTACATGTACAGTACACTTGGTATAACTCTTACACAGACTACACTTCATACCTGATGTCACCAAGGTGTTTGGTTTACATGTACAGTACACTTGGTATAAATCTTACACAGACTACACTTCATACCTGATGTCACCAAGGTGTTTGGTTTACATGTACAGTACACTTGGTATAACTCTTACACAGACTACACTTCATACCTGATGTCACCAAGGTGTTTGGTTTACATGTACAGTACACTTGGTATAACACTTACACAGACTACACTTCATACCTGATTTCACTGAGGTGTTTGGTTTACATGTACAGTACACTTGGTATAACTCTTACACAGACTACACTTCATACCTGATGTCACTGAGGTGTTTGGTTTACATGTACAGTACACTTGGTATAACACTTACACAGACTACACTTCATACCTGATGTCACCAAGGTGTTTGGTTTACATGTACAGTACACTTGGTATAACTCTTACACAGACTACACTTCATACCTGATGTCACAGAGGTGTTTGGTTTACATGTACAGTACACTTAGTATAACTCTTACACAGACTACACTTCATACCTGATGTTACCGAGGTGTTTGGTTTACATGTGCAGTACACTTGGTATAACTCTTACACAGACTACACTTCATACCTGATGTTACCGAGGTGTTTGGTTTACATGTACAGTACACTTGGTATAACTCTTACACAGACTACACTTCATACCTGATGTTACCGAGGTGTTTGGTTTACATGTGCAGTACACTTGGTATAACTCTTACACAGACTACACTACATACCTGCTGTCGCCAAGGTGTTTGGTTTACATGTACAGTACACTTGGTATAACTCTTACACAGACTACACTTCATACCTGATGTCACCAAGGTGTTTGGTTTACATGTACAGTACACTTGGTATAACTCTTACACAGACTACACTTCATACCTGATGTCACAGAGGTGTTTGGTTTACATGTACAGTACACTTGGTATAACTCTTACACAGACTACACTTCATACCTGATGTCACCAAGGTGTTTGGTTTACATGTACAGTACACTTGGTATAACTCTTACACAGACTACACTTCATACCCGATGTCACCAAGGTGTTTGGTTTACATGTACAGTACACTTGGTATAAATCTTACACAGACTACACTTCATACCTGATGTCACTGAGGTGTTTGGTTTACATGTACAGTACACTTGGTATAACTCTTACACAGACTACACTTCAAACCTGATGTCACTGAGGTGTTTGGTTTACATGTACAGTACACTTGGTATAACTCTTACACAGACTACACTTCATACCTGATGTCACTGAGGTGTTTGGTTTACATGTACAGTACACTTGGTATAACTCTTACACAGACTTCACTACATACCTGATGTCAACGAGGTGTTTGGTTTATGTGTACAGTACACTTGGTATAACTCTTACACAGACTACACTTCATACCTGATGTCACCGAGGTGTTTGGTTTACATGTACAGTACACTTGGTATAACTCTTACACAGACTACACTTCATACCTGATGTCACCGAGGTGTTTGGTTTACATGTACAGTACACTTGGTATAACTCTTACACAGACTACACTTCATACCTGATGTCACAGAGGTGTTTGGTTTACATGTACAGTACACTTGGTATAACTCTTACACAGACTACACTTCATACCTGATGTCACCAAGGTGTTTGGTTTACCTGTACAGTGCACTTGGTATAACTCTTACACAGACTACACTTCATACCTGATGTCACCGAGGTGTTTGGTTTACCTGTACAGTACACTTGGTATAACTCTTACACAGACTACACTTCATACCTGATGTCACCGAGGTGTTTGGTTTATGTGTACAGTACACTTGGTATAACTCTTACACAGACTACACTTCATACCTGATGTCACCGAGGTGTTTGGTTTACATGTACAGTACACTTGGTATAACTCTTACACAGACTACACTTCATACCTGATGTCACCGAGGTGTTTGGTTTACATGTACAGTACACTTGGTATAACTCTTACACAGACTACACTTCATACCTGATGTCACAGAGGTGTTTGGTTTACATGTACAGTACACTTGGTATAACTCATACACAGACTACACTTCATACCTGATGTCACTGAGGTGTTTGGTTTACATGTACAGTACACTTGGTATAACTCTTACACAGACTACACTTCAAACATGATGTTACTGAGGTGTTTGGTTTACGTGTCCAGTACACTTGGTATAACTCTTACACAGACTACACTTCATACCTGATGTCACCGAGGTGTTTGGTTTACATGTACAGTACACTTGGTATAACTCTTACACAGACTACACTTCATACCTGATGTCACCGAGGTGTTGGTTTTACATGTACAGTACACTTGGTATAACACTTACACAGACTACACTTCATACCTGATGTCACCAAGGTGTTTGGTTTACATGTACAGTACACTTGGTATAACTCTTACACAGACTACACTTCATACCTGATGTCACAGAGGTGTTTGGTTTACATGTACAGTACACTTGGTATAACTCTTACACAGACTACACTTCATACCTGATGTCACCGAGGTGTTTGGTTTACATGTACAGTACACTTGGTATAACTCTTACACAGACTACACTTCATACCTGATGTCACCAAGGTGTTTGGTTTACATGTACAGTACACTTGGTATAAATCTTACACAGACTACACTTCATACCTGATGTCACCAAGGTGTTTGGTTTACATGTACAGTACACTTGGTATAACTCTTACACAGACTACACTTCATACCTGATGTCACCAAGGTGTTTGGTTTACATGTACAGTACACTTGGTATAACACTTACACAGACTACACTTCATACCTGATTTCACTGAGGTGTTTGGTTTACATGTACAGTACACTTGGTATAACTCTTACACAGACTACACTTCATACCTGATGTCACCAAGGTGTTTGGTTTACATGTACAGTACACTTGGTATAACTCTTACACAGACTACACTTCATACATGATGTCACCGAGGTGTTTGGTTTACATGTACAGTACACTTGGTATAACACTTACACAGACTACACTTCATACCTGATGTCACCAAGGTGTTTGGTTTACATGTACAGTACACTTGGTATAACACTTACACAGACTACACTTCATACCTGATTTCACTGAGGTGTTTGGTTTACATGTACAGTACACTTGGTATAACTCTTACACAGACTACACTTCATACCTGATGTCACCAAGGTGTTTGGTTTACATGTACAGTACACTTGGTATAAATCTTACACAGACTATACTTCATACCTGATGTCACTGAGGTGTTTGGTTTACATGTACAGTACACTTGGTATAACACTTACACAGACTACACTTCATACCTGATGTCACCAAGGTGTTTGGTTTACATGTACAGTACACTTGGTATAACTCTTACACATTCTACACTTCATACCTGATGTCACAGAGGTGTTTGGTTTACATGTACAGTACACTTAGTATAACTCTTACACAGACTACACTTCATACCTGATGTTACCGAGGTGTTTGGTTTACATGTGCAGTACACTTGGTATAACTCTTACACAGACTACACTTCGTACCTGATGTTACCGAGGTGTTTGGTTTACATGTACAGTACACTTGGTATAACTCTTACACAGACTACACTTCATACCTGATGTTACCGAGGTGTTTGGTTTACATGTGCAGTACACTTGGTATAACTCTTACACAGACTACACTACATACCTGCTGTCGCCAAGGTGTTTGGTTTACATGTACAGTACACTTGGTATAACTCTTACACAGACTACACTTCATACCTGATGTCACCAAGGTGTTTGGTTTACATGTACAGTACACTTGGTATAACTCTTACACAGACTACACTTCATACCTGATGTCACAGAGGTGTTTGGTTTACATGTACAGTACACTTGGTATAACTCTTACACAGACTACACTTCATACCTGATGTCACCAAGGTGTTTGGTTTACATGTACAGTACACTTGGTATAACTCTTACACAGACTACACTTCATACCTGATGTCACCAAGGTGTTTGGTTTACATGTACAGTACACTTGGTATAAATCTTACACAGACTACACTTCATACCTGATGTCACTGAGGTGTTTGGTTTACATGTACAGTACACTTGGTATAACTCTTACACAGACTACACTTCAAACCTGATGTCACTGAGGTGTTTGGTTTACATGTACAGTACACTTGGTATAACTCTTACACAGACTACACTTCATACCTGATGTCACCAAGGTGTTTGGTTTACATGTACAGTACACTTGGTATAACTCTTACACAGACTTCACTACATACCTGATGTCAACGAGGTGTTTGGTTTATGTGTACAGTACACTTGGTATAACTCTTACACAGACTACACTTCATACCTGATGTCACCGAGGTGTTTGGTTTACATGTACAGTACACTTGGTATAACTCTTACACAGACTACACTTCATACCTGATGTCACCGAGGTGTTTGGTTTACATGTACAGTACACTTGGTATAACTCTTACACAGACTACACTTCATACCTGATGTCACAGAGGTGTTTGGTTTACATGTACAGTACACTTGGTATAACTCTTACACAGACTACACTTCATACCTGATGTCACTGAGGTGTTTGGTTTACATGTACAGTACACTTGGTATAACTCTTACACAGACTACACTTCATACCTGATGTCACCGAGGTGTTTGGTTTACATGTACAGTACACTTGGTATAACTCTTACACAGACTACACTTCATACCTGATGTCACCAAGGTGTTTGGTTTACATGTACAGTACACTTGGTATAAATCTTACACAGACTACACTTCATACCTGATGTCACCAAGGTGTTTGGTTTACATGTACAGTACACTTGGTATAACTCTTACACAGACTACACTTCATACCTGATGTCACCAAGGTGTTTGGTTTACATGTACAGTACACTTGGTATAACACTTACACAGACTACACTTCATACCTGATTTCACTGAGGTGTTTGGTTTACATGTACAGTACACTTGGTATAACTCTTACACAGACTACACTTCATACCTGATGTCACTGAGGTGTTTGGTTTACATGTACAGTACACTTGGTATAACACTTACACAGACTACACTTCATACCTGATGTCACCAAGGTGTTTGGTTTACATGTACAGTACACTTGGTATAACTCTTACACAGACTACACTTCATACCTGATGTCACAGAGGTGTTTGGTTTACATGTACAGTACACTTAGTATAACTCTTACACAGACTACACTTCATACCTGATGTTACCGAGGTGTTTGGTTTACATGTGCAGTACACTTGGTATAACTCTTACACAGACTACACTTCATACCTGATGTTACCGAGGTGTTTGGTTTACATGTACAGTACACTTGGTATAACTCTTACACAGACTACACTTCATACCTGATGTTACCGAGGTGTTTGGTTTACATGTGCAGTACACTTGGTATAACTCTTACACAGATTACACTACATACCTGCTGTCGCCAAGGTGTTTGGTTTACATGTACAGTACACTTGGTATAACTCTTACACAGACTACACTTCATACCTGATGTCACCAAGGTGTTTGGTTTACATGTACAGTACACTTGGTATAACTCTTACACAGACTACACTTCATACCTGATGTCACAGAGGTGTTTGGTTTACATGTACAGTACACTTGGTATAACTCTTACACAGACTACACTTCATACCTGATGTCACCAAGGTGTTTGGTTTACATGTACAGTACACTTGGTATAACTCTTACACAGACTACACTTCATACCCGATGTCACCAAGGTGTTTGGTTTACATGTACAGTACACTTGGTATAAATCTTACACAGACTACACTTCATACCTGATGTCACTGAGGTGTTTGGTTTACATGTACAGTACACTTGGTATAACTCTTACACAGACTACACTTCAAACCTGATGTCACTGAGGTGTTTGGTTTACATGTACAGTACACTTGGTATAACTCTTACACAGACTACACTTCATACCTGATGTCACTGAGGTGTTTGGTTTACATGTACAGTACACTTGGTATAACTCTTACACAGACTTCACTACATACCTGATGTCAACGAGGTGTTTGGTTTATGTGTACAGTACACTTGGTATAACTCTTACACAGACTACACTTCATACCTGATGTCACCGAGGTGTTTGGTTTACATGTACAGTACACTTGGTATAACTCTTACACAGACTACACTTCATACCTGATGTCACCGAGGTGTTTGGTTTACATGTACAGTACACTTGGTATAACTCTTACACAGACTACACTTCATACCTGATGTCACAGAGGTGTTTGGTTTACATGTACAGTACACTTGGTATAACTCTTACACAGACTACACTTCATACCTGATGTCACCAAGGTGTTTTGTTTACCTGTACAGTGCACTTGGTATAACTCTTACACAGACTACACTTCATACCTGATGTCACCGAGGTGTTTGGTTTACCTGTACAGTACACTTGGTATAACTCTTACACAGACTACACTTCATACCTGATGTCACCGAGGTGTTTGGTTTATGTGTACAGTACACTTGGTATAACTCTTACACAGACTACACTTCATACCTGATGTCACCGAGGTGTTTGGTTTACATGTACAGTACACTTGGTATAACTCTTACACAGACTACACTTCATACCTGATGTCACCGAGGTGTTTGGTTTACATGTACAGTACACTTGGTATAACTCTTACACAGACTACACTTCATACCTGATGTCACAGAGGTGTTTGGTTTACATGTACAGTACACTTGGTATAACTCATACACAGACTACACTTCATACCTGATGTCACTGAGGTGTTTGGTTTACATGTACAGTACACTTGGTATAACTCTTACACAGACTACACTTCAAACATGATGTTACTGAGGTGTTTGGTTTACGTGTCCAGTACACTTGGTATAACTCTTACACAGACTACACTTCATACCTGATGTCACCGAGGTGTTTGGTTTACATGTACAGTACACTTGGTATAACTCTTACACAGACTACACTTCATACCTGATGTCACCGAGGTGTTGGTTTTACATGTACAGTACACTTGGTATAACACTTACACAGACTACACTTCATACCTGATGTCACCAAGGTGTTTGGTTTACATGTACAGTACACTTGGTATAACTCTTACACAGACTACACTTCATACCTGATGTCACCGAGGTGTTTGGTTTACATGTACAGTACACTTGGTATAACTCTTACACAGACTACACTTCATACCTGATGTCACAGAGGTGTTTGGTTTACATGTACAGTACACTTGGTATAATTCTTACACAGACTACAATTCATACCTGATGTCACTGAGGTGTTTGGTTTACATGTACAGTACACTTGGTATAACTCTTACACAGACTACACTTCATACCTGATGTTACCGAGGTGTTTGGTTTACATGTGCAGTACACTTGGTATAACTCTTACACAGACTACACTACATACCTGCTGTCGCCAAGGTGTTTGGTTTACATGTACAGTACACTTGGTATAACTCTTACACAGACTACACTTCATACCTGATGTCACCAAGGTGTTTGGTTTACATGTACAGCACACTTGGTATAACTCTTACACAGACTACACTTCATACCTGATGTCACAGAGGTGTTTGGTTTACATGTACAGTACACTTGGTATAACTCTTACACAGACTACACTTCATACCTGATGTCACCAAGGTGTTTGGTTTACATGTACAGTACACTTGGTATAACTCTTACACAGACTACACTTCATATCTGATGTCACCAAGGTGTTTGGTTTACCTGTACAGTACACTTGGTATAACTCTTACACAGACTACACTTCATATCTGATGTCACTGAGGTGTTTGGTTTACATGTACAGTACACTTGGTATAACTCTTACACAGACTACACTTCATACCTGATGTCACTGAGGTGTTTGGTTTACATGTACAGTACACTTGGTATAACTCTTACACAGACTACACTTCATACCTGATGTCACCGAGGTGTTTGGTTTACATGTACAGTACACTTGGTATAACTCTTACACAGACTACACTTCATACCTGATGTCACCGAGGTGTTTGGTGTACATGTACAGTACACTTGGTATAACTCATACACAGACTACAATACATACCTGATGTCACTGAGGTGTTTGGTTTACGTGTACAGTACACTTGGTATAACTCTTACACAGCCTACACTTCATACCTGATGTCACTGAGGTGTTTGGTTTACATGTACAGTACACTTGGTATAACTCTTACACAGCCTACACTTCATACCTGATGTCACTGAGGTGTTTGGTTTACCTGTACAGTACACTTGGTATAACTCTTACACAGCCTACACTTCATACCTGATGTCACTGAGGTGTTTGGTTTACATGTACAGTACACTTGGTATAACTCTTACACAGACTACACTTCAAACATGATGTTACTGAGGTGTTTGGTTTACGTGTCCAGTACACTTGGTATAACTCTTACACAGACTACACTTCATACCTGATGTCACCGAGGTGTTTGGTTTACATGTACAGTACACTTGGTATAACTCTTACACAGACTACACTTCATACCTGATGTCACCGAGGTGTTGGTTTTACATGTACAGTACACTTGGTATAACTCTTACACAGACTACACTTCATACCTGATGTCACAGAGGTGTTTGGTTTACATGTACAGTACACTTGGTATAACTCATACACAGACTAACTTCATACCTGATGTCACCAAGGTGTTTGGTTTACATGTACAGTACACTTGGTATAACTCTTACACAGACTACACTTCATACCTGATGTAACAGAGGTGTTTGGTTTACATGTACAGTACACTTGGTATAACTCTTACACAGACTACACTTCATACCTGATGTCACCAAGGTGTTTGGTTTACATGTACAGTACACTTGGTATAACTCTTACACAGACTACACTTCATACCTGATGTCACAGAGGTGTTTGGTTTACATGTACAGTACACTTGGTATAACTCATACACAGACTACACTTCATACCTGATGTCACCAAGGTGTTTGGTTTACATGTACAGTACACTTGGTATAACTCTTACACAGACTACACTTCATACCTGATGTAACAGAGGTGTTTGGTTTACATGTACAGTACACTTGGTATAACTCTTACACAGACTACACTTCATACCTGATGTCACCAAGGTGTTTGGTTTACCTGTACAGTACACTTGGTATAACTCTTACACAGACTACACTTCATACCTGATGTCACCGAGGTGTTTGGTTTACCTGTACAGTACACTTGGTATAACTCTTACACAGACTACACTTCATACCTGATGTCACTGAGGTGTTTGGTTTACATGTACAGCACACTTGGTATAACTCTTACACAGACTAATTTTCATACCTGATGTCACCGAGGTGTTTGGTTTACCTGTACAGTACACTTGGTATAACTCTTACACAGACTACACTTCATACCTGATGTCACTGAGGTGTTTGGTTTACATGTACAGCACACTTGGTATAACTCTTACACAGACTACACTACATACCTGATGTCACCGAGGTGTTTGGTTTACATGTACAGCACACTTGGTATAACTCTTACACAGACTACACTTCATACCTGATGTCACTGAGGTGTTTGATTTACCTGTACAGTACACTTGGTATAACTCTTACACAGACTACACTACATACTTGATGTCACCAAGGTGTTTAGTTTACATGTACAGCACACTTGGTATAACTCTTACACAGACTACACTACATACCTGATGTCACCGAGGTGTTTGGTTTACATGTACAGTACACTTGGTATAACTCTTACACAGACTACACTACATACCTGATGTCACCGAGGTGTTTGGTTTACATGTACAGCACACTTGGTATAACTCTTACACAGACTACACTACATACCTGATGTCACCGAGGTGTTTGGTTTACATGTACAGCACACTTGGTATAACTCTTACACAGACTACACTTCATACCTGATGTCACCTAGGTGTTTGGTTTTCCTGTACAGTACACTTGGTATACCTCTTACACAGACTACACTTCATACCTGATGTCACCGAGATGTTTGGTTTAAATGTACACTACACTTGGTAGAACTCTTACACAGACTACACTTCATACCTGATGTCACCGAGGTGTTTGGTTTACATATACAGTACACTTGGTATAACTCATACACAGACTATACTTCATACCTGATGTCACTGAGATGTTTGGTTTATGTGTACAGTACACTTGGTATAACTCTTACACATACTACACTTCATACCTGATGTCACCGAGGTGTTTGGTTTACATGTACAGTACACTTGGTAGAACTCTTACACAGACTACACTTCATACCTGATGTCACCGAGGTGTTTGGTTTAAACGTACAGTACACTTGGTATAACTCTTACACAGACTACACTTCATACCTGATGTCACCGAGGTGTTTGGTTTACATGTACAGTACACTTGGTATAACTCTTACATAGACTACACTTCATACCTGATGTCACCATGGTGTTTGGTTTATGTGTACAGTACACTTGGTAGAACTCTTACACACACTACACTTCATACCTGATGTCACCAAGGTGTTTGGTTTACATGTCTAGTACACTTGGTATAACTCATACACAGACTACACTTCATACCTGATGTCGCCGAGGAGTTTGGTTTACCTGTACAGTACACTTGGTAGAACTCTTACACAGACTACACTTCATACCTGATGTCAACGAGGTGTTTGGTTTACCTGTACAGTACACTTGGTATAACTCTTACACAGACTACACTTCATACCTGATGTCACCGAGGTGTTTGGTTTACATGTACAGTACACTTGGTATAACTCTTACAAAGACTACACTTCATACCTGATGTCACCGAGGTGTTTGGTTTACGTGTACAGTACACTTGGTATAACTCAAACACAGACTATACACTTCATACCTGATGTCACCGAGGTGTTTGGTTTACATGTACAGTACACTCGGTATAACTCTTACACAGACTACACTTCATACCTGATGTCACCGAGGTGTTTGGTTTACGTGTACAGTACACTTGGTATAAGTCTTACACAGACTACACTTAATACGTGATGTCACTGAGGTGTTTGGTTTATGTGTACAGTACACATGGTAGAACTCTTACACAGACTACACTTCATACCTGATGTCACCGAGATGTTTGTTTGTTTTTTTGTTTGAATGGTGTTTTATCGCCACTTTCAGCAATTTTTAAGCTATTTCATGGCGTCCAGTTTTTATTGGGGGAGGAAGCCGGACTAAAAGGAGAGAACCCGCGACCTGCGGTAGGAAAACTGGCAATCCTTGTCAATTAAGATTGGAGTCGAGTACACCCTGCCTGCAGCGAGAATCGAACCCGCAATCTCAGTGTTGACAGTCCATGTGATCAATGGTAGACGAACTACCTTGACCACTCGGCCACCGAGGCCCCCCGAGATGTTTGGTTTACATGTACAGTACACTTGGTAGAACTCTTAGACAGACTACACTTCATACCTGATGTCACCGAGGTGTTTGGTTTACATGTACAGTACACTTGGTAGAACTCTTACACAGACTACACTTCATACCTGATGTCACCGAGGTGTTTGGTTTACATGTACAGTACACTTGGTATAACTCTTACACAGACTACACTTCATACCTGATGTCACCGAGGTGGTTGGTTTACCTGTACAGTACACTTGGTATAACTTACACAGACTACACTTCATACCTGATGTCACAGAGGTGTTTGGTTTACATGTACAGTACACTTGGTATAACTCTTACACAGACTACACTTCATACCTGATGTCACCAAGGTGTTTGGTTTACATGTGCAGTACACTTGGTATAACTCTTACACAGACTACACTTCATACCTGATGTCACAGAGGTGTTTGGTTTACCTGTACAGTACACTTGGTATAACTCTTACACAGACTACACTACATACCTGATGTCACCAAGGTGTTTGGTTTACATGTACAGTACACTTGGTATAACTCTTACACAGACTACACTTCATACCTGATGTCACCAAGGTGTTTGGTTTACATGTACAGTACACTTGGTATAACTCTTACACAGACTACACTTCATACCTGATGTCACCAAGGTGTTTGGTTTACGTGTACAGTACACTTGGTAGAACTCTTACACAGACTACACTTCATACCTGATGTCACCAAGGTTTTTGGTTTACATGTACAGTACACTTGGTAGAACTCTTACACAGACTACACTTCATACCTGATGTCACCAAGGTGTTTGGTTTACATGTACAGTACACTTGGTAGAACTCTTACACAGACTACACTTCATACCTGATGTCACCAAGGTGTTTGGTTTACATGTACAGTACACTTGGTATAACTTACACATACACTACACTTCACACCTGATGTCACCAAGGTGTTTGGTTTACATGTACAGTACACTTGGTATAACTTACACATACACTACACTTCACACCTGATGTCACCAAGGTGTTTGGTTTACATGTACAGTACACTTGGTATTACTCATACACAGACTACACTTCCTACCTGATGTCACCGAGGTGTTTGGTTCATATGTAGAGTTACACTTGGTATAACTTACACATACACTACACTTCACACCTGATGTCACCAAGGTGTTTGGTTTACATGTACAGTACACTTGGTATTACTCATACACAGACTACACTTCATACCTGATGTCACCGAGGTGTTTGGTTTACGTGTACAGTACACTTGGTATAACTCTTACACAGACTACACTACATACTTGATGTCACCGAGGTGTTTGGTTTACATGTACAGTACACTTCGTATAACTCATACACAGACTACACTTCATGCCTGATGTCACCGAGGTGTTTGGTTTACATGTACAGTACACTTGGTATAACTCTTACACAGACTACACTTCATACCTGATGTCACCGAGGTGTTTGGTTTACGTGTACAGTACACTTGGTATAACTCTTACACAGACTACACTTCATACCTGATGTCACCGAGGTGTTTGGTTTACATATACAGTACAATTGGTATAACTCTTACACAGACTACACTTCACACCTGATGTCACCGAGGTGGTTGATTTACATGTACAGTACACTTGGTAGAACTCTTACATAGACTACACTTCATACCTGATGTCACCAAGGTGGTTGATTTACATGTACAGTACACTTGGTATAACTCTTACACAGACTACACTACATACCTGATGTCACCAAGGTGTTTGGCTTACGTGTACAGTACAGTTGGTATAACTCATACACAGACTACACTTCATACCTGATGTCACCAAGGTGGTTGATTTACATGTACAGTACACTTGGTAGAACTCTTACATAGACTACACTTCATACCTGATGTCACCAAGGTGGTTGATTTACATGTACAGTACACTTGGTATAACTCTTACACAGACTACACTTCACACCTGATGTCACCGAGGTGGTTGATTTACATGTACAGTACACTTGGTAGAACTCTTACATAGACTACACTTCATACCTGATGTCACCATGGTGTTTGGTTTACGTGTACAGTACACTTGGTATAACTCATACACAGACTACACTTCATACCTGATGTCACCAAGGTGTTTGGTTTACGTGTACATTACACTTGGTATAACTCTTACACAGACTATACTTCACACCTACAATTAATACCTGATGTCACAGAGGTGTTTGGTTTACGTGTACATTACACTTGGTATAACTCTTACACAGACTACACTTCATACCTGATGTCACCGAGGTGTTTGGTTTACGTGTACAGTACACTTGGTATAACTCTTACACAGACTACACTTCATACCTGATGTCACCGAGGTGTTTGGTTTACGTGTACAGTACACTTGGTATAACTCTTACACAGACTACACTTCATACCTGATGTCACCGAGGTGTTTGGTTTACATGTACAGTACACTTGGTATAACTCTTACACAGACTACACTACATACCTGATGTCACCGAGGTGTTTGGTTTACATGTACAGTACACTTGGTATAACTCTTACACAGACTACACTACATATCTGATGTCACCAAGGTGTTTGGCTTACGTGTACAGTACACTTGGTATAACTCTTACACAGACTATACTTCACACCTACAATTAATACCTGATGTCACAGAGGTGTTTGGTTTACGTGTACATTACACTTGGTATAACTCTTACACAGACTACACTTCATACCTGATGTCACCGAGGTGTTTGGTTTACGTGTACAGTACACTTGGTATAACACTTACACAGACTACACTTCATACCTGATGTCACCGAGGTGTTTGGATTTCGTGTACAGTACACTTGGTATAACTCTTACACAGACTACACTTCATACCTGATGTCACCGAGGTGTTTGGTTTACGTGTACAGTACACTTGGTATAACACTTACACAGACTACACTTCATACCTGATGTCACCAAGGTGTTTGGTTTACGTGTACAGTACACTTGGTATAACTCTTACACAGACTACACTACATACCTGATGTCACCGGCGTGTTTGGTTTACATGTACACTACACTTGGTATAACTCTTACCTAGACTGCACTTCATACCTGATGTCACCGAGGTGTTTGGTTTATGTGTACAGTACACTTGGTATAACTCTTACACAGACTACACTTCATACCTGATGTTACCGAGGTGTTTGGTTTACATGTACAGTACACTTGGTATAACTCTTACACAGACTACACTACATACCTGATGTCACCGAGGTGTTTGGTTTACATGTACAGTACACTTGGTATAACTCTTACACAGACTGCACTTCATACCTGATGTTACCGGGGTGTGTGGTTTACATGTACAGTACACTTGGTATAACTCTTACACAGACTACACTACATACCTGATGTCACCGAGGTGTTTGGTTTACATGTACAGTACACTTGGTATAACTCATACTTACACTACACTTCATACCTGATGTCACCAAGGTGTTTGGTAAAACTCTTACACAGACTACACTTCATAGCTGATGTCACTTAATTTATCATTTGGTTTACATAACAACTGATGGTTTTTACAAGTTCACTACCATCTTTGATAGTCTGAGTTTGTGTTAAAGGATAAAAATAGGCTTACCTGTAGAAATATCTTTGTTTTTCCTTTTGCATCGTCCACTGCAGTCCTTCCCTGTAAGAAAATAAAAATAAACATTTTAAACATGCATTTTTTACATCTACCAATGTAAACAAAGTATATAAATAATAATTGAACTTTACAAAATAACTTTTTATATTACAATGATGTCTGGTAAACATGAACGTTTTGTTATGATGAATAACAGACATCTTGTCAACAAATCTCCTCAATGTCAGTTATACAGCTACATACATGTATAACAAAAGTAGTTTTTGTAACAGATCTAATCAAACTTGATATTTTCCGATTCTGTACAAAGAGTCGAGTTAAATAAATGGCCACACTCAGGGTGAAATATTTGGTTTGTGTGAAATAATTAATGTTTTATCATGCCATCCATTAAAAATGTACTATAAATCTCTGTGGTCAAAGTATAAAAAAATAACTTTTTGTAACAAACGTCGTTGAGACTGATATTTTCTGATTCTGTACGAAGAGTCGAGTTAAATAAATGGCCCCACTCAGGGTGAAATATTTGGTTTGTGTGAAATAATGTACGTTTTATCATGTCCACCATTAAAAATGTACTATAATCTCAGTGGTCAAAGTATAAAAAAATAACTTTTTGTAACAAACGTCATTGAGACTAATATTTTCTGATTCTGTACGAAGAGTCGAGTTAAACAAATGGCCACACTCATGGTGAAATATTTAGTTTCAGTGAAATAATGTATGTTTTATCATGTCTGCCATTAAAAATGTACTATAAATCTCTGTGGTCAAAGTATAAAAAATAACTTTTTGTAACAAACGTCGTTGAGACTGATATTTTCTGATTCAGGTCAATGAAATGAATAAAATGAATCCCAACACTTATGGTGAAATATATCATTATCTGAGATTAATCAATGAATCTTGTAACATGTCGGCCATAACAAGATGTACATTGATATTTTCTGATTCAGTACAAAAATGAAGTAAAACACGACCTTCCACTGAGGAATACATACCCCGTCATCCTGGCTGTGTATGTCAGCCCCCTTTGATATCAGTAGTTCTGCCACGTCTAGGAAGCCTCCATATGCAGCCTCATGTAATGGTGTGATTTTCTAGAACCATATTAAATAGAGATTAAACACAACGATTTCTCTGTAAATAACAGACATCTTGTCAACAAATCTCCTCAATGTCAGTTATACAGCTACATATAACAAAAGTAGTTTTTGTAACAGATCTAATTAAACTTGATATTTTCTGATTCTGTACAAAGAGGTGAGTTAAATAAATGGCCACACTCAGGGTGAAATATTTGGTTTGTATGAAATAATGTATGTTTTATCACGTCGGCCATTAAAAATGTACTATAAATCTCTGTGGTCAATGTATAAAAAAATAACTTTTTGTAAAAAACGTCGATGAGACTAATATTTTCTGATTCTGTACGAAGAGTCGAGTTAAACAAATGGCCACACTCACGGTGAAATATTTGGTTTGTGTAAAATAATGTATGTTTTATCATGTCTGCCATTAAAAATGTACTATAAATCTCTGTGGTCAATGTATAAAAAAATAACTTTTTGTAACAAACGTCGTTGAGACTGATATTTTCTGATTCTGTACAAAGAGGCGAGTTAAATAAATGGCCACACTCACGGTGAAATATTTGGTTTGTGTGAAATAATGTATGTTTTATCATGTCGGCCATTAAAAATGTACTATAAATCTCTGTGGTCAAAGTATAAAAAAATAACTTTTGATAACAAACATCGTTGAGAGTGATATTTTCTGATTCAGGTCAATGAGACGAATAAAATGAATCCCAACACTTATGGTGAAATATATCATTATCTGAAATTAATCAACGAATCTTGTAACATGTCGGCCATAACAAGATGTACATTGATATTTTCTGATTCAGTACAAAAATGAAGTAAAACACGACCTTCCACTGAGGAATACATACCCAGTCATCCTGGCTGTTGATGTCAGCCCCCTTTGATATCAGTAGTTCTGCCACGTCTCGGGAGCCTCCTCTTGCAGCCCAGTGTAATGGTGTGCGTTTCTGGAACCATATTAAATAGAGATTAAACACAATGATTTCTCTGTAAATAACAGACATCTTGTCAACAAATCTCCTCAAAGTAAGTTATACAGCTACATATAACAAAAGTAGTTTTTGTAACAGATCTCATTAAACTTGATATTTTCTGATTCTGTACAAAGAGACGAGTTAAACAAATGGCCACACTTAGGGTGAAATGTTTGGTTTGTGTGAAATAATGTATGTTTTATCATGTCAGCCATTAAAAATGTACTATAAATCTCTGTGGTCAAAGTATAAAAAAATAACTTTTTGTAACAAACGTTGTTGAGACTGATATTTTCTGATTCTGTACGAAGAGTCGAGTTAAACAAATGGCCACACTCAGGGTGAAATATTTGGTTTGTGTGAAATAATGGATGTTTTATCATGTCAGCCATTAAAAATATACTACAAATCTCTGTGGTCAAAGTATAAAAAAATAACTTTTTGTAACAAACGTCGTTGAGACTGATATTTTCTGATTCAGGTCAATGAAATGAATAAAATGAATCCCAACACTTATGGTGAAATATATCATTATCTGAGATTAATCAATGAATCTTGTAACATGTCGGCCATAACAAGATGTACATTGATATTTTCTGATTCAGTACAAAAATGAAGTAAAACACGACCTTCCACTGAGGAATACATACCTCCCAATCCTGGCTGTGTATGTCAGCCCCCTTTGATATCAGTAGTTCTGCCACGTCTCGGGAGCCTCCCTGTGCAGCCCTGTGTAATGGTGTGGATTTCTAGAACCATATTAAATAGAGATTAAACACAACGATTTCTCTGTAAATAACAGACATCTTGTCAACAAATCTCCTCAATGTCAGTTATACAGCTACATATAACAAAAGTAGTTTTTGTAACAGATCTAATTAAACTTGATATTTTCTGATTCTATACAAAGAGACGAGTTAAATAAATGGCCACACTCTGGGTGAAATATTTGGTTTCTGTGAAATAATGTATGTTTTATCATGTCAGCCATTAAAAATGTATTATAAATCTCTGTGGTCAAAGAATAAAAAAATAACTTTTCGTAACAAACGTCGTTGAGACTGATATTTTCTGATTCTGTACGAAGATTCGAGTTAAATAAATGGCCACACTCAGGGTGAAATATTTGGTTTGTGTGAAATAATGTATGTTTTATCATGTCGGCCATTAAAACTGTACTATAAATCTCTGTGGTCAAAGTATAAAAAAATAACTTTTTGCAACAAACGTCGTTGAGACTGATATTTTCTGATTCAGGTCAATGAGATGAATAAAATGAATCCCAACACTTATGGTGAAATATATCATTATCTGAAATAATCAATGAATCTTGTAACATGTCGGCCATAACAAGATGTACATTGATATTTTCTGATTCAGTACAAAAATGAAGTAAAACACGACCTTCCACTGAGGAATACATACCGCGACATCCTGTCTGTGTATGTCAGCCCCCTTTGATATCAGTAGTTCTGCCACGTCTCGGGAGCCTCCCTGTGCAGCCCTGTGTAATGGTGTGGATCCCTAGAACCATATTAAATAGAGATTAAACACAACGATTTCTCTGTAAATAACAGACATCTTGTCAACAAATCTCCTCAATGTCAGTTATACAGCTACATATAACAAAAGTAGTTTTTGTAACAGATCTAATTAAACTTGATATTTTCTGATTCTGTACAAAGAGTCGAGTTAAACAAGTGGCCACACTCAGGGTGAAATATTTGGTTTGTAAGAAATAATGTATGTTTTATCATGTTGGCCATTAAAAATGTACTATAAATCTCTGTGGTCAAAGTATAAAAAAATAACATTTTGTAACAGACGTCGTTGAGACTGATATTTTCTGATTCTGTACAAAGAGACGAGTTAAATAAATGGCCACACTTAGGGTGAAATATTAGGTTTGTATGAAATAATGGATGTTTTATCATGTCGGCCATTAAAAATGTATTATAAATCTCTGTGGTCAAAGTATAAAAAAAATAACTTTTTGTAACAAACGTCGTTGAGACTGATATTTTCTGATTCTGTACAAAGAGTCAAGTTAAATAAATGGCCACACTCAGGGTGAAATATTTGGTTTGTATGAAATAATGTATGTTTTATCATGTTGGCCATTAAAAATGTACTATAAATCTCTGTGGTCAAAGTATAAAAAAATAACTTTTTGTAACAGACGTCGTTGAGACTGATATTTTCTGATTCTGTACAAAGAGACGAGTTAAATAAATGGCCACACTCAGGGTGAAATATTAGGTTTGTATGAAATAATGGATGTTTTATCATGTCGGCCATTAAAAATGTATTATAAATCTCTGTGGTCAAAGTATAAAAAAAATAACTTTTTGTAACAAACGTCGTTGAGACTGATATTTTCTGATTCTGTTCAAAGAGTCGAGTTAAATAAATGGCCACACTCAGGGTGAAATATTTGGTTTGTGTGAAATAATGTATGTTTTATCATGTCGGCCATTAAAAATGTACTATAAATCTCTGTGGTCAAAGTATAAAAAAATAATTTTTTGCAATATACGTCGTTGAGACTGATATTTTCTGATTCAGGTCAATGAGACAAATAAAATGAATCCCAACACTTATGGTGACATATATCATTATCTGAGATTAATCAATGAATTTTGTAACATGTCGGCCATAACAAGATGTACATTGATATTTTCTGATTCAGTACAAAAATGAAGTAAAACACGACCTTCCACTGAGGAATACATACCCCGCCATCCTGGCTGTGTATGTCAGCCCCCTTTGATATCAGTAGTTCTGCCACGTCTAGGGAGCCTCCCTGTGCAGCCCTGTGTAATGGTGTGGATCCCTAGAACCATATTAAATAGAGATTAAACACAACGATTTCTCTGTAAATAACAGACATCTTGTCAACAAATCTCCTCAATGTAAGTTATACAGATACATATAACAAAAGTAGTTTTTGTAACAGATCTAATTAAACTTGATATTTTCTGATTCTGTACGAAGAGTCGAGTTAAATAAATGGCCACACTCAGGCTGAAATATTTGGTTTGTATGAAATAATGTACGTTTTATCATGTCGGCCATTAAAAATGTACTATAAATCTCTGTGGTCAATGTGTAAAAAAATAACTTTTTGTAACAAACGTCATTGAGACTGATATTTTCTGATTCTGTATGAAGAGTCGAGTTAAATAAATGGCCACACTCAGGCTGAAATATTTGGTTTGTATGAAATAATGTACGTTTTATCATGTCGGCCATTAAAAATGTACTATAAATCTCTGTGGTCAATGTGTAAAAAAATAACTTTTTGTAACAAACGTCGTTGAGACTGATATTTTCTGATTCTGTACAAAGAGTCGAGTTAAACAAGTGGCCACACTCAGGGTGGAATATTTGGTTTGTGTGAAATAATGTATGTTTTATCATGTCCACCATTAAAAATGTACTATAAATCTCTGTGGTCAAAGTATAAAAAAATAACTTTTTGTAACAAACGTCATTGAGACTGATATTTTCTGATTCAGGTCAATGAGACGAATAAAATGAATCCCAACACTTATGGTGAAATATATCATTATCTGAGATTAATCAATGAATCTCGTAACATGTCGGCCATAACAAGATGTACATTGATATTTTCTGATTCAGTACAAAAATGAAGTAAAACACGACCTTCCACTGAGGAATACATACCCCGTCATCCTGGCTGTGTATGTCAGCCCCCTTTGATATCAGTAGTTCTGCCACGTCTCGGGAGCCTTCACTTGCAGCCCTGTGTAATGGTGTGTATTTCTAGAACCATATTAAATAGAGATTAAACACAACGATTTCTCTGTAAATAACAGACATCTTGTCAACAAATCTCCTCAATGTAAGTTATACAGCTACATATAACAAAAGTAGTTTTTGTAACAGATCTAATCAAACTTGATATTTTCTGATTCTGTAAAAAGAGTCGAGTTAAACAAATGGCCACACTCAGGGTGAAATATTTGGTTTGTAAGAAATAATGTATGTTTTATCATGTCGGCCATTAAAAATGTATTATAAATCTCTGTGGTCAATGTATAAAAAAATAACTTTTTGTAACAAACGTCGTTGAGACTGATATTTTCTGATTCTGTACGAAGAGTAGAGTTAAATAAATGGCCACACTCAGGGTGAAATATTTGGTTTGTGTGAAATAATGTATGTTTTATCATGTTGGCCATTAAAAATGTACTATAAATCTCTGTTGTCAATTTTGTGTAAAAATAATGGATGTTTTATCATGTCGGCCATATGCAGTCTACCTGTCATACTGGACATATACAGTCTATCTGTCATACTTGACATATGCAGACTACCTGTCATACTGGACATTCCATTCTACCTGTCATACTGGACATATGCAGTACACCTGTCAACTGGACATATGCAGTACACCTGTCAACTGGACATATGCTATCTAACTGTCATACTAGACATATCCAATCTACCTGTCCTACTGGAAATATGCAGTACACCTGTCATACTGAACAAATGCAATCAAACATTCATACCAGACATATGAAGTCTACATTTCATATTTGACGAATGGTCTAGCTGTCATACTTGACATACAGTCTACATTTCATACTGGAATATGCATTCTACCTATCATAGTCGAAACATCCCAATTACCTGTCATACTTGACATATACAGTTTACCTTTCATACTGGATACATGACGTTTACCTGTCAAACCTGACATTGTAATGTCATACTTGACATATGCAGTGTAATGTCATACTAGACATATGTAGACTACCTGTCATACTGAACATATCCATTATAACTGTCATACTTGACATATGTAGACTACATGTCATACATGACATATGCCGTGTAATGTCATACTTGACATATGTAGACTACCTGGTATGTTGGACGTATTCAATACAACTGTCATGCTAGACATATGCAGTAAACATGTCGTACTGGACATATGCACTCCATCTCTCATAATGGACATATCCAGTGTACCTGTCATACTGGACATGTCAAGTATACCTATAATACTGGACATATGCAGTCTACAAGTCATACCGTAGACATGCACTCCACCTGTCATACTGGACATCTCCATTCTAATTGTCATACTCGACATATGTAGACTACATGTCATACTTGACATGTAGATAGCCTGTCATACTGGACATATCAATTCTACCTGTCATACTGGACATATCCATTTTACCGGTCATACTGGACATATCCATTCTACCTGTAATACTTGACAGATGCAGACTACCTGTCATAGTTGACATATGCATCTACTTGTCATACTTGACACATGCACTTTACCTGTCCTAGTGCATATAGGCAGTCTACATGTAATCAGACATTTGAAGTCTACCTGTCATACCAGACATATGCAGTCTACCTGTCATACTGGACATTGCCATCTGCCTGTCATGCTTGACATGCAGACTACCTGTCACGTTGGACGTATTCAATACAACTGTCATGCTAGACATATGAAGTAAACATGTCGTACTGGACATATGCACTCCGTCTGTCATACTGGACATATGCAGTCTACCAGTCATACTTGACATATGTAGACTACCTGTCATACTGGACATGTGAACTCTACCTATCATACTGGATGTTTGCAGTCTTCAAGTCATACTGTACATATGCACTCCACCTGTCATACTGGTCATATGTTGTCTACCTGTCACGCAGAACATATGCAATCCACATATCATACTGGACATATGCAGTCCACCTGTCAAACTGGACTTGTGCAGTCTATCAGTCATAACAAACATATGCAGTCTACAGTCTGCTGGGCATATTAAAGTCTACATGTCATGCTAGGCATATCCAGTCTACCTGAAATACTTGACATATTCTGTCTACATTTCATACGGGAATAGTCAGTTTTTCTACCGCAGCTTTGGGTTTTCTCCGGGTACTCCTGCTTCCTTCCCCAATAAAAACTGGACGCCTAGATATAGCTAAAAAATTGCTGAAAATGGCGTTAAACATCATTTAAAAAAACAAACATATGGGAATATGCAGTCTACCTGTCATACTTGACGTGCAGTCTACCTATCAACTGGACATGTGAATACTACCTGACATACTGGACATGTGCAGTCTACTTGTAATACTGGATATATGCAGTCTACATGTCATACTTGACATATGTAGAATACCTGTCATACTGGACATATCCATTATAAATACTTGACATATGTAGACTACCTGTCATACTTGACACATGTAGACTACCTGTCACTGGACAATTATATGTCATAATGGATGGACATATGTCGTTTACCTGTCATGCTTGACATATGCAGCCTACCTGTCATACTGGACATATGCAGTCTATCTGTTATACTGGACATGCTTGACAAATGGTCTACCTGTCATACTTGATACACAGTCTATATTTCATACTGGAATATGCATTCTACCTGTCATAGTCGACATATGCTAACTACCTAACATACAGTTTACCTTTCATACTGGATATATGCCGTTTATCTGTCATACAAATGTACTTTGTAATGTCATACTGGACATATGCAGTCTACCTGTCATACTGGACATATGCAGTCTACCTGTCATACTAGACATATGCAAAATAAATGTCATACTTGACATATGTAGACTACATGTCATATATGACATATGCAGTCTACCTGTCATACTGGACATATGTAGACTATCTGTCATACTGGACATATGCATAATAAAAGTCATACTTGACATATGTAGACTACATGTCATATTTGACATATGCAGTATACGAGTCATGCTTGACATACAGTCTCTTCAAGTCAAACTGAACAAATGCAGTCTATCTGTTATACTGGATATATGCAGTCTACCTGTCATACTGGACATATGACATCTACCTTTCATGCTTGACATGCAGACTTCCTGTCATGTTGGACATATGCAATCTACCTGTCATGCTGGACATATGCAGTAAACATACTGGAAATATGCAATATATCTGTCATACTGGACATATACTGGGTAAATACTAAACATGTGAAGTCTACCTGTCATACTACACATGTGAAGTCTACCTGTCATTCTGCAATTTACCTGTAAAAACTAGACAGGTGCAGCCTTCCTGTCATACTAGGCATGCAATTAACATATAAATACTAGACATATGCAGTCTACCTGTCATACCACACATGCAACGTACATGTCAATACTAGACATGAATTTTACCTGTCATATAGACATAAACAGTCTACATGTCTACCTGTCATGCTGAACATATGCAATCCACATATCATACTGGACATATGCAGTCCACCTGTCAAACTGGACTTGTGCAGTCTATCAGTCATAACAAACATATGCAGTCTACAGTCTGCTGGGCATATTAAAGTCTACATGTCATGCTAGGCATATCCAGTCTACCTGAAATACTTGACATATTCTGTCTACATTTCATACGGGAATAGTCAGTTTTTCTACCGCAGCTTTGGGTTTTCTCCGGGTACTCCGGCTTCCTTCCCCAATAAAAACTGGACGCCTAGATATAGCTAAAAAATTGCTGAAAATGGCGTTAAACATCATTTAAAAAAACAAACATATGGGAATATGCAGTCTACCTGTCATACTTGACGTGCAGTCTACCTATCAACTGGACATGTGAATACTACCTGACATACTGGACATGTGCAGTCTACTTGTAATACTGGATATATGCAGTCTACATGTCATACTTGACATATGTAGAATACCTGTCATACTGGACATATCCATTATAAATACTTGACATATGTAGACTACCTGTCATACTTGACACATGTAGACTACCTGTCACTGGACAATTATATGTCATAATGGATGGACATATGTCGTTTACCTGTCATGCTTGACATATGCAGCCTACCTGTCATACTGGACATATGCAGTCTATCTGTTATACTGGACATGCTTGACAAATGGTCTACCTGTCATACTTGATACACAGTCTATATTTCATACTGGAATATGCATTCTACCTGTCATAGTCGACATATGCTAACTACCTAACATACAGTTTACCTTTCATACTGGATATATGCCGTTTATCTGTCATACAAATGTACTTTGTAATGTCATACTGGACATATGCAGTCTACCTGTCATACTGGACATATGCAGTCTACCTGTCATACTAGACATATGCAAAATAAATGTCATACTTGACATATGTAGACTACATGTCATATATGACATATGCAGTCTACCTGTCATACTGGACATATGTAGACTATCTGTCATACTGGACATATGCATAATAAAAGTCATACTTGACATATGTAGACTACATGTCATATTTGACATATGCAGTATACGAGTCATGCTTGACATACAGTCTCTTCAAGTCAAACTGAACAAATGCAGTCTATCTGTTATACTGGATATATGCAGTCTACCTGTCATACTGGACATATGACATCTACCTTTCATGCTTGACATGCAGACTTCCTGTCATGTTGGACATATGCAATCTACCTGTCATGCTGGACATATGCAGTAAACATACTGGAAATATGCAATATATCTGTCATACTGGACATATACTGGGTAAATACTAAACATGTGAAGTCTACCTGTCATACTACACATGTGAAGTCTACCTGTCATTCTGCAATTTACCTGTAAAAACTAGACAGGTGCAGCCTTCCTGTCATACTAGGCATGCAATTAACATATAAATACTAGACATATGCAGTCTACCTGTCATACCACACATGCAACGTACATGTCAATACTAGACATGAATTTTACCTGTCATATAGACATAAACAGTCTACATGTCTACCTGTCATGCTGAACATATGCAATCCACATATCATACTGGACATATGCAGTCCACCTGTCATACTGGACTTGTGTAGTCTATCAGTCATAACAAACATATGCAGTCTACAGTCTGCTGGGCATATTAAAGTCTACAAGTCATACTAGGCATATCAAGTCTACCTGACATACTTGCCATATTCCGTCTACATTTCATACTGGAATAGTCAGTTTTTCTACCGCAGCTTTGGGTTTTCTCCGGGTACTCCGGCTTCCTTCCCCAATAAAAACTGGACGCATAGATATAGCTAACAAATTGCTGAAAATGGTGTTAAACATCATTCAAACAAACCAACATCATATGGGAATATGCAGTATACTTGTCATACTTGACGTGCAGTCTACCTGTCAACTGGACATGTGAATACTACCTGTCATACTTGACATATGTAGACTACCTGTCATACTGGACAGATCCATTATAAATACTTGACATATGCAGTCTACCTGTCATAATTGACACATGTAGACTACCTGTTATACTGGACATGTTCATTGTAAATACTTGACATATGTAGACTACCTGTCATACTTGACACATGTAGAATACCTGTCACGAGACAATTATATCTGTCATAATGGATGGACATGTCGTTTACCTGTCATGCTTGACATATGCAGCCTACCTGTCATACTGGACATATGCAGTCTATCTGTCATACTAGACATACTGGACATATGCAGTCTATCTGTTATACTGGACATATGCAGTCTATTTGTTATACTTGACATATGCAGTCTATCTGTCATACTAGACATACTAGACATATGCAGTCTATCTGTCATACTAGACATACTGGACATATGCAGTCTATCTGTTATACTTGACATATGCAGTCTATCTGTCATACTAGACATACTGGACATATGCAGTCTATCTGTCATACTAGACATACTGGACATATGCAGTCTATTTGTTATACTGGACATATGCAGTCTATCTGTCATACTAGACATACTAGACATATGCAGTCTATCTGTTATACTGGACATATGCTTGACCTTGATAATCAGTCTACATTTCATACTGGAATATGCATTCTACCTGTCATAGTCGACATATGCTAACTACCTAACATACAGTTTACCTTTCATACTGGATGTATGCCGTTTATCTGTCATACAAATGTACTTTGTAATGTCATAGTTGACATATGAAGTCTACCTGTCATACTGGACATATGTAGACTACCTGTCATACTGGACATATGTAGACTACCTGTCATACTGGACATATGCAGTCTACTTGTCATACTAGACATGCATAATAAATGTCATACTTGACATATGTAGACTACCTGTCATACTAGACATATGTATAATAAATGTCATACTTGACACATGTAGACTACATGTCATATATGACAAATGCAGTCTACCTGTCATACCGGACATATATAGACTACCTGTCAACTGGACATATGCATAATAAATGTCATACTTGACATATGTAGACTACCTGTCATACTGGACATATGCATAATAAATGACATACTTAACATATGTAGACTACCTGTCATACTGGACATATGCATAATAAATGACATACTTGACATATGTAGACTACATTTCATACAGTATATGAGTCATGCTTGACATACAGTGTCTTCATGTCAAACTGAACAAATGCAGTCTATCTGTTATACTGGACATATGCAGTCTACCTGTCATACTGGACATATATAGACTACATGTCATACTAGACATATGCATAATAAATGTCATACTTGACATATGTAGACTACCTGTCATACTGGACATATGCATAATAAATGACATACTTGACATATGTAGACTACATTTCATACAGTATATGAGTCATGCTTGACATACAGTGTCTTCATGTCAAACTGAACAAATGCAGTCTATCTGTTATACTGGACATATGCAGTCTACCTGTCATACTGGACATATGACATCTACCTTTCATGCTTGACATGCAGACTTCCTGTCATGTTGGACATATGAAATCTACATGTAGACTACCTGTTATACTGGACATATGCAGTCTACCTGTCATAATTGACACATGTAGACTACCTGTCATACTGGACATATCCATTATAAATACTTGACATATGTAGACTACCTGTCATACTTGACACATGTAGAATACCTGTCACGAGACAATTATATCTGTCATAATGGATGGACATGTGTCGTTTACCTGTCATGCTTGACATATGCAGCCTACCTGTCATACTGGACATATGGAGTCTATCTGTCATACTAGACATATTGGACATATGCAGTCTATCTGTCATACTAGACATATTGGACATATGCAGTCTATCTGTTATACTGGACATATGCAGTCTATCTGTTATACTGGACATACTAGACATATGCAGTCTATCTGTCATACTAGACATACTGGACATACGCAGTCTATTTGTTATACTGGACATATGCAGTCTATCTGTCATACTAGACATACTAGACATATGCAGTCTATTTGTTATACTGGACATATGCTTGACCTTGATACACAGTCTACATTTCATACTGGAATATGCATTCTACCTGTCATATTCGACATATGCTAACTACCTAACATACAGTTTAACTTTCATACTGGATATATGCCGTTTATTTGTCATACAAATGTATTTTGTAATGTCATAGTTGACATATGCAGTCTACCTGTCATACTGGACATATGTAGACTACCTGTCATACTGGACATATGCAGTCTACCTGTCATACTGGACATATGCAGTCTACCTGTCATACTGGACATATGTAGACTACATGTCATATTCGACATATGCATAATAAATATCATACTTGACATATGTAGACTACCTGTCATACTGGACATATGGATAATAAGTGACATACTTGACATATGTAGATTATAAGTCATAGTTGACATATGCAGTATACGAGTCATGCTTGACATACAGTCTCTTCAAGTCAAACTGAACAAATGCAGTCTATCTGTTATACTGGATATATGCAGTCTACCTGTCATACTGGACATATGACATCTACCTTTCATGCTTGACATGCAGACTTCCTGTCATGTTGGACATATGCAATCTACCTGTCATGCTGGACATATGCAGTAAACATACTGGAAATATGCAATATATCTGTCATACTGGACATATACTGGGTAAATACTAAACATGTGAAGTCTACCTGTCATACTACACATGTGAAATCTACCTGTCATTCTGCAATTTACCTGTAAAAACTAGACAGGTGCAGCCTTCCTGTCATACTAGGCATGCAATTAACATATAAATACTAGACATATGCAGTCTACCTGTCATACCACACATGCAACGTACATGTCAATACTAGACATGAATTTTACCTGTCATATAGACATAAACAGCCTACATGTCTACCTGTCATGCTGA
Organism: Limnoperna fortunei; assembly: GCA_944474755.1. Lineage (NCBI taxonomy): Eukaryota > Metazoa > Mollusca > Bivalvia > Mytilida > Modiolidae > Limnoperna > Limnoperna fortunei. The sequence continues at coordinate 112,573,740 of OX104112.1, read as the reverse complement.
ACATATGCAATCCACATATCATACTGGACATATGCAGTCCACCTGTCAAACTGGACTTGTGCAGTCTATCAGTCATAACAAACATATGCAGTCTACAGTCTGCTGGGCATATTAAAGTCTACATGTCATGCTAGGCATATCCAGTCTACCTGAAATACTTGACATATTCTGTCTACATTTCATACGGGAATAGTCAGTTTTTCTACCGCAGCTTTGGGTTTTCTCCGGGTACTCCGGCTTCCTTCCCCAATAAAAACTGGACGCCTAGATATAGCTAAAAAATTGCTGAAAATGGCGTTAAACATCATTTAAAAAAACAAACATATGGGAATATGCAGTCTACCTGTCATACTTGACGTGCAGTCTACCTATCAACTGGACATGTGAATACTACCTGACATACTGGACATGTGCAGTCTACTTGTAATACTGGATATATGCAGTCTACATGTCATACTTGACATATGTAGAATACCTGTCATACTGGACATATCCATTATAAATACTTGACATATGTAGACTACCTGTCATACTTGACACATGTAGACTACCTGTCACTGGACAATTATATGTCATAATGGATGGACATATGTCGTTTACCTGTCATGCTTGACATATGCAGCCTACCTGTCATACTGGACATATGCAGTCTATCTGTTATACTGGACATGCTTGACAAATGGTCTACCTGTCATACTTGATACACAGTCTATATTTCATACTGGAATATGCATTCTACCTGTCATAGTCGACATATGCTAACTACCTAACATACAGTTTACCTTTCATACTGGATATATGCCGTTTATCTGTCATACAAATGTACTTTGTAATGTCATACTGGACATATGCAGTCTACCTGTCATACTGGACATATGCAGTCTACCTGTCATACTAGACATATGCAAAATAAATGTCATACTTGACATATGTAGACTACATGTCATATATGACATATGCAGTCTACCTGTCATACTGGACATATGTAGACTATCTGTCATACTGGACATATGCATAATAAAAGTCATACTTGACATATGTAGACTACATGTCATATTTGACATATGCAGTATACGAGTCATGCTTGACATACAGTCTCTTCAAGTCAAACTGAACAAATGCAGTCTATCTGTTATACTGGATATATGCAGTCTACCTGTCATACTGGACATATGACATCTACCTTTCATGCTTGACATGCAGACTTCCTGTCATGTTGGACATATGCAATCTACCTGTCATGCTGGACATATGCAGTAAACATACTGGAAATATGCAATATATCTGTCATACTGGACATATACTGGGTAAATACTAAACATGTGAAGTCTACCTGTCATACTACACATGTGAAGTCTACCTGTCATTCTGCAATTTACCTGTAAAAACTAGACAGGTGCAGCCTTCCTGTCATACTAGGCATGCAATTAACATATAAATACTAGACATATGCAGTCTACCTGTCATACCACACATGCAACGTACATGTCAATACTAGACATGAATTTTACCTGTCATATAGACATAAACAGTCTACATGTCTACCTGTCATGCTGAACATATGCAATCCACATATCATACTGGACATATGCAGTCCACCTGTCATACTGGACTTGTGTAGTCTATCAGTCATAACAAACATATGCAGTCTACAGTCTGCTGGGCATATTAAAGTCTACAAGTCATACTAGGCATATCAAGTCTACCTGACATACTTGCCATATTCCGTCTACATTTCATACTGGAATAGTCAGTTTTTCTACCGCAGCTTTGGGTTTTCTCCGGGTACTCCGGCTTCCTTCCCCAATAAAAACTGGACGCATAGATATAGCTAACAAATTGCTGAAAATGGTGTTAAACATCATTCAAACAAACCAACATCATATGGGAATATGCAGTATACTTGTCATACTTGACGTGCAGTCTACCTGTCAACTGGACATGTGAATACTACCTGTCATACTTGACATATGTAGACTACCTGTCATACTGGACAGATCCATTATAAATACTTGACATATGCAGTCTACCTGTCATAATTGACACATGTAGACTACCTGTTATACTGGACATGTTCATTGTAAATACTTGACATATGTAGACTACCTGTCATACTTGACACATGTAGAATACCTGTCACGAGACAATTATATCTGTCATAATGGATGGACATGTCGTTTACCTGTCATGCTTGACATATGCAGCCTACCTGTCATACTGGACATATGCAGTCTATCTGTCATACTAGACATACTGGACATATGCAGTCTATCTGTTATACTGGACATATGCAGTCTATTTGTTATACTTGACATATGCAGTCTATCTGTCATACTAGACATACTAGACATATGCAGTCTATCTGTCATACTAGACATACTGGACATATGCAGTCTATCTGTTATACTTGACATATGCAGTCTATCTGTCATACTAGACATACTGGACATATGCAGTCTATCTGTCATACTAGACATACTGGACATATGCAGTCTATTTGTTATACTGGACATATGCAGTCTATCTGTCATACTAGACATACTAGACATATGCAGTCTATCTGTTATACTGGACATATGCTTGACCTTGATAATCAGTCTACATTTCATACTGGAATATGCATTCTACCTGTCATAGTCGACATATGCTAACTACCTAACATACAGTTTACCTTTCATACTGGATGTATGCCGTTTATCTGTCATACAAATGTACTTTGTAATGTCATAGTTGACATATGAAGTCTACCTGTCATACTGGACATATGTAGACTACCTGTCATACTGGACATATGTAGACTACCTGTCATACTGGACATATGCAGTCTACTTGTCATACTAGACATGCATAATAAATGTCATACTTGACATATGTAGACTACCTGTCATACTAGACATATGTATAATAAATGTCATACTTGACACATGTAGACTACATGTCATATATGACAAATGCAGTCTACCTGTCATACCGGACATATATAGACTACCTGTCAACTGGACATATGCATAATAAATGTCATACTTGACATATGTAGACTACCTGTCATACTGGACATATGCATAATAAATGACATACTTAACATATGTAGACTACCTGTCATACTGGACATATGCATAATAAATGACATACTTGACATATGTAGACTACATTTCATACAGTATATGAGTCATGCTTGACATACAGTGTCTTCATGTCAAACTGAACAAATGCAGTCTATCTGTTATACTGGACATATGCAGTCTACCTGTCATACTGGACATATATAGACTACATGTCATACTAGACATATGCATAATAAATGTCATACTTGACATATGTAGACTACCTGTCATACTGGACATATGCATAATAAATGACATACTTGACATATGTAGACTACATTTCATACAGTATATGAGTCATGCTTGACATACAGTGTCTTCATGTCAAACTGAACAAATGCAGTCTATCTGTTATACTGGACATATGCAGTCTACCTGTCATACTGGACATATGACATCTACCTTTCATGCTTGACATGCAGACTTCCTGTCATGTTGGACATATGAAATCTACATGTAGACTACCTGTTATACTGGACATATGCAGTCTACCTGTCATAATTGACACATGTAGACTACCTGTCATACTGGACATATCCATTATAAATACTTGACATATGTAGACTACCTGTCATACTTGACACATGTAGAATACCTGTCACGAGACAATTATATCTGTCATAATGGATGGACATGTGTCGTTTACCTGTCATGCTTGACATATGCAGCCTACCTGTCATACTGGACATATGGAGTCTATCTGTCATACTAGACATATTGGACATATGCAGTCTATCTGTCATACTAGACATATTGGACATATGCAGTCTATCTGTTATACTGGACATATGCAGTCTATCTGTTATACTGGACATACTAGACATATGCAGTCTATCTGTCATACTAGACATACTGGACATATGCAGTCTATTTGTTATACTGGACATATGCAGTCTATCTGTCATACTAGACATACTAGACATATGCAGTCTATTTGTTATACTGGACATATGCTTGACCTTGATACACAGTCTACATTTCATACTGGAATATGCATTCTACCTGTCATATTCGACATATGCTAACTACCTAACATACAGTTTAACTTTCATACTGGATATATGCCGTTTATTTGTCATACAAATGTATTTTGTAATGTCATAGTTGACATATGCAGTCTACCTGTCATACTGGACATATGTAGACTACCTGTCATACTGGACATATGCAGTCTACCTGTCATACTGGACATATGCAGTCTACCTGTCATACTGGACATATGTAGACTACATGTCATATTCGACATATGCATAATAAATGTCATACTTGACATATGTAGACTACCTGTCATACTGGACATATGGATAATAAGTGACATACTTGACATATGTAGATTATAAGTCATAGTTGACATATGCAGTATACGAGTCATGCTTGACATACAGTGTCTTCAAGTCAAACTGAACATATGCAGTCTACCTGTCATACTGGACATATGCAGTCTACCTGTCATACTGGACATATGCAATCTACCTGTCATGCTGGACATATGCAGTAAACATGTCATACTGGAAATATGCTTTCTATCTGTCATACTGGACATATACTGGGTAAATACAAGACATGTGAAGTCTACCTGTCATACTACACATGTGAAGTCTACCTGTCACTCTGCAATTTACCTATAAAAACTAGACAGGTGCAGCCTTTTTGTCATACTAGGCATGCAATTAACATATAAATACTACACATATGCAGTCTACCTGTCATACTACACATGTGAAGTCTACCTGTCACTCTGCAATTTACCTATAAAAACTAGACAGGTGCAGCCTTTTTGTCATACTAGGCATGCAATTAACATATAAATACTACACATATGCAGTCTACCTGTCATACTACGCATGCAACTTACATGTCAATACTAGACATGAATTTTACCTGTCATATAAACATAAGCAGTCTACCTGTAAATACTCAACATATTGAGGATACCTGTCATACTGGATTTACATGTAAATATACATATGCAGTATAACTGTCAATACTAGACATATGCAGTATAACTGTCAATACTAGACATATGCAGTCTACCTGTAAATACTCAACATATTGAGGATACCTGTCATATTAGACTTATGCAGTCTACCTGTCACACTGGACATGCAATTTTCATTGAAATACCTGAGATATGCATGTTGTTTTGTTTTCAGCTGATTTAAAAATGACTTGTTATAAATAGTTAACTTACATTATAGAGACTTGATAATCCAATTGTATTTAAGTAAATAGTTAAGAAACTTGATGTGTTATATAGCCATTCTTTGGAACATGACCAATCATCTACAAAGCAGGTAACCAATTCAGTTAGTTGATTTATCAGAAACAATTGTACAACTTACATCTTTATCTGTACAGTTGACAATGGCACCATTTTCTAAACTCTTCTCCACAGCTTTCAAATCACCACTTTCAGCAGCAGTCAATAAATCCTAAAATATAAGAATAGCAAAAAAAATAGTTAATTTAAATTTTACCAGTCAGGAGATTTTCAGGTTTATGGAGGTACCTAGGCCAATTTGAGATTATTGCAGATTCTTGAGTATTCACTTTTACAAAGCATCCTACAAAGCCATTTTGCTATATTCTGCAAAGTATCGTGGTGGCAACCCTTTAATGAATGCACTGATATTTTTTGTGACTTTTATAGGTACTATTTGCTAAACCAGATTTTTAATAATGATTATGGTTTAATTGTGTTAAATATGATGTCACTTTATATGCAACGGCTGAATAAAGCTGTGAAAAACAACTTGGGAAACTACAACAGATGGTTACCATGGCAACAAAAGAACCATTTTTGTAATTTTTGTAATTACCTTAGCTGTTACTGGCATTTTGCTTTTCTTAGATTGTATTGTTGGTGGAAATGTAAGGATTGTTGTCAAAGAATAACAAATATAATTTTTCAAGAAAAAATACTTTAATAAATCTAATAATTAATTAATCATTAATCAAAAATACTGGGCAAACAACTTTTCCATTGCTGGTTCTATCATGTCCATTTTGTTTGCAATAACTGCATTTTCTGATTTTGTCTCGCTCTTCGTTAATGGTAATGACTGGAAACAAATACCACTGTCTACATGCATTGAGTCCTTTTGGTTTAGTGACAGTTGGAAGTTTTGCATAGTCAAAGATACAATGTCTTTTCAATAAATTTATTGATATTTCATCGTCATCAATGTATTCCTTGATGAATACAGTGCCGGGATTTTGACTGCTCATTCCAAACTGATGGCATGATGAAATTCTGGGAGCACATTAAATTATGACTTCAAAAAATCTTTCCAGTTGTAGAAGACAACTGGACACTGGCTATCACAGATAAGATGTGGTATAATATGGTTGTTCCTAAATGATGCTACAACTGACAATGCAACCTCAGATAAGTTTCAACTGTAACGTTCCGCCATTTTAACTGAAATTATAAAAATAAGTAATAGTTAAACATTAACAAAATGCTGTAGACAATTTGAAACATGTTTCTGCCTTGATAAAGAAATTTTTATAGGAAGCCTTGTAACCGAGTGCTTGTTAAATTATGATGATATGTCTGTTTGTTTGTGTGCTGTTGAATGTCACTTTCAGCAATTTTTCAGCTATATCATGCATGGTGTCCAGTTTTTTGGGAAAGGAAGCCGTAGTACCTGGAGATAACCCCGACCATCAGAAAGAAAATTGGCAGTCCTTGTCAATAAGGATTGGAGTCGAAATCACCCCGTCTGCAGTGAAATTTGAACCTGCAACCCCAATGTAAACTGGCAGGTGACCAATTGTAGATGACTAACTACCTTAACCACTCTGCCACTAAGGCCCCTGTGTAAACAGGCAGGTGACCAATTGTAGATGACTAACTACCTTAACCACTCTGCCACTAAGGCCCCGGTGTAAACAGACAGGTGACCAATTGTAGATGACTAACTACCTTAACCACTCTGTCACTAAGGCCCCGGTGTAAACAGGCAGGTGACCAATTGTAGATGACTATCTTAACCACTCTGCCACTAAGGTCCCGGTGTAAACAGGCAGGTGACCAATTGTAGATGACTACCTTAACCACTCTGCCACTAAGGCCCCGGTGTAAACAGGCAGGTGACCAATTGTAGATGACTAACTACCTTAACCATGTTAACCACTCTGTCACTAAGGCCCCGGTGGTGTAAACAGGCAAGTGACCAATTGTAGATGACTAACTACCTTAACCACTCTGTCACTAAGGCCCCGGTGTGTAAACAGGCAGGTGACCAATTGTAGATGACTAACTACCTTAACCACTCTGTCACTAAGGCCCCGGTGTAAATAGGCAGGTGACCAATTGTAGATGACTAACTACCTTAACCATGTTAACCACTCTGTCACTAAGGCCCCGGTGGTGTAAACAGGCAAGTGACCAATTGTAGATGACTAACTACCTTAATCACTCTGCCATTAAGGCCCAGGTGTACACAGGCAGGTAACCAATTGTAGATGACTAACTACCTTAACCACTCTGCCACTGAGGCCCTGGTGTAAACAGGCAGGTGACCAATTGTAGATGACTAACTACCTTAACCACTCTGCCACTGAGGCCCTGGTGTAAACAGGCAGGTAACCAATTGTAGATGACTAACTACCTTAACCACTCGGCCACTAAGGCCCAGGTGTAAACACGCAGGTGACCAATTGTAGATGACTACCTTAACCACTCTGCCACTAAGGCCCCGGTGTAAACAGGCAGGTGACCAATTGTAGATGACTAACTACCTTAACCACTCTGCCACTGAGGCCCTGGTGTAAACATGCAGGTGACCAATTGTAGATGACTAACTACCTTAACCACTCTGCCACTAAGGCCCTGGTGTAAACAAGCAGGTGACCAATTGTAGATGACTAACTACCTTAACCACTCGGCCACTAAGGCCCCGGTGTAAACAGGCAGGTGACCAATTGTAGATGACTAACTACCTTAACCACTCTGCCACTAAGAACCCGGTGTAAACAGGCAGGTGACCAATTGTAGATGACTAACTACCTTAACCACTCTGCCACTAAGGCCCTGGTGTAAACAAGCAGGTGACCAATTGTAGATGACTAACTACCTTAACCACTCTGCCACTAAGGCCCCGGATTATATTATTACAAAATACATTACAACTAATATGCTTTTTTCAAATTTCAGTAAAACTATTCAAGAGTGTTATGAGATTGCTTAAATACCCTAGGCAGTCACATTATCATATTTAATTTTTAAAATATCTGTACTAAAGTGAAAACATATTTAATATAATTTCATGAAATTCTGTTGTGTGATTTCAGAGAGGTTGCACTGACATGAACAAGACTGAATGACAGACACACAATTTTCCCTGCAACATACAATAGGTTTGTTTTGTTTATTTGAATGGTGTTTAACGCCATTTATAGCAATTTTACAGCTATATCATTTCCAGTTTTTAAGGGGGGGAAGAAGCTGGAGTTCCAGGAGAAAACCTTTGACCGCTGGTAGGAAACCTGGCAATCCTTGTCATTGAAGATTGAAGTCGAGTACACCCTGCCCCCAGTGAGATTAAAACCTGCAACCTCAGTGTTGACAGAACTAGACCACATGATCAATAGTAGACTAACTACCTTAACAACTCTGCCACCGAGGCCCCCCACAGAATAAAAAAGAATTGCATGTAAATACCTTCCATATCCCAGCATGCCAGTCAGGATGAAGTTTTGCATGACCAACTTAAATACAGCTAAATTCCAGATTTCATGTTGCCCTGTCATGATTCTGCAAAAGACCATACCTGAAGAAAAAAAAATATTGTACAAATATTATAGAACAATTTTTTTAGAAATGAAAACCTTTTTATGTACATGTATTTGTTGTTTGGTTCATAATCATATTCTTCTGTTATTTTTTTTAAATTAAAATAATCAATATTTGCTTATATTTCACTGAATATTGATAACAAGACCTACCAAATAGCCACATTATTTTTGTTTGTCATGCACAGTTGTCATTGTGGAGACTGGCTGATGTTTCACCATATCCTTTATATCTGAAGTGGTGGAGGTAACATGCTGACTACACAATTAGCCCCTTTTAACATCCTCTGCTTCAGCAATTAAGTAGAATATCCGAGTTCCTGAAAAAGATATTCAAAGTTTTTACCAAAAATGAGATATAAAAAATGTAGAAGCCAACACTAAGACTTGTATTAAATAAAGTAATGGCCTTAAAAGATAGATTTCTAACTAGCAACTAATCAACATAACTTTTTATCAATCAAAGAATGAGAGGATACATGTACTTGTACCATTAAATGCAACACTTTGAGTGAATGATTGCTGACAGATTTTGGAACACTGACAAATCACTGACTGATTGATGACAAATACATCCGTCCAATATTATGAATCTGTAATTACCTTGGTAACCGTCACTGATCAGTGCGATCAGTCCAATCAGTGCGATCCAGATTCTATCAGGTAATTATATGTTTGTTTGTTTGTTTGATGGTGTTGAGCGCCACTTTCAGCAATTTTTCAGCTATATCATGGCGTCCAGTTTTTATTGGGGGAGGAAGCCGGAGTACCCCCGGAGAAAACCACCAACCTGCGGTAGGAAAACTGGCAATCCTTGTCAATTAAGATTGGAGTCGAGAATTATATGAATAAATCATTCAGTATTTGACGGATTCGTATAAATTATTAATTTGAGAATGAAACGAATTTTGCGTCATTTGTATAATATTTATATAAGCATTTATAATAAAATTTATAATAAAATAAACACAAGTATTCAAAAGAATAGTAAATACAAATGTTTTAATAAAATAAAATAATTAAACAAATTTAAAAGAACTAAAAAAACCTACTTGACAGGCATGTGATATCAAATAGATGGCTAAACAATCAGCCACCGAGGCACCCATCACGCCGGGGAGAAAAGTCTGGGAATACTGCAGTTAAGTTAAAAAATGTGTTACAGACACGTTTTAAACAGCATTTTATTTTTATGCAACTTCATTAATTCTTTAGGTCTATAAAGATCGGTTTAAACATTGTTATTACAGTCATATTGATAAAACAGAAACCTTTTTCAAAACTTGCCCTTTAAAAGAACATCCTTCAATTTGAATAAGAACTTATTTCATTGATTGAATGTTTGCTTTTCTTCCAGCGAGCAGTATTTCAGCTTTATTCAGGATGAGAATAAGTTAAAAAAAAACAATCAATTATAGAAACATAGACGAAAGGGCAAAAATTCTGAATTCCACATGAAAAATATGGGGTATGGGTAAGGGCGGAAAATTTGCTTTATGATCGTACTCTTTTTTGAAATCTACAAAAGATATCCTTATCGTGCAAGGGGTGTAACACTCTCTAAATATGCCACCCGCTATGGTCCGCGGCCTGAGGCTTTTTTGTATTATGACCTTAAAATCCGCAACGAAATGGCATCCCATAGCCGCAACCTGAGGACGCGCTGGGCAGCTCTGTGAACCCTAGTAAATAATTTCAAATACACACGAATTTTAAGGAAAATATTAATATATATCATTAAATATAACAGACATAGTAAAATAAACCAATTGTGATGGTTAAAGTGTGAAAAACAAAATTGATTTTCATCTTACGCTTTCATGTTAGCATCTTTAACTCAGAAGTATCTATATTCAAACATGGTTAGTCATTTATTCTTCATTAGAGATTTAATCATGTGTAAATTCATGTGACACAATTTAATAGTGAATAAAATATATAATAGATGTTTTCCCTTTTGTTGTAAATCTTATTAAGTATTATACCCCAGAATTCTTAGGATTGTGGTACAGAAAGACAACTTTGATCAAATCGCTACAAATGATCTTTTTAAGCGTTATTTAAAAAGCTCCACCTCAGCAGTTAAGGTAGCAGTATTCTACTATTGATCTCCGAGGTTGTCTGTTTGACCATTGCAGCTACAGGGTGTGCTCGACTCATCCCTAAATTTCCAAAAAGTAACATTTTTCTGCGGTTTCGCTGTGTACTCGAGCTTTTTAAACACACGACGCCATAATATATAAACTAACATAATTTTTTTTAAATGTTGTTAAACTTCCAACATACATACAATATTAACGCCACAGCACGAAGTGAAAACAAATGTTATGATTCCGCCTTCATGGACAGCATGAAGTGAAAACAAATGTTATGATTCCGCCTTCATGGACAGCATGAAGTGAAAACAAATGTTATGATTCCGCCTTCATGGACAGCACAGTGAAAACAAATGTTATGATTCCGCCTTCATGGACAGCACAGTGAAAACAAATGTTATGATTCCGCCTTCATGTTTTTCATCTTTCTCACTTTTTCCACTTTAATAAATTTTGAAGAAAAATACTTGGCATGGGAGGTCAAATATTTTTATTAAAGTCATATTTTTCATCTAGTTATTTTTTATTTATTTTTAATACAATAACACTATGTAATGTGTATATTCTGTCACAGATGCATTAGTTACAGATTGGTGGAACTTATTATTTATCATTTATAATTTTAGACTAGACTTTTTCCGCTTTAAAAAATTTCGAAGACAAAAATACAAGATGTACGCCTTAGCACACGAGCTCAAAGTCATTGAGTGTGTTTTTTTCAACTAATTTTGTTTTAATTATGTTGTTAATACAAGATGCTCCCAGGAGCCTGTATTACTCACCTGAACATGAAAGTTGTTAATACAAGAGGCTCCCAGGAGCCTGTATCACTCACTTGAACATGAAACCAAACAACCCTTTTTTATCCAGCTTTTCTTTTCTAAAAGGATTTAAAAGAATTGCATTGCCAACACTTCTGCAAAAATCATTAATTTTGAACTTTAAAGGGATTGATTGATTGATCAATGGTGTTTAACGCCCGAGCAGCAATATTTCAGCTATATTCAGGCGATAACTTTAAAGGGAAATTACCCCTATAAAGAGGAGCTTTTGATGCTTAGGAGGGAGGTTCACTTCAAATTTGCTGTACCTGTTATACTTTTTTAACTATCAGATGAAGATGATGTGTGCAATGTTTCAAAGCAGTCCTTTCATTGGTTAAAGAGAAGATTTTTTTTAAATCAGTTAAAATTTATTTAAAAAATGGTTCATCAGACAATCTTGACTCTAAAGCCATTTTTGTAGCTCTCATAGAGCAGAACAATTAAGCAATGCTAACTTTTTCTCTAGTTCTAATTATTTTGAGGCAAAAATGGCAAAACTCTTCAATTTTGACAATTAGAGGGCAATAATTCCTACATGGAGTCATCATCCATCTTTGAGTGTTTAGTAGAGCTTTTGATGCTGAAGAAGGAATGTCTCTTTGGTTTTACTGTATCTGTTATACTTTTTGAACTATATGCCAAAAACTGTATTTTAATCCCCCCCCCGCCCCCCGTGCCATTTTTAGCCATGGTGGCCATCTTGGTCTGAGGCCATGATTTGTGCAAACTTGGTAGAGGACATTTTACTGATGATGTGTACAAGTTTCAAAGCAATCCCTTCAGTTGTTTTAGAGAAGATTTTTAAAGAACAGTTAACGATGACGACCACCACCATGAGGACTGACGATGACGGAAGCCAAGTGATGGAAATACTAGTAGCTCACTTCAGCTGAGCTAAAAATGACACTGTGATGGTTATATTCCGTCACAGATGCATTAGTTATAGATTGGGTGAATTTCCATTTAAATCAGTTTTGTCCTTATTTTTAGGTAAAACATGCCATAAATGAGGACATAACAGATGACATTTTTATACTTCTAATATTTGCGTGTGGAACCAATTTTCACAAATATTAATTTCCCTGACCAACAGATTGGCGCGATCAGTCCATATCAATCTGTCAGATCAGTCAAATTGTTCCAAATCCGTCAATTGATGGATGGTTGGATTGGGAACGATATGGCTGATCTGACTGATTGCTAAAAGTGTTGCGTTTTCAATCTCAAGTACTGTATAAGTAAAAAGGACTATACATGTATTTTCCCTCAGTGTGGAATTTTAATTTTAAACATGTTTACAGTTACATACCTGAGCTGTCTGCACAAACACCAAAACAATTGCAAAAAACTTCCTGAAAAAGAGAGGTCCAGCTTGCTGGGCATACTAGTAGTGTGGGTAAGGTATCTGTTGATCAAAATCAAAGATATAGTGCACCTTTCCGCTGTATGACATCTCTGCTTGTACTAAAAATTAATTAGAAATTTTATAAAATTAAAACTAACTTTAAAGCAGTGATAATTTTTCAGACATAAACATAAATAACATAAAATTGAGATGATTTAAATGTAAATGTACAATACTCCTTAAGGACATATCCTACTATTCGATCTTCATATGATATTTTCTTAATATTTTGTCTCAACTTTCCTTATGACAAAATCTTTAAATAAAGCAAACAAAAATTAGTGGTCACTGACCGTATTAAAAAGTTGTGACGTCATCTGTATCATCTGTTTTAGGGTACTAGGATTATGTGTTATTTTTTCCCATAGTTTACTGCTAGAATCAACTTAAATTGTTTTGAAGGCTTCATTGCATGTAGAAAACAACTCTGCAATAAACTAAGTCTTCTCTGAAATGAGAAAGTCTCTTTTTCTCAATCGTGGGATTTTCATGCATTTCTGTCATTTCTGCTTGATTTTGTTGAAAGTATGGAAGATCATAAGTTGCATCAAAGAAACTATGAGGTCTTTGCATAGAGTCTATGATGCAGCAGTTAAGTTCACACATTGTCTTGCTATAGAAAGAAAGATCCTAGATTAAATTTAATCTGTGCTGGTACATCTGAAATAAAAATAAGGATCAGTTAATGTTTAAAAATCCGTAAATAAATCAAATCCCCGATCTGATTATATTTAATCGCGACTGTTCAAAGAGTAACCCTCAATCGGATTATATTTAATCACATTCTTTGGAACATTTTATCCAAGTTCCATGTTCATGTTAAAATTCTTGATGCCAGTGTTTTCGATTAATTTTAATCCATTTTCCTTATAATATATAGTTTGATTATATTTAATCACACACCTTTTGTTGCATTCATCTGATTAGATTTAATCAACGAGTTGGAATGAATAAAACACATGAAATGATTTTGTGAATTGGATTAAATTTAATCCAATATGATATAATATAATCCATTAGGCTTTAGGTATTGAAAGAAGTTTAAACAAAAACTATATTAAACTATAATATAAAGCTTCGCCGAGCGCAGCATGATACTACCGCAACATGTCGAACCCTTAACGTTTTAGGCCCAATATGGATAGTACATTGCTCTGGACACATGCAGCCCAAAATCGATCCCGTTCATCCTTTAATGGTATGAAACATTGGTGTAAAATTTCACAGCATTTGTTAAGCCAGAACAAAAGTTATTGTGGGAACAAACAAAAAAGAAGCATTTTTGGCCCCTAATTTCTAAACGTAAAAAGGGGGGACCCCAAAATCAATTCCATCCATCCTTTTGTGGTACAGAAAATCATTGTCAAATTTCATAGCAATCGGATAACTAGAACTAAAGTTATTGTGGGAACACTGAAGTTAACAGACAACGACGACGACAACAACAACAACGACAGCATCATACCATAATACGTCGCAAATTTTTTTGCGGTCGTATAAAAATGATTTCTGAGAAAAATGCCATATAAAATATAAGAAATAGATAATAACAAAGCAAAATATGACAGAATAACTAAAACGATCACAAAGAATACCCCATATTTATATCTCATACAGTTCCTAGGGCCATTGTTCGATATAAATTAATAAAATTAGCAAAATATTGAAAAATGGCCGTGGACTTTTCTAATAAGCAAACACACAAGCATGAACGTTATTTGTTGTTGGTCTTGCATTCTGACGTAACACATGCATAGTTTAAAAATTATCCTCAAAGACGCTTTGATTAATAAAACAAGAGTTAACACTAAAGTATGTATCGCCTGCTGGCACCATCGGAATACCAAGTTATTCAACTATTCATTCATTATTCCTCGACATTTTACTGTGGAACAACTAAAGTGATTCTAGATATATCACAGTCATTGAGAAACAGACTTAGCATAAAAGACTGAACACAAAACAAAACGATATTAGCAGTCATTTAGTGAAGAAATGAGGTCAAGGTGAGGGACGCAAAAACCCTAATTTAATTCATCGATATCCTAAATATCAGATGCCTAGCTATTATACTTTTCAAGAAATTCATTTTCCACAAAAGTCTTACAAATAAGTTTACAACCTAAAAAAAGACCTAAGTTCACAAAGTCACTGAAGCGTGAAAATGGGGTCAAGATCACATGGCATGGTAACAGTTACGTGACAGTTGCGTAGACCATAACCTCAACTGTCTGTATACAAAATATCAGATAACTAGCTATTATACTTTTCAAGAATTTCATTTGTCAAAAAAGTCTTACAAAGACGTTTTCGGCCTGAAAAAAGACCTAAGTTCACAGAGTCACTGGAGCGTGAAAATGGGGTCAGGGTCACACGGCATGGTAACAGTTACGTAGACCATAACCTTAACTGTCTGTATACCAAATATCAGAAGCCTAGCTATTATACTTTTCAAGTAATTCATTTTCCCCAAAAGTCTTACAAGAAAGTTTACGCCGCCGCCGGAAAGTAATGTCTCGCCTTCCGCGACTATTCGTCGCAGGCGAGACAAAAATCAAATACACCAGAATAATTTTACCCGGATAAACGTAAAACCCGTTGACCATGTAGACTGGGTATGATATTTATTGAATCTTTTGGGGGATTTTTATTTTTACGTTAACGCCAACTCGTATAATGAACACACATTTAACATTTGTTTATGTTAATTGTTTTGGTTTTTTTTTCATATTTTCGTTACACTTTGCAACTGGCTAGAGTCAGTTACATTCTTTCCAACTCTTGTTTTGGTGCATTGAATATCAATGCAAATCATATAATAAAAGCGAAGTATTTTCAATAAACTAGGACAGTGTAATTGCTAAATACTTGTCCAAATCATGGAACACAATAATTATTGTTTTGCACCTAATAAATGTAATTATGATTTTATCAAATGTAAATTCTAAACAATTACCTTTACGTTTGTAAATAATCCATTCGCCATTAATATTTTTTGTTTATCGGTTAGTTGAGCGCTTTAACTCGTATATATATTACATCACAAGTAAAGCGTGTCTGTGATGGAAATATGACTGCCTTTTTTAACATTCCATAAGGTCGATGTAGCACTTAATAAACCTGATTTAATATATTAAAATAACATGTGATGACAAATCACAACTTTAGTAACGCGTTTAACCGTATGATCTATTTATACCATGATAGCTTATGTTTAGCGTAAACACAATCCTTTAATACTTCATAATGGCTAGACGCTTTAATAGAAATCTTAAATAGAAAAAGAAAAAGAGATAAGCGTAACAAAACAGTCAAGAAAGCCAAAAAATAGTGAAGAACTTTTCAGAATACAATCTTTCTGAAGATGAATATCTTTTATTATCTAAATAGTTAAATTTATTCCTATACTCCTAGCATAAAAAGCTTAAGAAAAAAACATTATGAAAGACTTATCTGAATTTGAACGCAAAATGCGTTGTCAGTATTTATTCAATACTGTAGCATCCATTTTATATCAATAGTGGATATAAACCAGATTATTCTTGTGAATGTCTAGTCAACGTTGAAGGTCTGTACATGCTCTTACTTAATAAACCAGGTACAGCGAATTATATTTTAAAAAACCTATAACCATATGTATTATTACTTATTATGAAAAGATGGAACACTTGGTACTAGCACGGGTACTAGAGAGATACTAATCAAGTATAAGAGTTACGACTATTCAATCATCAGAAACAGAAAAAAATTATTAATGTGGCATTCGAATCGAGTCCATAAACCATAAATAAGAAGAGAAACGACACTATTCACTATAAAGTTATAAAACACACATAAAATTCAATAAGCAATACGCATGTCGCTAAAATCCGGGAAAAGACAGTACCAGTACTCTATGATAAACCTTTATTTGTACTAATCTGAGAGTTGGATGCTGATGATGTCAGATGTCATTTTTAAATCGATTCTATTATCGGTTAGCAATCAATAACCTTGACACATTCTTTATATGCGAAGGTTCAAACAATTCGATACATATTTCTTAACTGCTTAAATTCTGATTTGTGCAAAGTAGTTAAATACGACGGCAAAACTTTTTGCGATCGTTCAATGTTATGGCGATGTCGTCGTTGTCATTGTTGTCACTGGGAACATTTGGCACTAAAGTAATTTTTATGGATTGTTAGGAAATTTTGATATGATGTTTCTATCCATTTAAGGAAGCTTCCTTTTAAATATAGGTGTTGGGAACCCTGCCAGTGTAGAAAAAGGGACTAAACGGGGCTAAAATGTTTGTATTGACAAAACTTCTGTGGAATGTTTTTTCTTCGTCCGATTTTGAAAATTCTTTTTAATGTATTCCTCATTAAATCCTCTCAACTAAATGTACGATCATGTGTCATAGTTTTTGGTGATTTTTGTTACGTTACAATGCTACAAGGGGTCAAAGATGGGCCACGCCCGAAAAATCAACTTGTTTATTTGTGGTCCGATTTTCAAAACCTTTTTTCATTGGAATCCTTGTGAAAATCCATTCCTTTTGAGAAATTAGGGGTCAAAGGGGCCCAAAACATCATTTTAAAATGTTGATACGTGCCAAACGTTGATATAAGTATGTCAAATATGCATTTTTCATTTCAAAAATTCAGAAATTGTGTACAAATTCAGAACAAAAAGAAATATTTTATTAAATCTTGTTGCCAAAAAGTATCCCAGGTTTTCTAGTTTGTCGAATGAATCCAAATTGATTTTTTTACTTAGTAATGAGGGACACTGACATTCTAGCAGCCACTGCCAGATTTATATTAGATAAAGATATTGTAAGCTAAAATTTACAGTGGTGTTTAGATTTTCAATATTATATTACTATGAACATTAATAATCCAGTAAATTGTCTCATCATGTATAATTATGTGTATCTATCAATTATTCTTTTCCTCTTTTTTGTACAACTCTCATTGATCCCAGTGGGCTCCTGATTTGGAAATAAAAGATATGCTATGTTATGTTATTCTTATCATTTCTTACTCTTGTCAGTAAATCCACTAGACAGTCCTGCATCTAAACCCAAAACTCCGCATCAAAATGATGTTGGGGCTTATCAGTATCATTTGGTTACATGAGCTGTATGACCAATTAAACTGTCAGCCCAATTATAATTTTTGCTGGTGATAAATACCACATTTTAAAAAGGTACGAAATTATCTAATGTTACTGTTAAATTTGCAAGATATTACAGGTACTTGTGGACAGAACCCCCCTCTTTTGTATTGTGTTGTAAGAAATCCTGAAATTATATTCTGTTCTTTGTTTTATTTAATTTCTAACAAAATAATTTAATAAAAAAAATAATGGATTTGTTAAAGATGATTTTCCTTAAAAAAATTAAAACAATGAAAATTGGACATTGTCTAATTATAAGCTATTATTTACAAACAACAAACAATACAAACAAGTGAATTCCATAAACATCTTCAAGTTTTAAATGTTTGACAATTTGAAACTACTGTTTTAGAGTCATCTGGTATTTATCACCATCAAAAATTATAATTGGACTGACAGTTTAATTGGTCATACAGCTCATGTGACCAAATGATACTGATAAGCCCCAACATCATTTTGATGCGAATTTTTGGGTTTAGATGTAAGACTGTAGAAGAAGAATCGTTTTGTGTCCATCTCTTTAGCTGTCCTCTGTCGTTTTTAACATTTAATTTTGCATGAAATGAATTTCTTTTTTAAAATCAAATTTTATGAAGGCATATCTTTTGTTTGTTGTGGTCATATTTTACTAATGTTGTTTTACATGTACTTAGAACATATTTATTACTTACTCCAGCGACAAACCTCTAGCAAATTGATCAGAATGATCAAGCTGTATGATTGACATCTCTTATCAGCTTAAAAATTTAACTCCCAAATGAGATACTAGAGGAGCTTGTTACAAAAATAATTAAAGGTCAGAGAAGTCATTGAAAACTTTAGCAGACAAATTTATCCTTATGAGATTGTGAAAACAAACATAAAATTCTGTGCTTTTTATTTACATTATTTCATTAATAAGCACAAGTTAAAAGTATTAATTTTAAAATTTTAATTTTTAAATTATATTTTTTAAATTATATTTTTTTGGTAATTATTACTCTTTTCTTTAGTAATTCATATATAGGCCCGCCATCATCAGGGATTGTCCTATATAATGCTAAATAATTTAGTGTCTCATCTTGGTCAAGGTTAGAATATCTGACAAATTCTTGTGCCTTGTATAAGCAATAATGGGAGTTTCCTTAAATATCCAACTACAAACCACCATGTGCAAACCTCTCAATGCTGGAGAATCACATAATAACAGATTACACAAGTTCTTTTTTTCTCAGTATTTTATTTTATATTAATCACATCTGTCTGAATCAAGTTAATCAATATCATTATGCATTTTCAAGTTATGTAATTTCCATTGAAACAATTAATATAATTTTAATAATACAATGTAAATATAAATAAAGATAACAAAATAAGACATGGATTGGAATGCAACACCACGTGTAACAGTTGACCTTATCATGCTAATAATGAGGTCATGATCATGATCTGCAGCATGCGAGATTTTATCAGCAAGTGTTGACAAGTTTATAGGCTTATTTATACACTGATTAAACCTTATGAATTGTTTTTATGTAATTTAGATTAACAGCATTTATATGCATGTGTATATATATATAACTATTTAAAACTTGTAAAGAGATCTTGGACCATCTTGCATTGTCAGATATGATTTTGTAGCATTGATCTTTACATTACCATTTCTGAGTTCTGTATCTGATTTAAATGATGCCTGGTTAATTTTCAATTCGTGCATGCATTATAATTTTTATTTCAATGTAGTATTTTTTATTTCTCATTTGTATGTAATTTATATTTGAAATAAAATATTTATGTAGAGTATATTCAGTCTAGACATGCTGGATGAGTCTCTTATCATGCATGTTTGTACATGGGATTGATCTACTTAAGTGTGATCAGTGAAACGTAAAATCATTTCACCTTAATGATGTTAATGAACAGAAGAAATGAAGACCTTATTGCTTGGTACAGACATTTAAAACAATGGAGGATTGAAACATGTGTCATTATATGCATACATATACATGGATTACTTCATTAATCTAAATATTTACAACTTAGAAAATGATCCAGTTCAAGGTTGTCATATATACAAGTCATGCAAAGTTGATAATGTCACCAAGTGAATTTCTTTTGCTATGTAACCTTTCAAAATCGGGAAGTATTTGGGAACGTTTGTCAATCTTAGGTGATAAGAATGTTGCGGTTACAGTATCAGCGATTTATTTATGTTATTACATTTCAACTCTTGAATCAATGAGGAACATGACATGCTATAATTTATCATAATAAAGACATAATAACATGTTTAAGGCATTGTGTGATATTAAAGATCAATTTACTATCATATGGAGAAATGTGAGACTTTGTAAAACTGCAAAACAAAATATTTTTATTTATATATTTTAATACCCCCACTTCAAAACTTCAAAACTTAGGGATATATATTGATTGGGGGGTACCTACTTACCCTTTCGAAACCCCTCAATGTATTTTTAATTTTTATGACATGCTCAACTATAGTTGGGGGGTATATTGTTTTACCCCTGTCCGTACATCCGTCCGTCTTTCCGTCCGTACGTTCCGCAAGTTTTCCGGACTTTATTTCCACATGCTTGCAGATTTTGAGCTGATTTTTGGTATGCGAGTCGATCATGATGAGTTACAGATCTAGTTCGCGTTTCGTTCCGGTCCGTTGATTTTGACTGAAATTATGACCCTTGGACTTAGAAAATTTTATGAAAATAACAGTTTTCTGTAATTTTTTTCTGCAATTTTGATTAAAGTCAATTTGTCCATACATCGCGGGGCATCATCTGTGTCTTACAGACACAGACACCTTAGCTATCCGTAGTTTTATGGTGGCGATGATTAAGTCTTACTTTAAACATTGTATAATGTGAGGCGGGGGCATTACCTTTTCTGGTTATCCGATTAATTTTAAGTGGTTTCCTATAGCAAAACATGGACTAAGCCATTTACGCATCTCTAACTCGCCTCTGCAACTCCTGCTAAACCAGAACCCTCACAAAGTCTGTACAAATCTATCACAAACGGGATGAATTCAACTCTCCAATAGTCAACTTTTCCTTTTTGTGTAGCAACATTCAGAATTAAAGTCGTCTCTTTTATCGTAAATTTTATACTGAGATGACCACCCGGGTAAAATTAGACATGTAAATCGGACCCACACTAAATCGATCGTTGGCAACGTGACGGCTGTGCTAAAACAAGCAGGAACTGCTCACTCTGCCGGAGGAACTAAGATCACTGTCGTTCAAGTTGAGTTAACGTTGCTGATAGTGGTTTGGTTGTTACATGTGCTTTTGTTTGTTTTGTGGTTTGTTGTGATATTTTTATGTCTACCTATTTTCGGATTAACGATATTTGGTTGCCCTTTTGGTACACCTAAAGGTACAATATAGCTATTTCCATGTTTTGGTCTACAGAATAAAAACTATAGCAGATAGAGAAAGGTGATTGCATGCTGAAACCTTAATAAGCTCATTAAGCTCTACAAAAGTCGTTGTCAGGTGTTCTTTGATAGGGGTTATACCTTTAAGGTAAACGATGCAGGCTCTGGGAGCCCCTTGTTGGGGTATCCCATCGCAAAACATAAAGCAATATGTCCAAAAGACATAATGGCCCATCTCACAACATTTATTTTTCCGCGCACAATCACCAGACAATGAAGTTGATTTCAAGAGTATTTTATGATGATTAAATGACTTATAAAGTTTCATGATACCATGCGTCCTACAAGGTAAAGTAACTTCAACCTTTACATGCTTTAGGTAAACCTAAGTATGAGACCCTATTTTCTATGATAAATCAACAATGAAGTTGATGACAGGTACAATTTTATGATGATTTTTGTTTGTTCATATACTGATGTATACGTGTATAGTTTCATGATGGTACCACACTTCATTCATATAGTAAAGTAACTTCAAGAACATAACAAGGGTCTATCTTTGACTATATCAGGATTGGATTTAAATTATATACATTTGATTTAGACCTTGGGCCAATTGCAGAACGTCAAGCAGCGCCTACTGGCTTCGTTGAAGGCTGCTGGCGGTTTTCCATTGTGGTTTTTTCTAAATTACCGCTTGTTATGTGAGCTGTGTCGCGTACACTTATTCCACATCTCATTATTTTCTATTCAACCTATAGGTAAACATAAGTATATCACCCCTTTTTCTGTGATCAATCAACCATGAAGTTGATAAGACAGGTACAGTTTTATGATCATTTTTGTTTGTTTTAAAATACCCTATGTATATGTGTACACAGTTTTATGATGATACCACACTTTTTTCGTGGTAAACTTCAACCTGCAGGTAAACCTGATTTTGAACGGACCGACGAACAAACCCGAACACTATATGCCCCTACTTTCGTAGATGGGGCATAATAAGGGCATGTGTCTAGCCTCTTCGAGCCACGAACGGCTCATAAGGTGTTGTCGTCATGTGATTTCCTCAGAGTATGACCAATCCACCTCCATTTTCTGCACCTGATGATCTCTGTAACTGGGAAAGTTAAGTCATCATTACTGATCTTAGTTGGCCAGTTGTGGAGTATTCGTCTGAGGCATTTTATTTCGAATGTTTTTAAGCTGATGGTGTCGCTGTCATTAAGTTTCCACATTTCCGCCCCATAAAGTAGTAATGACATGACATTTCTTTTGAAAACTCTTGCTGTATTTTGTTGACTTCAATAGAGGGTTAAGGTTGGCAAAGGTTTTTTTGCTAGACTTAGTCTGTGTTTGATGTCTTCTGTAGTTCCCCCTGTTTTGTTGATGATAGCAACGAGGTCTGTAAAAGTGTCTACATCATCAACACTTTTCTAATGTATCTTGATGGAACTTGTCTCCTTGTTGTTCAACCATAACACTTTGGTCTTTTTGTGTTGGTCTGGAGTCCCATTCTTTAAGCATATTTGCATAATCTCTCATTCTTTTCTCGCATATGTTGGTATTTACTAGACAGGTGCGCAAAATCCTCAGCATAGTCTTAGTCTTCCATCTGGTTGGTAAACTTCCATCTTATTCCAGTCTTTTTTCCCTCAGTTGTTTTTCTCATAATCTAGTCTACAGCAATGATAAACAGGAAACCCGACATAACACATCCTTGTCTTACTCCAGTCTTGACAGTGAACCAATCAGATGTCTGCACGTTGTTAATGACACAGCTAGTTATACCGTTGTACCTTCACCGGATGATGGCAACAAAGAGATCAGGAATTCCATATGACTACAGAATCTTCCAAAGCTTGTCTCGATTCACACTGTCAAAGGGTTTCTTGAAGTCTATGAATTTTATGTACAGCGATGATTGCCACTCTATGCTCTGTTCAACAATATTTCGAAGAATGAAGATCTGTTCGTATGTCCCCTGTCCCATTCTATAAGATTCCAGCTCATTTCTCAGTTTGTCCTCTATCACTTATATTAATCTCTCAATAAGTACTCTACAGAAGACTTTTCCAGTAATGAATAGTAGAGAAATTCCCTTGCTGTTGTCGCATTAAGTAAGGTCACTTTTCTTCGGTATTTTGACTATCATTGACTTTTTCCAGTTATCTGGTATTTTACAGGTTCTTACGTTTTCAAACAAGTGCAACAGTTTCTTTGATGTTATACTACGTCCAGCTTTCAACAAGTCTCCACTGATATTGTCAACAAATGCTCCTTTACCTTTCTTCATATTAGGGAGATTACTATTTCTTTATATTGATGATGTCCTTTCACTGAACAATTCTCAATTTGGTGACTTTCTCCATCTTATGTATCCTCAGAAACTTGAGACTAAGGATACTACGGATTCTAGGAAATCTGCTTCATATTTAGATTATATTGAAATTGACTCTCAAGGAAAACTTTCAACAAAGCTCTATGACAAACGTGATGACTTCAACTTTCCAATCGTCAACTTTCCCTTCTTGTGTAGCTACATTCCGTCCGCTCCCGCTTATGGTGTTTACGTATCTCAATTGATTCGTTATTCCAGAGCATGCGGGACTTACATCGATTGCCTTAGCAGAGCGTCACGTCTGACACAAAAAATGCTCACACAGGGTTATGTTGCTCCTCGGTTGCTGTCTTCGCTCAAGAAATTTTACGGAAGACATCATGCGCTTATAGAAAAATATGGGATTTTGATCTCTCAGATGAGGGCAGATTTTGGTTTGTCGTGGGTTTTGTTTTGTCTTTCTTTACCGGATTTGACACTGAATTGACTGTTGGCAACGCGACGGGTGTGCCATAGCAAGCAGGAACTGCTTACTCTTCGGAGCACCTGAGTTCACTCTCGTTACGACTGGAGTTCGCGTTGTTGATTGATATTCAGTGATTTTTGTTTTTCCATGTTTTACATGTTGTCTGTTTTTTTTCCGTTCTTGTTGGTGTTTACAGGTTTTGTCTCTGCCCTTTCGGACTTATGACATTCGGATACCCCAATGGGGGTACCTCTGCTTATTTCAACGTGTCCAAAGCTTGTTCTATCTCTTATTTTCCTGTGAAGGACTGGTGTTAGTTTCCTCGATCATGTTGCCATCAAACTCATACTCATCTACATCATCGTAACATTGGTTTTCGACATTTAAAACTTGCTCGAAGTGTTCTCTCCATTTTTCGAGTTTCTAATACCTCTATGAGCAGGTTGCTATTCTCATCTATCACTCCAGCTGCTGATTGTCGATTGTCTTTTCTTATTACAGATATTCTTAGTAATTCTGTGCAGGGTTCCCATGCCATTCCTCCTCGATGCATCCATGGCGTCCTCAGGTGTAGCGCTTCTTTTCACTTCTCTGTCCATTTCTTTGTAACTCTGTTTTTTAATGACACGTATCCTCTCAGATTTTGTACAGTTCACTTTATTCTTCATCTTTTTTCTACTGTCTATAGGTTTCCAGGTTTCATTGCTTATCCACTCTTTCTGTTCTTTTCTTGCCTAATATGTTTTCAGCTGCCTCTGTATAAACTGTGGCAAACTCCTTCCACTCTTTTTGAAGATCTTCATCTGCCTGATATTGCCTCTTTTTTTCTAAAGCTGCAAACCTATTCTTCACTTCTAATGTGAACTGTTTCCCGATTTCGTTCATTTTAAGAGTGCAGTATTAAAAGCTCTCCTTGTGCAGAAAGGCTCTCCTAGTGCAGTTGTTCCTAGTTTAGTGCAATGACAAGATTGTGGTCAGTACCTGCATCTACTACTCTCATAGCCCGGACATCGACAAGAGATCTTCTATATCTGCCATTGATGATGAAGTGATCAATCTTTTGTTAGCTCACCTCACAAAAGTGACGGGGCTTATGTGATACCCAGAGCGTCGGCGTCGGCGTCCGGATCAACATACAGAAGAATGGTTAAGGTCCATACACAATTACTGTCAAGTGCCACTTCAACCATATTGGTATGGAAGTTGCACCTAGTGATGCTAAGCACAATGCATTCTTCGGATGCTGGCTGTGACCTATATTTTCCGCATGAATGACCACTTACAGAAGAATAATTTAAGTCCATTCCTGATTACGGCCAAGTGCAAAATCAACCATATTGGTACGTTAGGTGCACCTAGTGATGCTAGTGATTCTCAATATTAAAGCACATAAGAAATAGATCGCCAAAATCACTTCAATCTGCTTAAAATCGTTTTCGGCCGGAGGGCTTCGTCTCCTGGACCCCCTTCCAGGGCTCTGCCCTGGACCTCTTGGGGGCCTTGACCCCTTTCCGTTAGCTAGGGCTTACACATTGTCACATCCCTGTCATAAATCCCCAGGAACTTGAGATAAAATTCACTACGGATTCTAGGAAGTCTGCTTCATATTTAAATCTTCATCTAGAATATAGACATCAACAAAACTCTATGACAAACGTGATAACTTTAGCTTCATGTGCGCTCATAGACAAATGTGGGATTTCTATCTCTCAGATGAGTACAGATGTTGGTATGATTGATTGATTGATTGTTATCTGCTTAATGTCCCGATGACGAAATTTCAGTCATAATCGATCATAATTGGGACATAAACTAGTTGTAATATATAAATAAAAGGATGTTGGTTTGTAAAAGGGTTCTATTTCCTTTACCGGATTTTACACGCTGAATTGACAATAAGCAATTCAACGGGTGTGTTGCAACAAACTCCTAACCCTTTCGGAGCACCTGAGTTCACTCTCGTTATGACTTAATTTTGCGTTGTTAATTGATATGCGGGATTTTTTGTGCGTTTTTATGTTGTCAGTTTCTAATAGCTGTTGTTTGTATCCCGCTAAGCGATTTTCAAACGTCTATATTTACTATTGTGTGATTTTTTTACAGTAAGATCGGAAAAACGACATTATCTTTTAAGAAGAAAACAGGCCTTTAAAATGAGCTATTCTATGACAATTTTAGCGGTAAAATGACATATAATGGGCAGAATTGAGAACTGCTATTGAGAAAAAATGTGGCGAGAACTACTCTCGGACTTTTGGCATCCGAATTTTTTGGTACCTCTCTGCTTCTCTCATTAAAGACGATTTGAGACCCCCAACCACTGTAGTCTTAAGTCTCAATTCATTTCAATAGGCTTTTTATTAAAAAAAAATATTCTGAAATAATCGAGATAGTTTTTAAAACTTTCTATATTGTTATGCCCCTACGACGAGTTTTCGTATGGGTGTTGTGGTATTAAGCTATAGTTGTTCATTATTCATTTCCGTCTATACATCTGTCCGTTCAAGTCAGTAAATCTTTATAACTCCTGTACTTTGTTCTGTAATTTTTTTCAGAATGTGTTGTACATGCGAATTTTACCCTGTTTGGAACTGAGACGATATGAAAATTCCATAAAGCATTATATGAGACCTTTGAATGTCTTAACGTTAGTAACCTTCCTACCTATCCTTCGGGCGAAGCATAAGGTCACCACAAGATCTCTCCATTCAGTTCGATTCTTTGCCTTTTTCTCTGCCTCACCCAATGTCATTTTCAGGTCTTTCAGCTCGTTTTCCACAGTCTTTCTCCATGTCAACTTTGGTCTGCCTCGTGGTCTTTTGCCCAGTTTTGTCCATCTTAGTGCCGTTTTGGTGATGTTTGTGTTTGGCATTCTGAGGACATGGCCAAGCCAACGGAAACGTCTCTGTTTTATTTGCTGGACAATACAGATACGTTAGCAAGCCAGGATGATTTGGTATGCCAACATGTATGTCCTAAGCAATTTTCAGGCTTGCCAAACTAATAATTTCTGGGGTTTTTTTGTTTGACTATACCATTGACAATGATTGAACGAAAAGGGAACTTATCATGGTATACATATGTGAAAGACTTATTCCCGGTCAAGATATTATTTCTGACACAGATTATGATGTCGAAAAGGCAAGACTGATTAAATGATAGATTGATTGAACTGGGGAAAGAATTTTATTAACACCTCACTTTGATTATGAAACTCGTAATTATTGCAAAATTTAGAATATCAGTCCAATTTTTAGAAGTAGAGCAAGGAAGATAAAGAAAGATTCCTCGTTAACAATGTGTTTGTACTTTTTTAAACAAAATAATAATTACGATGAATGCTATACCTTGTACATTGCGGCCAAAATCTTATATTTAGAAATAAACTATTGTAAGATTCTAGCGTAAATTAAAAAAAACTAAGATTAAGACAATTTAAGTAAGATCACCGACAAATTTTCGGCCAACTTAAAGTCTTGTCTCCTTAATTAAGCTGTCATCAGAGACTTGTTCGTTGTTTTTTGCCTTTTCTGTTAATTAAGTCGCCCAAAACGTAGTTTGGGAGACTTATTGTTTTTGCGCCCTTTCTTTTCCTTACTTGCTGATGAAATTGTCCGACGCAGTTTGAGAAAACGCTTTGACCAATTAAAATGAAAGTTGCTGAGGTGGTCGGGGGTCGCTTAGAGGTGTGAAAAATGCTTTTGGAAATTTTCAAGATGGCCGCCATTTTCTCACTACATTCCTCCCCCAAAAAATTATCTGTCCGATTTCAATGAAATTTTATTTCTAGGTACATTTTGATATACTGATTTGAATTGAATACTATCAAAGTCAATTTTGGGCGACTTCTGTGTTGACATCCCAACACAAGTATACCTAATTTTGTTTTGTGTTGCATATCATTTAATTGTGATTTATTTAACTTAAAAATTGACTTACTTAGATTGGAGACCTGTAGAGAAATAAAACATTTTAAGACCATATAATATATGTAAAATCTCAAATAACTAATATTTGTATAACATTTTACGAGATAAAATAAATGATATTGATGATAAAAGTAAACGAAAATAAAACACTTATTCCAGATTTGAAAAAGCCCTAGCTTTCTAATTCGAACTTTGAAAACTGACCACAATATAAAATTACAGATACAAAATGGAAAGCATTTCAAATTTCCCCGAAAAGAAAAAATGTAGTCTATGATGACGAGTAATTTTTTAAATGCACTTATACATGTAGTTTAAATATTATGAGGAAATCTTACTTAAATAACATTTCTTCTGGTTTACTAATTTCAATGAAAATGAAAAAGTTGTTTATTTATTTACCCTGCAACATCAACACAAGACTCTTTATCTAAACGTATTGACATGAAGAATGAGGACCCTTATTTGTTTGCTTGCATATATACATAATATGTGTATGTATAGAAACTTCTATCCTCGCAAGTCTGTTTTATGTATGTCTTAATTTATTTTGTTCATGTATTTCACAAACTTGAGGTTTAATGGCAATCAAGCGGGGCTTGGTTTTTGTGTTAACAACATGAGGAACATACCCGTAGCCAGGGTGGTTTTGAGGGGTTTGGACGAACCCCCCCCCTTTTGGACAAAATATTAAAATATAGGTAAAAACAAACTGAAATTTTGTTAAGCACTGTTAAAATAAGAAATATTTTGAAAATCGAACCCTCGATCGAACCCCCCCCCCAAAAAAAAAAAAAACAAACAAAAAATTCTGGCTACGGGTATAATCGACATGGATATGGAGTAAAGATTTGATTAAGGGAGCAACCATTTAACTTGAATGGTGGAGGGGGAATGGTTGATATCCCCGCTTAAAAAGTGGTGGGTGTATATAGTAATAAGGGTGACCTTCCGTGTTTTCGTCCTTCCGTTACAAATTTGATACGCATCTCTTATACGCTACTCCTCCTGAATCGATTTTCATGAAACTCACTTCATATCTTTTGTGACAAAATGTAGATGTGCACCTTCCTTTTAAAATTTTATCAGATTGAATTTAAGGTTTTCCATAGCAGAACCTGGACCAAGCCATCACACCAAATTAATAATTTTTGAGGTGCATGTCTCAACAAAATCTGATTTTACAAACTAAGATAGGTAATAAATTTTAGTTTTAATTTTCTCAGTTACAAAGCATTATTTTATAAACCTTTGCTGTCAATATATTTCTTGACTCGATATCAAATTCGTAATATTTTGGATACCCCCACCCCTTCCCGTTTAATCCTACAAAAACAATAGTAATTGACTTTTTATATCAGAACAGTGTCTTACAATGCATTAAACATTCATATTTATTAAAATTAAACTTCATATATTTAAACGTTTGTTTGCGTATTATGTATTAATTTACTTTGTGACAATTTGTCCAATATTTTTATTTGAATGAAAACTGCTTACATTGGCATTTTGTAATTGAATTTTTCAACCTTGTCGTAACGTGCACTACTAACCTTTTTACTGAAATATTTGGGAAAGGTTTGTTTCAAAATTATGACTGTCGATGCCAAACAAGAAACAGACAAGTAAACAGGATGTTGCGGTCACAGTAATAGTACAAATTTCCACTTCTATATGTGAAACCACAAAAAGTTATTAATCATGTCAATATCAGTAGATTTATAGGCAGAGAGTCAATTTAAATTGAAAAGTCATAATGTTATACTATTTGTTGAAGGAATTGTTGTGGCGGAAACATTTTTATAAATAACATGTTTTTATTAAATACAGGTAATAACAAACTTCCGAACTGTGGAGATTTTTAGGATTTTCTTTGAAAGAAGCCGTTGTTTTTACCAACTAGTCCGTTTGTCTTGTTTGTCCCGTGACATGAAATTTAAGAGAAACATCATATCACAGATAAAAGTTTGCTTTGACATGATAGTTTTTGAAAATCGGAGTAAGCGCCCAACCATTTAACTCGAAAATGGGTGGACCTGGCAGAATGATTTTGTTTTAACCTCAGCCGATTTACTATTTTTTAAAATAAAAAATTCGAATTTTTTAATAGCCCTCCTTTTCAAAGTTAATTGGCCGTTCTCGAAAATAAAACATGTATGTAGAAGATGACGAAAGGAAATTTTTAGCCATCTGTTAAGGGACCTTAGGGACTTTATTCAATAATCACTACAAAAGCGGATCCAGGGTTTTCTTTGGGGGTGGGGGCTGAATGCCATTAAGTGACGATAACATTTTAAGTTCACGATCATTCTGCAAGATTGAGGAAAAAACATGAATTGTGTTTACATAGAACCGACTTATTTCTAACCTGCTGCATTTGAATGAAGGAGTTATTCAGCAAGCAACGAAAAATTATGTCCACCAATATAACCAAATATTTATGTTTTGGGTAGGAGTGAAGGAAGCAAAGAGGTACCAATGGGCATTCGAATGTCAAAAGTCTAAAAGGGCAAAGACAAAACCAGAAACAGAAACGAGAACAAGAGGAAAAACACAAAGCATAAAAACACAAAAACAACTGAATTGCAATTAACAACGTAAACTCAAGTTGTAAAGAGAGTGAAGTCAGGTGCTCCGGAAGAGTAAGAAGTTCTGCTTGCTATAGCACACCCGTCGCGTTGCCAATGGTCAATTCAGCTTGTTAAATCCGATAAAGGAAAACAAAACACTACGACAAACCAACATCTGCACTCGTCTGAGAGTAAGTTAAACATTTCGACCAACAACATTTACATCAAATCTAAACTTATTAGAAAAATCTAAAAACATGTACTAGTATTCAAAGCCTTATTTTTGTTTATTCCTATGCATTCTTCCACAGACTTAACTTAGTATAGTATTCGATACCTCTGATGAGTTTTTGATTTTTGATAGACTAAAGCGCGTCAGGCATAATTTAAAACTATTATTCTAGAAGGAAGGAATTATAGGCCAAAGACTTTGACCTGGTTGGAACTGAGTTGTTTACGTAAAGTCTTCGTCATCCCGTTTAAATGCATCCTATGCTGATCATGAATTCGTATCCGTATGCATCCTATTGCCACCGTACAAACATCTATTCACCTCTTCATATCTTAAGTTCGACCAAAATTGATAGCTTCTTTTAAACTTTATAGTTCGTAACCAATGTTCCCATAAATTTGTATGACTTTCGCTTATTTAACTTCGTTAAATCTTGAATGAGATTTTTAAAAAGTTCGAGTTAACTTATCGCTATATTGAAACTTTCGTATTTTGTATCCATCGTATGTCAAAATAGAGAAAGTATGGCACTAGCATATATGCATATTCTTCTGGTCGTAGATCATGCTATTTGTTTTGCCGTCTTTTCCATCGAGGCGCCTTGGAATTTCTAACGTGGGGAATAATTACGCAGTTTCTCCTATGTTGGTGTAAACCCCAAATTTACGCACAACGCTCATTATTGAGGTCGTTATTTCAACTTTTAGTCTAAACCAAAGGAGTACCAGTGGGGCATTCGAACATCGAAAAACCAGTCTTAGCCAAAATCAGTACAGGCATAAGTTTAATACAAGACGAAAACGGAGGACGAACAACAAAACTGCACTGAACATCGTGAACTCAAGTCGAAATCTATCCCCGATTTTGACATTCGATAAAAAAACAAACGAATATCACGGCCGTCATTGAGTATCACGAGTTTTTGCCTGATGAAGGAATCGACAACTGCCGGAAAGTATTGAAAGCTGCTCGTGGAAGGAGGAGGCAACGAGCTCGTGGTGGAACAGTGACCATAATTTACTAGAAATTTAATATTTTTCTTAATATCTAAGCTTAAAATACAAAATCAAAGAATATAAAACTGTCTGTCAAAATGAATAAGTAGAATTATTCTGTCATATGCAAAAAGAACTACCAGTAAGGAAAAATATCTGCCTATTTTGAGAAAATACTAAAGGCGATACTGCAAACCTTTACTTTTTAAGGTTATAAATGTGTCATTTTATTTTTAAAAGTTTGTTTTAAGCTAAAATTTTATTTTTATTTGATATAGCATAATAACCAAAACTACTTGTGTTACCATTTCGGCATTTGACAGATGATCCAAATTGAAGAAGCATTATAATTTTAAAATACGGTTTGATCTGCTTGTGAAGAATACGCGGCGACGTTGATGAAACAGCAATTTTTTGTTACACACAAAATCCATCATTGTATCCATATCAAAAGGAGACTGTCCAGATACTAGTGGTCAATTAAGATGGTACGGACTCGTATGATTTTATTACAATATTTTTGGAACATTTACTTATACATGTATAGGTTTTTCTTAAGTTCATAATTTAGGTTCAAGTTCGGCATATTTGGGTTATATCTTCAGTTCTATGCTTTCCATATTCATTAAGTGTTTGGTATATTTTCAGTCTCCCTGACAATGCTCCTTTGGTGAGTCTTGAATTCATTGCCTGAAAAATTTTCATGATTTTGTAGTTTTATTTGTAACAGGTCTGAGCAACTCCATCAAGGTGGCCTAGAATTTTATTTGAGAACTATGTAATGAACTTTTGATATCGGCTTAACCAGTTTGAAGTTATTTATTTTACCCACGCTTATAATGGTTATATTTCCGTCCTTCCGTCAGCAACATAATACTTTCGTAACTTTTTTGTCGGGAACAGTTCGCTTACAAGGTTGAATTTATATCTACTTGAAATGGGTCGTTTTAAGAAGATATAATGACCTGTAGAACTTTTCACCACATCCACTATAAATGTAATATCTTATATATGTTATAAGGTCATGAATCGCGATTATAGATTTAAGACTGTCGCGTATCTGCTTCCCGTTTGTCGACTTGAACACGCTTCATAGAAAATGACGTATACTGGTTTAGCTTCGTCCGTCAGTTCGTTCTTCCGTCTAAAGTATATACTTTATTCTAGAACAACCAGCCACGTACTGAAGATTTAATATGTGACGTGTAGGAAGATCAATAGTGTCATATGTACAATATATTTTCTAGGATATAACTAGAAATTTCTCAGTTCCAGGTTGGCATTTCTTTATTTCCAAGATGGTATTTTCATCTCTTGCCAATGCTGTTGTGATTGCCATTTTCATCTCGAAAAAAATTCAGACGCTACAATACGTAAGGCTTTGCAAACACCGTGCTTTTTGCCAATCACTATTTCAAACTGTTCTTGCAAACCAAACATGGAGTTATTAATAACTCCAAGGTCAAATCAACGACGATACTTTTGATCTTTAGAGAATGTTATTTTTTCTATCGGCTTAGACCTATCGACTTAGACAATTTTAAGGTTTATAATCATAGTGTCAGGAGTATGGGAGGTCAGGTGGTACCGTTGGTGTACTGAGTTGTTAACGCGTCGGGCTACTAACATCAAGGTTCGTGGTTCGATCCTTGTCAGGGGTGAAAGTTTCATGAACCAAATTTCCGACTCTCTCTTGATACCCTGGATAGTCTCAAGGAACGATGCTAGTCTTTCGAAAGGGACGAGTGGCCTCGGTGACCGAGTGGTCAAGGTAGTTCGTTCACTATTGATCACGTGGTCTGTCAACACTGAGATTGCGGGTTCGATTCTCACTGCAGGCAGGGTGTACTCGACTCCAATCTTAATTGACAAGGATTGCCAGTTTTCCTACCGCAGGTCGGGGGTTCTCTCCGGGTACTCCGGCTTCCTCTCCCAATAAAAACTGGACGCCATGAAATAGCTGAAAAATTGCTTAAAGTGGCGTTAAAACACTATTCAAACAAAACAAACAAATCGAAAGGGACGAAAGAAGGTTGTCATGTGTCAACGGCAATACTCGCAAACTGCTAGCTGGAAAGGGATTCACATAAGCATAAAGGCTTGTTTCCAAATCTAAACTAATATGGGAGGTCTATGTCAATTGCCTTCTGATAAACCGGCATTGCACTATATACATAGATAAATCAAGTTAAAATGAGTAAGAATAGAAAAAAACCACTTATTTTCTTTTCGTATCACTTGTTAACGTTCGAAATGTGTCCAATACATTTTGATAAAAAAAAACTTTCATTGCCAACAATTTAGGTTCCATTTTAAGGCCCTGTCTCACTATAATGATTTAGCTAACGTGTGCAGATGTGTTAGAATATATTTTTAACGCGCTATGCGCGTTGCGTAAGTTTTAAATATTAAGTTACACGAACACGCTCCAAACACGGTAGAGAACGTAAGCGTACGTTGGTGAACGTCAAGTGCGTAACCAATATTTTGGACATGCTTTAAATTCCCGACGTTCACCAATTTGTTGATAATTAGGTATTCGAAAAATAGACATAAGTCAGAAACATTATATATACACATGCTAATGTACGCTATGAAGTAGTTTTGCACACGCTGAAATGTGTTTGATGGACGCCAAGCAAAATGGAAACAGAACGTCACTGTTACTAACGAGTAGAATATCAACCCTCGAATTTTATAAGTTGCAATGAAATACAAAGGGAAAAGTAATAAAACTTGAACAAGAACTCAAAGTCGAGAGATAAAAAATATTTTATTTTACAATACACGATGAGCAAAGCCAACAATGCGAATTATTGAATACAACGAGGGTAAACCCATTTAAGATCTGTCAAGTTGTGGGTCTTCATTTTAGGGTTAGTCAAGATTAGTAAAAAAGAAGCTAGGCAAACACTAAGACAGACAGGTACCTCCTATACTCATTTGATATAAATAAAAATGTATTAAGTATTTGTTAACAAGCACGATAGCACTTATCTGTCATATGCATCATGGTGTTACTCACAAGCGTTAAATAAATAACGTACATGAATTCAAAGGCGCAAACTATTTAAGCTTCCTGCATAATACTACTAAAATAAAAAGAACAAAATTCCTGGGTCGCCACCAAGCCATTAAATTTCTAAATTAATTCGTTAAACAGGAACTAGATAAGCGACAGACATGCGAACGCATATCCCGTCATAAGAGACCCTTACCTGAAGCCGCATACCAAATATCGAAAGCCTACGAATAAACGTAGCTGAAAAATCAAATCATTACGAAAAAAGTGTGACGGACGACTGGCACTTCTATGTCTGGGACCCGGCTCCACATTGCTGCGGGGAAAACAAGATGAATAATTCAGACAAAAAGACTTTCAAAGAAAAAGAAAAACACACACATCAAAAAATAAACAAACGTTAAACCAAAAAAAAAGTATAAATTAACACAAAAACGGATTACATTTGATATACAATATAGGCTAGTGACCAAACTAACGATAAAATAATGAAAGAAAAAAGCCTGAATTAAAATACGATTATGAAAATATATCCAGTCCTATTCTTTTATCAGAAAGCGTTCGGATCTGGTTCAAAACTTAAATGTCGATGTCTACATTAGAAAAAATAGGTAAACTGGTCACTACGTCAGTTTTGCTCGCATGTGCTTGGCCCAAGTTATAGACGAACGCTTTGTATGCGTTCAACAATCGTCAAACATGCGTTAGGCAATCGTCAAGTATACGCTGGACAAACGTTTAGAGAACGTAACGTTGTCATGCATGCGCTATATAGAATGATACGTTATTAATAAGTTTGTCGTGCGTTGTAGGTAGTTAGTCGGGCGTTTTGGGTTCGTTCACTTAGAATTTTTCAAAAAGTGTTTACAGCGAATGCCGACGTGTGTCAAAATTATTGAAAGTTTATTTAAACGTCGGCTATAATTAATATTTTGTCTCTTAAGTTATATAATGATTCTAATGTTGCTGATTTAACAGAGGTTACTCAATACGACAAAACGTCAATGACACCCGATTTGGTACTTCGTATGAATATTGCAACTGTTCAGATTGGTTTAATTTGCAATGTCTTTAAGGTAATTAAGGTTTTTTTATTTATAGGCTTATCCATCTTATCTAAAAATAAGTTTGTAAAACAGATATTGCGGTTTGTATGTTACAATTGGGATGATATAAAAAGCCAGTCACAGCATTTTGCTCTATTATTATTAACTAATATTAATTATGCCAAGGAATTTTAATTTAAAGAAAACGTCAGCGCACACCCGTGATACTGGGTCTCTTGTTCCGTATCTTGACAGTTTCTTTGAACTTTTTCAACCCCCTGATCAGCCAACAAAGACTTGTGAATTATTAAACAGTTATTTAGAATATATTAACATTAGAACTAGTTCAAACAATCTGTTTTCCCAAGGAAAATCTGGATTTCGAAGTGCATTTTAAAAAATTGCATTTAGTAAAAACATACGGGAATGTACTTCTCCTAGGGATATTATGTATGTTTGCCTAGAATAACACGCAAGAAGATTCAGGAGCTGGACTATGATTCAGCTCATAATGATTTGAAATTTGAAAGAAAATTTATTGACAAGAAACACGGAATGTTTGCAAATAGTGATATACCTGAAAATCATCCTATTGTAGAATATAAAGCTGAATGGATTTCCGAGGAAGAGTATTTAACGCGAGACATATTGTATGAAAAGGATTGATTGGATGTCTGCTTTACGTCCAGCGAGCAGTATTTCAGCTATATTCAGGACGGGAACAAGTTAACAAACAATAAATCAACGGAAAATGGGGGTGGGATGGGTCACAGGGAATATAATTTTGACTGCCACTGGAAAAGTATGGAGTTTTGGGTAGGGGCGGAAAATTTAGCCTTTTGTAGCGGCTACAATAAACCTACTCTTTTTCGAAATCTACAAAAGGGGTCTTTATCGTGCAAGGAGCGTGGCACTCTCCAAACACGTTACCCACTATGGTCCGCTATGGAACGCCATAGCTGCCGTATGAAGACGTTTTTCATTATGTGATGATACTTTGTCATTATGTGATGATACTTCTTCATTATGTTATGATACTTTGTCTTTATGTGATGATACTTTGTCATTATGTGATGATACTTCTTCGTTATGTGATGATACTTTGTCTTTATGTGATGATACTTTGTCATTATGTGATGATACTTCTTCATTATGTGATGATACTTTGTCTTTATGTGATGATACTTTGTCATTATGTGATGATACTTCTTCATTATGTGATGATACTTCTTCATTATGTGATGATACTTTGTCATTATGTGATGATACTTTGTAATTATGTGATGATACTTCTTCGTTATGTGATGATACTTTGTCATTATGTGATGATACTTCTTCATTATGTGATGATACTTCTTCATTATGTGATGATCCTTTGTCATTATGTGATGATACTTCATTATGTGATTATACTTTTTCATTATGTGATGATACTTCGTCATTATGTGATGGTACTTTTCCCGCCAAAAAACACAAACAATATGGCTGAACATAGTATTTCTGATGTATTAAAAATTAGGTCTTTCTCATTTGTATACGAACTTCGAGAGAGAACAAATCACACCAGACATTGTGTGCATGTTATCAGCAGAAGATCTAAAAACATTAGGAATAACGCAAACCACTGATATGATGAAACTTGAAAATTATTTTCAATCATAATTTATTCATATCATTATATTTTTTTATTATAAACTAGATATATTTCAAGTCTTTTGTTATCTTCTTATGTTAAGGTAGATGAGGGGTCTAACTGAAGTTTGTCCATAGAATAGTGACAGTAAGCACATACCGAATACTTATTTTATTATTTATCGTATTTTTTTTTAAATTTCTATTGCAATTTGACAAGGTTAGAATAAATGCATCTTATTTTTACCATTTCCAAAAATTTTAATCGTGAACTCTATTTTTTATTAAGGTCTTTGAAAAATAAACGTTCTCACAAATTTAAGAAAAAATTATTGAGTAGACTTTTTAAGATATGTGTAAATGTGAATTTTCCCTATTGATTATATACTAAAAATACTCGATAATATGCATTTTTAAAGCCTCTTCCCCGGAAATCTTTAGTGCTATTATCAAAATTTAAAGTATTCGGTATGTGCTTACTGTCACGATTCTATGGACAAACTTCAGTTAGACTTAAAATATATCAAGCTTATAATTAAAAAAAAATAATGATATGAATAAATTATTATTGAAAATAATTTTCAAGTTTCATCATATCAGTGGTTTGCGTTATTCCTAATGTTTTTAGATCTTCTGCTGATAACATGCACACAATATCTGGTGTGATTTGTTCTCTCTCGAAGTTCGTATACAAATGAGCAAGACTTAATTTTTGGGGGTCAGATCATTATTCCGACAACCCATTATTCCGACAGTCAAGTACTCCGACAGCCCATTGCTCCGACAACCCATTATTCCGACAACCCATTACTCCGACAATGACAAAAACGTATAGTATTTGTATTTAATAAATAGGCTGTGGTAGTACCTTTCCGCCGTCGCCCGATATAGTACGGGTTGCACATTATGAAACTCGGTCAAAAAGGCAAAATGCACTTTATATTTATTCTCAAAGCAGAGACGGATGTAGAAATTTGTAAAAACCCAAGGGGGGGGGGGGTAACCAATTTTGCCGAACATCTACACGAAAGAAACAACAAATTTCAGATGAGGGGGGGAGGGGCAAACCCCGGAACACGGTCACCCCCTGGATCCGCCACTGAAAAGGGGCTTTATGATGCCCTTTTATTCCTGAAAATCATTAATTTTTCTTGCGGTATATTGTGAAATGTTTTTAATTTTTGTTTTTGTTTTGTTTGTTTTGTTAATTGTTGTTCTCTTTTTTTTGTTCTTTTTTTCGGAGAACCGGGGTGGATGGATGGGTGGTTACAGTATGACATTGAATATGGTCCAAAGGGCTTGCTTCTGGTATTTGGGGTTGGAGTCAATATGCAACCTTGCAGAACATGTCAAACTAACTTTCATTTAACTGGGAATCTTATAAATATCTTGAGAAAACGAGATAATTCTATTGTTGGAACATGGTGCTATCCTAGAGGGAATTCGAGTCAAAACGACCCCTACCAAAACACCCCCATCAAAACGCCCCAATGTTCTTAATAAGGAAACACGGAACAGTCATATAAATAATGCCACTTTGAGGTTACATAATACAAGCTTGAATGCTTGTTTAAATTACATTAAGAAGATGTTTCATTCATCTCCGAATCTGATATTTACTATTATAATGTATATAATTATGTACAATATAAATAAATAACGTTCACAAGTCATAACATATTGATCTTACACTTTCTCTCTCCAACTGAACCCAAAACTGTTATATAGTTGCCTCCCAGTCTGCCACCTGCGGACGTTACTTGTCTTTGCTCAAATATTCCAACAAGATGTAATTCAAATTACCTAGGTGACAAATTCATTACGCCAGACGCGCGTTTCGTCTACTTAAGACGTATCAGTGGCGTTTAACTCTAAATGCTTAAAGTATTTTTTCATTTAATTGGAGATGGAATATTATGTATTCGAATTTGTCTTAGCGGAAAACGGGGGCGTTTTGAAAAATGGGGGCGTTTTGACAATGGGGCGTTTTTACCTGCACCCTCCTAGAGGTTAATAAAAAGCAAAACCAACAAAAATAGACACAATCAATAAAGGCCTTCAGTGACGTTTGAGTACAATTGAATATATATTAGGTGTTCTTGCAACCTATACTTAACCTTCCCACTATAAAAACATTATTTACCTGTTCCAGTTACAAAGAAGCAAAGGCGTAACAACGGGGCAATCGAATGTCATAAATCTGAAAAGGCCAAGACAAAATCTGTATGCATAAAATTATCACAAAAACAAATGACACAATATAGATCAACATACAAAAAACACATATAATACCAAGTTAAAACTGCTTGTGATGCGTATGCCGGCCCCAGTAGTAGCTCATCACAGTTGCATCCCCATCTATTGACCTTTACAACATCGCATACCTATCAAGATGTTTGTTATAAAAAACATGTCTTGATAAATAAGAATGCGAGACATCTCGGACCGTAATAAGACAAGTCGGACCGTGTTATTCATATACGGTCCGAGTTGTCCTATACCTTATGGTCCGAGTTGTCCTATA
Source organism: Limnoperna fortunei (assembly GCA_944474755.1). NCBI lineage: Eukaryota > Metazoa > Mollusca > Bivalvia > Mytilida > Modiolidae > Limnoperna > Limnoperna fortunei. The sequence continues at coordinate 112,533,216 of OX104112.1, read as the reverse complement.
ATTTATGGTCCAAGAAATCTATATTGTCATGTAAATATAAAGTTCTTGTTTGTTATTGTAGCAGAACTGGACCCGAGAAACAGCCTTTTGTTGTTTAATATTTTAATGACAGTATAAGAAATAAATGCGGTCTGAGTTGTCTTATTTTCTACGGGCGGAGAGGTCCTTACTAGGGTCCGAGTTGTCCGCGGTCCGAGTTGTCCGGTTACCATAAATAAATATATATACGTTTTTTTCTTTGTCGGAGAAATGGGCTGTCGGAGTATTGGGTTGTCGGAGAAATGGGCTGTCGGTGTAATGGGCTGTCGGAGTAATGTTACGCACCCAATTTTTTAATACATTAGAAATACTCTGTTCAGCCATATTGTTTGTGTTTTTGGAGGGAAAAGTACCATCACATTATGACGAAGTATCATCACATAATGACAAAGTATCATCACATAATGACAAAGTATCATCACATAATGAAGTATCATCACATAACGAAGAAGTATCATCACATAATGAAGAAGTATCATCACATAATGATAAAGTACCATCACATAATGACAAAGTATCACCACATAATGACAAAGTATCATCACATAATAAAGAAGTATCATCACATAATGACAAAGTACCATCACATAATGACAAAGTATCATCACATAATGACAAAGTATCACCACATAATGAAAAAGTATCATCACATAATGAAAAACATCTTCATAAGGCAGCTATGGCGTTCCATAGTCCGCGGTCAGGCTTTCCGTATTATGACCTGACAACCCGCCAACGAGAGGGTCTCCCCTATCCGCCACCTGGGGACGCGCTGGGCTGCTCTGTGGGTTGAGCACTGGGAACCCTCCCAGTTTGGTCCCAGTGTATGAAAAGGAAAAATTACCACCAGTGGCTGTGTTTGACAAAACAAGTAAACTTTATTTAGATGAAAATCGAAGCCCAAATGACATTTTATTCAAATTTGTCGAAAACGAAGCCCGATACTTTAATCACTCCAAGACTTATCCTAACTGTAAACAATACGTAATGATCATGAGAACAAGCTGGTTTACCAAAAGGTGCAGAAATCACGTGGGGTTACGGTGATCGTGATAAAGATTCATTGATGAATAATCCTTGTTTGAGCCAGTAATATATTTAGTATTCGACATGGTTAAGTACACTTAAAGGCATATTGTCTACGATTTTCACATAATTTTTAAACAACTTGTGAAACATGTTTGAATAAATAAATGATTATTTTTATTCAGATTTATGTGAAAAAAGTCAGTTTTATCGTGTTTTATAGCAATTATAAGCAATAAAATACGACTTATGAATTATTGTCAAGGAGTACAATAATTCGATGTAAACCCGCCCTTATTCATATGACCTGCAGTTTGAACTCACACTGAGCTTGCGCATCTAAAGAATGCTTTCCACACGCCGAAATGGCTAAAATTTCCTCTATGATATTTTATCATTTTGCATGTGTCAATATGTTTTATATATTTTTTGTAATAAGACAAGCAATATTTCACTTCAAACAATCAACATTTGTGTTTTTTGATAAGAATCCCACGATTGCGCTAAAGGAATGCAATTACGTCATGTACATGATTGTTTATGTTTATGTTCTAAAAATAACTTAAACTTCATCCTTGCGAATCGAGGTCAGTGCATAATTAATGAGATTCCACTGGAGGTCAGTCAATGTTTTACTTCAAAATTATCTGATAAACTAATTTGTTTACGGAAAACAAATTTTTCTATCATCATTTTTCATATAATGTAATATAATTCTGGTACAAAATACTTGACACAAAAATTACGCTTTTCGTAGATTGATTGATTGATTAATGGTGTTTAACGCCCGAGCAGCAATATTTCAGCTATATTCAGGCGATTGCTTTTCGTAGACAATATGCCTTTAATAGATTTTATGTGGAATTAACATTTCATGATTTATAAACTAGATATAATGGTTTTAAAAGATAATTAATATTCAAAAATTAAATATTCCATATTTTCTTTTCAACTCATAGTGCATTTAACCTGGGAGGGGGGCTACTTTCTATCTTCCTATGTAATCAATGTAATGAGTGGCCGTATGGGTGTGCTGCAAACTGGTACAGGTAGGGTATGTTTTTTTCAGGTTAGAGGTTAGGCTTTTTGGGATATATTCTAATTTGGGATATTCACACATTTTCTTCATGGGATACGGTGTATTTGAGGACAGACTTACTGGGATATGGGATATTTAAATCAATTTTATATGACCATGGGATATTGGAAAAAAAAACTTTTTCGGATACTGGATATTTTGATGAAAAAAATATTGATAACCCCAGAGCCCCCACTAAACAAGCCCCAGATGTGTAGTACATTGTTATAAATTCAGCCCAGCTGTCACCAATAGGTTTACAAATATGTTACAGGTCTATACAATAACATATTACTGTGGCTTGTGTAAAGGGGGTGGGGGTAACAATATCACCTCGAGAGTATCTATTATCCACGTAAAATTTTGCATCAATTTTCTAGTTTCTAATAGGGTCCGGTTCAGAACAGACCAACGGTACAAGTATACCCTAAATCATAAAAAGTAAAAAGTAGCCCCCCCTTCCCCGGATTTAAAACCATCATACGTGCACGAACCAACCGTTTCATTCCCCGAATGAAAAGATACCTAGATTGTAAGCAGAAATTTTGAAAGTAAAACAAAGGTGCCAGATCACAATAAAGAACCTACATTTTAAATACATGTCTGTTAATACAGGATCAACTTCATTCACAGGCTTTATTTGTATAACGGTTTTAAATTTATAATAAGATTAATATACATGTTAAGCAATAATACATGTATCATACATGTGTATTGTGATAATTTTTTTCCGTTCATTTTAATAGTCTTAATGTTCATGTTCAAGATGTTTTTAATTGTAAATAGCAAACTTTTTAACTGTCACAGTCTGACATGAGCGGAGTATTAACACTCAAGTTTATGAGTAAACTACTACCGGGAAGAAAAAGTTAGAAATGTACATCGTTGTACATTGTACATGTATGTTCAGTAAAATAATTTTAATTTGAGGGACACTAATGCATGAATTATTTCATAAAGGTTTATACACGTAGCAGCCTCTAGATATAAATTTCACAGATCATTTTATCTTGCATCCTGTGCATGTTTATAAGATTACTTTTGTTGTTTTCTCTATTTACATGTATTTTCTTTCCGTTAATAAGTTGTTCCTTAAATACACGTAAAGCATGAATTACCCCTCAATAACCTTCCTTATGAACCTATGTGAGTAGATTGATATACAAAATCAAAATCTAAGTCTATTGTCATTTATAAAAATGAAATTCTGTTTTATGGTCAAATGCTTCTAAAAAATGTTTGAATGGAGCAGGAAAAAAACCATTATTTTCAAAAAATTATCTTTTCAGATAAGAACATAGGAAAAATTTTTTGTCTTTGACAGTAGTGATGAAGAGTCTACTAATCAAAGTGCTGGTAATGATTTGGTTTAATTTATTTGCCTTGATTCATGAAAACAATAGGTTGAAGCTGACTAAACAGCTCGAACCCAGGTTACATGTGTACACGTAATACTGATTTCAGTTGACTACTGTATTTCTACATTTTCTACTTTTTTAGTTACATGTATGTCTACTTTATTTGAAAACATGCTGCAATATTATTATTCATTATTATACTTTCTGTAAGAATGTCTTTAATAGAAATATTTTACTATTTTGACATATTTCTAAACGAATTGTGCTCCCTGCCTAAGAAAACTATTGATTTGGACGTCAATCAATTGTAATTCACGCGAATGGGCGGGGTTAACTTGTAATCAATGCTTGATCACTGCCGCGCTTTAAATAAGGTATTTTTATCCTAGTCAACGCAAGAAGCTGATCAACTTATAACGTCTGCCAAAAAAAAAAAAACAAAACAAAGCGGCCGTGAAAGCCTGAAGATGCCCAGGTTTGGGAAGGACGAACCCAATACATTTCGTAAGCAATACTTTACATCACAACGTGGCATCATTTAATGTTCCATTAATGCCGTATTTTTCTTCTTGTTATAATCTTCCAAGTCAAGACAGTCAGTACAGTCAAGGGACAAGGAACCGGTTATCGCGCGTCCGGTGATTCCGCGCATGTTACGTATCTTCCAATTTCAGTATTTTTTTTAAATATATATTTAATTTAACCTTCCATTGACAAATTGTTGTCTTAACCTGAAACACACGACCTTCCAAACTCAATCAATCTTTAGCCATCAATGACTATTTGATTTCTTTTATTGTAAAAATTTAACTGTTTCATCAATGTTTAACCACAGGAATTTGACCCCATATCATTTGGGTCGAAATATGGCCAGACAACGAAAAAAAGTATTGTCGAGAACGAAGTGAGCGAAGGAGTCTAACGCAAAAGTAAACAATTCCTACCCCACTACCTTTGTTGTTGAGTTTGCTTTGAGAATTTGCACTGACAACATGATTGTAGGTGTTCTACTTACTCACGGACATTTATTCTTTAAGATTATGACATCAATTCCTTTAATATATCCATATTTTTGCAACCGCGAAACTTTTTCTTCGACTGAAACACTTTCTTTACTTCAGGGAATCGTCCATGTGTGGTTCTGTGGTTTAACTTTAAATTTGTTAATATAAAAATCTTTTCTTAATTGAATCATGTATTGATTTTTTTATGCACATGGGCGATATCACCAGACATACCATGGTTTACATATAACCAGGTCATGCTGAACATAATGACAAAATTAAATATTTTGCAGACGAACATTAACAAATTGGGTTGTATGTTTTAAAAATAATATATTCAAAGATAAAAACATTCAATTTTTGTGATTAAATATTTTTTCTGAAACTACAAAAATTAACAAACATTTCTTAGGTGCACGATAACACCGGACTGCTCTGTATAATATGAATGTAGGCGCAGCCTAAATGCGAGCATCGCACATTGTTCATGTCGTTACTCCAGAGCCCCCTAACAGTGCCTCTACATTCCATTTATGACGTGACGTCTTATCTAATGTGTTGGTGACATCACAAAACTCAATTTCAAATACAGCCTTTCAGATTGAAAAAAATTTGTCTGGCATTTTTGTAGTAATTTAAAAAATAAACACTGATTTTATCGATGTCATAATTATTTTTGTCTACTTTTATATTATATATTTTTTCGTTCGTCTACAATATTTTCTTCGGATAGCTCAGCTACCATCTGAAATGGATTTGTTCATATGGATTACGTGACTTTTTTTACACACATGCATGTAATCGCCGCAGGGATTAGAGCTTTTTAGCTCACCTGATGTGAGCTATTTTTATCACTTTGCGTCCGGCGTCGTCGTCGTCGTCTGTAAACTTTTTACATTTTAATCTTCTTCTCTGAAACCACTTGGCCAATTGAAACCAAACTTGGCCATAATGTTCATTGGATGGACCTTTACAAAGTTTGTGTTTTTTATTTTGATTGGTAAACCAATATGGCCGCCACCTCAAGACTTAGTTTAACATAGGACCCTATGGGAAAAAAGTTAAAAAGGGCTTCTTCTCTGAAACCGTTTAACCAATCAAAACAAAACTTACTAGCAATATTGTTTGGATGGTCCTCTATAAAGTTTGTGTTTTTGATGGGAATTGGAAATTCAAAATGGCCGCCATCGCAGGACTTAGTTTAACATAGAACCCTATGGGAAAAAGTTTTAAAAGGCTTCTTCTCTGAAACCGGTCAACCAATGGAAACAAAAACTTACTAGCAATATTGTTTGGATGGTCCTCTATAAAGTTTGTGTTTTTTATGGCAATTGGAAATTCAAAATGGCTGCCACCGCAGGACTTAATTTAACATAGGACCCTATGGGAAAAAGTTTGAAAGGCTTCTTTTCTGAAACCAGTCAGCGAATGGAAACAAAACTTACTAGCAATATTGTTTGGATGGTCCACTATAAAGTTGATGTTTTTTATCCCAATCGGAAATTCAAAATGGCCGCCACCGCAGGACTTGGTTTAACATTCGACCCTATGAGAAAAAAGTTTAAAAGGGCTTCTTCTCTGAAACCGTTAAACCAATCAAAACAAAACTTACTAGCAATATTGTTTGGATGGTCCTCTATAAAGTTTATGTTTTTTATGGCAATTGGAAATTCAAAATGGCGGCTACCGCAGGACTTAGTTTAACATAGGACCCTATGGGAAAAAGTTTTTAAAGGCTTCTTCTCTGAAACCGGTTAATCAATGGAAACCAAAACTTACTAGCAATATTGTTTGGAAGGTCCTCTATAAAGTTTGTGTTTTTTATGGCAATTGGAAATTCAAAATGGCGGCTACCGCAGGACTTAGTTTAACATAGGACCCTATGGGAAAAAGTTTTTAAAGGATTCTTCTGTGAAACCGGTTAATCAATGGAAACCAGAACTTACTAGCAATATTGTTTGGATGGTCCTCTATAAAGTTTGTGTTTTTTATGGCAATTGGAAGTTCAAAATGGCCACTACCGCAGGACTTAGTTTAACATAGGACTCTATGGGAAAAAGTTTTTAAAGGCTTCTTCTCTGAAACCGTTTAATCAATGGAAACAAAAAGTTACTAGCAATATTGTTTGGATGGTCCTTTATAAAGTTTATGTTTTTTATGGCAATTGGAAATTCAAAATGGCCGCCACCGCCGCAGGACTTAGTTTAACATAGGACCCTATGGGCAAATAAAAAAAATCTTCTCTATACAACCGGTTAACCAATGAAACAAAGCTTTCTAGTAATATTGTTTGGATGGTCCTATTTAAAGTTTATTGAAAATTACAGGACTTACTTTAACATCAGGGAAATGCCATCTTCATTGCCTATAAAATCAGGTGAGCGATACAGGCTCTTAAGAGCCTCTGGTTTCCTGCAGTAGCCAGCTGGGCCCCTAGCCAGGAAAAATCCAGGAGCCCAACAATATAGTTAAGGGCCCAACTTTTTTCAGCGCAAGTGTGTTTTAACTATAAATAATATGATCATGTGTACAAATTTGCATGAATTCAGAAGTTATTGTCTTGTTTTGATATTGTTACTACCTACCTTGGATCACTACATACATACAGTAAGGCCAAAAATAAAATTTCATTTGTTTGCCGTTTCTGGCCGACTCTCCCTTTTACATCCGACTAGAATAATTTTTGTTCATGCGCTGGAAAAAGATTTTTTTTATTGTCATTTTCGGCATTTTGCATGGCCGTTGTGGTGTTTCTCGTTTTTAGCTCACCTGACCCAAAGGGTCATGTGAGCTATTGTTATCACTTTGCGTCCGTCGGCGTCGTCGTCGTCGTCGTCGGCGTCTGTAAACTTTTTACATTTTAATCTTCTTCTCTGAAACCACTTGGCCAATTGAAACCAAACTTGGCCATAATGTTCATTGGATGGACCTTAACAAAGTTTGTGTTTTTTATTTTGATTAGTAAACCAATATGGCCGCCACCTCAAGACTTAGTTTAACATAGGACCCTATGGGAAAAAAGTTAAAAAGGGCTTCTTCTCTGAAACCGTTTAACCAATCAAAACAAAACTTACTAGCAATATTGTTTAGATGGTCCTCTATAAAGTTTGTGTTTTAGATGGGAATTGGAAATTCAAAATGGCCGCCACTGCAGGACTTAGATTAACATAGAACCCTATGGGAAAAAGTTTTAAAAGGCTTCTTCTCTGAAACCGGTTAATCAATGGAAACAAAAACTTACTAGCAATATTGTTTGGATGGTCCTCTATAAAGTTAGTGTTTTTTATGGCAATTGGAAATTCAAAATGGCTGCCACCACAGGACTTAATTTAACATAGGACCCTATGGGAAAAAGTTTGAAAGGCTTCTTTTCTGAAACCGGCCAACCAATGGAAACAAAACTTACTAGCAATATTGTTTGGATGGTCCTCTATTAAGTTAATGTTTTTTATCCCAATCTGATATTCAAAATGGCCGCCACCGCAGGACTTAGTTTAACATTGGACCCTATGGGAAAAATGTTAAAAAGGGCTTCTTCTCTGAAACCGGTTAACCAATCTAAACAAAACTTACTAGCAATATTGTTTGGATGGTCCTCTATAAAGTTTGTGTTTTTTATGGCAATTGGAAATTCAAAATGGCTGCCACCGCAGGACTTAATTTAACATAGGACCCTATGGGAAAAAGTTAGAAAGGCTTCTTTTCTGAAACCGGCCAACCAATGGAAACAAAACTTACTAGCAATATTGTTTGGATGGTCCTCTATAAAGTTAATGTTTTTTATCCCAATCTGATATTCAAAATGGCCACCACCGCAGGACTTAGTTTAACATTGGACCCTATGGAAAAAAGGTTAAAAAGGGCTTCTTCTCTGAAACCGGTTAACCAATCAAAACAAAACTTACTAGCAATATTGTTTGGGTGGTCCTTTATAAAGTTTATGATTTTTATGCCAACTGGAAATTCAAAATGGCCACTTCCGCAGGACTTAGTTTAACATAGGACCCTATGGGAAAAAGTTTTTAAAGGCTTCTTCATTGAAACCGGTTAATCAATGGAAACAAAAACTTACTAGCAATATTGTTTGGATGGTCCTCTATAAAGTTTGTTTTTTATGGCAATGGGAAATTCAAAATGGCCGCTACCTCAGGACTTTGTTTAACATACGACCCTATGGGAAAAAGTTTTTAAAGGCTTCTTCTCCGAAACCGGTTAATCAATGGAAACAAAAACTTACTAGCAATATTGTTTGGATGGTCCTTTATAAAGTTTATGTTTTTTATGGCAATTGGAAATTCAAAATGGCCACCTCCCCCGCAGGACTTAGTTTAACATACGACCCTATGGGCAAATAAAAAAAATCTCTATACAACTGGTTAACCAATGAAACAAAGCTTTCTAGTAATATTGTTTGGATGGTCCTATTTAAAGTTTATTGAAAATTACAGGACTTACTTTAACATCAGGGAAATGCCATCTTCATTGCCTATAAAATCAGGTGAGCGATACAGGCTCTTAAGAGCCTCTGGTTTGTTTTTTTTTTTGGTGATTCGTCGTTCCCGATTCAGTATCGGCAAAACGTTTGAAACCATACCGTTTTGCTCGCTCTCATTTCGATGTTTCAAGTGACATTGACAAATCATTACATTATCGGCAAAACGTTTGAAACGAACGAATATTAACCTTTTCAACAACGATGTTACAAAGGACATTGAATATTTAAATCCCACGAGGAGGGCCATCCTCCTCGTGGGATTTAAATCCCCTCGTAACGGGAATGAAAAGAAAGTATGTAACTCTATGTTGTAATGTCGTCATGACTATCTTCTTTTTCAAAAAAAAAAAATAAATTCCCTCCCTACCTACCCACCTATTTCAGCCCTGAGTTGGCAACATCAAACTAACAATATTTTAATCCTGGCCTAATTAGATATTTGAGTCTGTTGGATGCTTGTATTTTGTTTCCAGAAGTTAAGATTATTTCTCAGAATGTAGGAACCTCCCCCCAAACTACCGGCTATTTGACTCAAAATCCTACATTTCTGGCATTTTTAACATAACATAACATAACAAACAAAACATAACATTTTCTCTAGACTGATTTAAATGGTAAAAAAATATTTTTCATAGTATTTGACACTGTAGTGAGGATGAAACAGATCAACCACTTCAACCAGATGGTATTGTTTTTCTTTTGTTATCATAATACTGTTTGAAATTACCTTTCACGCTGGTAATTTTTATATTAAAAAAATATTTAAGCAACTTAAGACTACTATAGTACTATGTTTCTCTCAAAGCCATCCTCACACTTATTTCCGTCTTCATACATTGTAGCAAGTAGCTACAGTTGTCTTTGAATGGAAGTGGGTTTCTCAATCTAAGACAATTTTGTCATCTGCCACAATGTGACAGAGGGACCTGCAAATGGTCTTCGTCTGTTCGTCCATCACAGAAGTCCTCTCAAACCATTTTAAGGCTTTTGCTGAGGTTTTGAAGGATTGTTTGACTTGCTATATAGTTGATCATATCAAAATGCTTTTTTGATTTGACAAATTTTGTAGGAGTTATGGGAATTTTTAGCGAGCACTAAATTTAATTTTAAAGAAAGACTTAAAAATAAATTTGACAACGATAAAAAGTTAATGTGGGCAAATTCACACATATATAAATGCTAAATGTGTGATAAATGTATGAAGTGTCACAATAGAAAATTGCCTGTCATTTATATTGTCTGTGCTCGCATTTTGGCAATACCTACTCCATATTAAACATTTTCAAATTGGTCATATAAACACTTTTTGGGCACAACTCCTCTGAGACTGCTGAATGGATTTTTCTGAAATGTTGTAGGATTGTTTGTCATCAAATGTAGTTGACCTTAGTCTATGTTTAGATAAAACTCGCATATTCAAATTTTTATTTTAGCAATTTAACATAACAGTGCTATCAATGCTAGTATGGAAAATGACTACTGCATGTAATATTTACTCTTTACATCACAATACATAACTCTTTATTTAGACTGATTTAAATGGTAACAAATTGATATAATGTACATGTACATGTATACATTTATCATTTGCAGCAAATCCAAGAACCATAGTATTCTACAGTAGTGATGATGAAATAGATCACAACGATGGTAGTATATTACTTTTGTTTACATTTTGTTGGTAAATAAACATTTTTACTATCTAACATATACAGATAAACCCTTCTTAATAGTTGAAACATACACTCTCTTAAAATGACAACTGCATGCAGGGCTCACCACACTGGGCGAAGTGGGCGACAAAGTTGCCCTACTAGGACCTGAAGTCGCCCTAAGGTGCCCCAAAAGCGAAGTCAATGTCGCCCTGTCATTTCCCTCAAGTCGCCCGATGGTTCACATAGATACTTTTAAATCTGGTCCAAATATTTCACCCAGACTACCAATTTATCAGCAAATATGGAATTCCAATAAAAAACAGCAAAAAATATGCGTATTTAACATATTTTTAAATGATTTACATCTTTCAAATGTATTGCGCGCCATTTGTTTATTTATGGGATGTGACTAATTACCGGAAGTGAACAAGGAAGAAAAGTAATGTACAACGGCCCATACTGAAATATCGTATTTTTTTTATAAACAAACACTTTAAATTGGTTTCAAACTTCAGTTTTTTCAAAGAGTATTGTAATTTTCTTTGATAAGTATATGAGCTCCACTTGAAAGAATAAAGATGTATAGTAATTATTGACATCATGGTAAGTTCTGTTAATGGGTGTCCCATAAAGCAATTTGGATGAGCACAACTTTGTCCAAGTGGAAGTGTGCTGAACAGAAGAATTATTTCTGGGTTTAATGTAATGTTATTCTATCTATCTTCTTTGGAAATTTGCTCAGATAAACATGGCATGTTTATAACAAACTGTTAGGAATATTATGATACAAGAACTCATGAATGAAGTTTATGTCTACACATATACAAATATTTTTGTTGATCTATTTTTATTTATAAATATCCTTGTATGGCTGCAAGTACTGAAGTAGATAGAAAAATAGTCCATATATCTAATGTTTTTTTCATTGATTAATGATAAAGGTTATGTGCTGTTTAATATTGCATACCATAAATAATAATGAAAAAGAAAGAAAAAAACTGAATCTAAGTGTGTTATGGTTTTAAAACACAAGAGAAATAATCCTGGAAATTGATGTAAATAAAGAAAAATGTATGAAACTACTGCGAAATTAATTATTTGTACGGTCCCCCTGCCCTAGTGTCTCCTGAAGTCTCCCTATAAGGGCCTGACTTCTCCCTGTTTGGCTGCCAGGGAGAAGTCACTTCTCCCTACTTTTTTTGAGTGTGGTGACCCCTGTGCATGTAATATTTACTCTTTACATCACAATACATAACTCTTTATTTAGACTGATTTAAATGGTAACAAATTGATGTAATGTACATGTATATATTTATCATTTGCAGCAAATCCAAGAACCATAGTATTCTACAGTAGTGATGATGAAACAGATCACAACGATGGTAGTATATTACTTTTGTTTACATTTTGTTGTTACATAAACATTTTTACTATCTAACATATCACTTTGATACAGATAAACCCTTCTTAATAGTTGAAACATACACTCTCTTAAAATTCCAAATAAAATACCTATAATCTGCTAATACATGTACCTAAAGAAAAAAAACACTGGGTTTGATAATTTTATTCAATTGGATCCAGATATATTGAGAATGAAAACAACTACATTTAAATCTGCTTGCAGTTTTAGCTCACCTGACTCGAAGGGTCATGTGAGCTATTGCTATCACTTGGCATCCGTCTGTCCGTCATCCGTAAACTTTTTCAAAAGTTAACTCACCATTAGTCCAAATGTAACCAAACTTGGTACTGTTGTCCATTAGCATGTGTGGTTAAGAACTGATGTGGGGATTTTTGATTGGTAGTAATCCCGGCTGGCCACCAAGGCAAAAATAGAACATAGGGTAAAATTGCAGTTTTTTGTGATTGTATTATGTGATGACATTTGGTTTCCATGCAATATCTTGAGTAAAACCTTACAGATTATTATGAAATTTTAACATGATGTTTCTGTCCCCTAAAGGATGCTTCCTGTTGCATTTGGTGTTTGTGGCCTATACCGTTTTATTAAAAGGGCCAAAAGGGGCTGAAACAGGTGTATAGACAAAACTTCAGTAGAATGTTTATCTTTTATCAGATTTTGACAATTCTTTTTTTATTGTGTTCCTCAATAAATTCTGTCAGCTTAATGCAGACTTGCCTACCATTACGATTTTGGCGTAAGGCTCCCGATTTTTAAGGCTATATTACGCCATTACGATTTTTACTATATTACGATTTTTCAAAAATCGGGATTTTTGTCATTTCCGTTCCGTCATTTTTAGTTTGACTCTGTGTATTATCTTTACATTGGCATTTCCGCTTCCTGTTATATCAAACAAATATGTTAACTTTCCTGTCGATGTTGTGTTCTTTGAAATTTTGTGTTTAAATTGAAGCTTCAGGGGCAAGTTCAAAATATACATCTTTAAACCAGAAGTCAATACATTGAATTTGATGTGTCCATTAGGTTATTATTTGTTTAGAATTAAAGACAACAAAAATGTGCAGTTTCTACAATATATCTGGCTATATTACAACCTTTTAACACTTAATTATATGCTTTACTATTTTTCACCTCAAATTACGATTTTTTTGGGGAGCGCCTTACTTTTTTTGCCTGAAATGGGTATGCAAGTCTGTTAATGTGTCAATAGAAATAACTAAAAAAAATTCAAATTTCCTTCATCTGAGAAAATCTAATCCATAGATTTTTCTTAAAATTTGTGAAAAACTTTGTTTTGTAGGAAATTTTAAATATACTAAATAAAAACATAAGTTCACCATCAAAATTTTTGAAAAAAGTGAAAAACATGTTTTTTCCCTATTATTTCTATACAAATTATCTCCCCTTAAAAAGTACGGAAAAATATTAAAATTCGCAAATAAGGTGTAATTTTTCCAAATTTTGTGTGTAATCTTCAATTTTTGATGTTTACCATGCCCAATAGAAATCAATTAGAACAGCTAGCATAATAAAATTTAAAGTTATGATAGATGTGCAAAAAAGATGCTCAGTAAGAGACAACTCATCTACCTTAATGTTTATTTCCTATCTCAAAATGTCATAAATAACCAAGATTTCTGTCAAAAAGTTATAGTCCAATAAGATAGTTATTTATTAAATTTGTATATTTATTCTATAAAATACATAATACCATGGCAGGTATAGATTTTGAAAATTTTGCAAGCCTTTTCACGAGGTCCTATAAGTAAGCCATGAATGTGTGTAAGGTATTAGGTAGTCTAGCTTTCTTTGTTGCTTAACTGCGTGATTTTAAAGATGTTTCAAAACTTTTGTATCTCACCTTCCCTTATATTGATAATATCATTGCATTAAAAAAACCTGGTGATTTTATGCACCTTGTTTATCCCTAAGAACTTGAGATTTCAGATTCTACAGGTTCAAGGGCACTTGTTTAATATTTAGATTTACATCTTGAAATTGACAGCCAAGACATCTTTTACATGATGACCTACATTTTCTTTTGCTACAATTTGAGTTTGGCTTGCTGATTGGAGTATAATTATTTCGTGGGTATCTGTTTTGATATGAATTTCTTCCTTTTTGTCTGCTTGTTTTGTCTTTGCCTGTCTGAATATTGAAATACTCCATTTGGTACTCGTGCATTTGTTTCTTAATTTCCAATAATGTTTCAACTGCAAGTTAGCAGTGTACACTTGTATATAATTATACATTTTGATCATCAGTTTCTCCTGTATGTCTTTGCCTTGTTTGCCTTTTCTTCTTTGTCATATGAGATTGATATAAAATAAATGTTTTCCTTTTAGGCAAAAATGGGTGAACATATTAGGAGTTAGCAGAGCAACATTTTACAGAGCATTCCAAGGTAAAGAAAGGATTCGTTACATAGGAGAAAATACCATGTCTATCAAAGAAGAACGAAAGGGGTATTTTAGACAATATACTATATGCACTTGTAAAAGTATCCTTATTATTGTACCATATTTCGCCATCTATTTTTGTCTCGCCTGCGACGAAAGTGGCTGGAGGCAAGACATATGTATGGGAATCCGGCGGCGGCTGCATAAACACTTGACATCTTACTTCATATATTTGTAAGCCCAAGCCCTAGGTCCATCAAATTTGGTCCAGAGGTAGCTTATGATGAGTACTTGCCAGTCAGTCACCTGTCACCTGACCTTGACCTCAATTTCACGGTCCAGCAACTACATTAAAGTTTTTGGGTTACGACAGTTCCTCTGTAACTACGCATGGTAGGATGACAATATTTGGTATATATGTTGCTAATGACTAGTACATGACTGTCTGGTAGGTGTCACTTGACCTTGACCTCAATTTCACGGTCCAGCGACTACATAAAAGTTTTTGGGTTACGGCAGTTTCTCTGTAACTATGCATGGTAGGATGACAATATTTGGTATATAGATTGCTGATGAATAGTACATGACTGTCTATTAGTTTCCACCTGACCTTGACCTCAATTTCACAGTCCAGCGACTACATTAAAGTTTTTTGGTTACGGCTGTTCCCCTGTAACTATGCATGGTATGGTGACAATATTTCGTATACAGGCCACTGCTGATATTTAATGCTATTTACGTAATGCTTATGACAAAATTTATTTTCGTTACTGATGCGGAATGCAGGCGAGACATTTTTCTGTGTCCACACTTGTTACAGCTTGTAAGGACAATGAAACCCATTGTAAACATTTATCAGCATTAAATCTAAACACCTATATCACTTTATGATATTTTAATTGTTCTCTGCTGTTTGCTTAACTATTATACATGTTCTATATATAGATTATTAACAGGGTTTTCTATATCAGGTCCCATATCATTCAGAGACTCCCATATTAGGTCGAGGCGTCAGCCGAGACCATAATATGGGTTAGTTTGAACATATTTATGTAATATTTAAATTATTTAAACCATATTATGGGTTGAAGAATTATATGAGACCTGGTATGGAAAACTCTGTATCATAATCTCTTTATCACACATTTTCTACTCAAGTCATAAAATGCCTTAAAAACCTACATTAAATAGTTCTTAAAACACTAAAAAAGTAAACAGTCATGTTAAAATTGTCTATTTTCTATAATTTGCATTAATGTTTGATAGTAATGATTAATTATTTTGCTCTATTTCAATTCATGTTTGTTTAAAGGCCTTAGCTTATGATGTTACACTAGCACACAAGGCCTGATAGGGATCAGTTAATATCCATATTAAGCACTCTTGCGTGCACCAAGGCCTTGAGATGGCATATCAGGTCCCTGATCAAACATGGCTTGGACACTTCCGGCTGTTTTATCCGGGCAAATTCACACATATAAATGCTAAATGTGTGATAAATGTATGAAGTGTCACAATAGAAAATTGCCTGTCATTTATATTGTCTGTGCTCGCATTTTGGCAATACCTACTCCATATTAAACATTTTCAAATTGGTCATATAAACACTTTTTGGGCACAACTCCTCTGAGACTGCTGAATGGATTTTTCTGAAATGTTGTAGGATTGTTTGTCATCAAATGTAGTTGACCTTAGTCTATAGATAAAACTCGCATATTCAAATTTTTATTTTAGCAATTTAACATAACAGTGCTATCAATGCTAGTATGGAAAATGACAACTGCATGTAATATTTATGCTTTACATCACAATACATAACTCTTTATTTAGACTGATTTAAATGGTAACAAATTGATATAATGTACATGTACATGTATACATTTATCATTTGCAGCAAATCCAAGAACCATAGTATTCTACAGTAGTGATGATGAAATAGATCACAACGATGGTAGTATATTACTTTTGTTTACATTTTGTTGGTAAATAAACATTTTTACTATCTAACATATACAGATAAACCCTTCTTAATAGTTGAAACATACACTCTCTTAAAATGACAACTGCATGCAGGGCTCACCACACTGGGCGAAGTGGGCGACAAAGTTGCCCTACTAGGACCTGAAGTCGCCCTAAGGTGCCCCAAAAGCGAAGTCAATGTCGCCCTGTCATTTCCCTCAAGTCGCCCGATGGTTCACGTAGATACTTTTAAATCTGGTCCAAATATTTCACCCAGACTACCAATTTATCAGCAAATATGGAATTCCAATAAAAAACGGCAAAAAATATGCGTATTTAACATATTTTTAAATGATTTACATCTTTCAAATGTATTGCGCCCCATTTGTTTATTTATCGGATGTGACTAATTACCGGAAGTGAACAACGAAGAAAAGTAATGTACAACGGCCCATACTGAAATATCGTATTTTTTTATGCCCCCGCGACGACATGTCGGGGGGCATTAAGTTTTACTCATGTCCGTCTGTCCGTCCGTCCGTACGTCCGAACAAATTTCCGTCAAGCTTTTCTCAGAAACCGTACATGAGAACAATTTTAAATTTGGCAGAGTGGTTCAGTATCACAAGTTGTATGTCCTAAGCGAATTTCAGACCTGTCGGACAACTACTTCCTGTTTGGGACTTCATTTGTACGTAAATACGTCCGTCTGTATGTACAAATTTCCGTCAAGCTTTTCTCAGAAACCGTACATGAGAACAATTTTAAATTTGGCAGGGTTGTTCAGTATCACAAGTTGTATGTCCTAAGCGACTTTCAGACCTGTCGGACAACTACTTCCTGTTTGGGACTGGGCCGATATGAAAATGTGTTAACACAAGTATGAAAATTTCCGTCAAGCTTTTCTCAGTAACCGTACATGAGAACAATTTGAAATTTGGCAGGGTGGTTCAGTATCACAAGTTGTATGTCCTAAGCGACTTTCAGACCTGTCGGACAACTACTTCCTGTTTGCGACTGGGCCGATATGAAAATGTTCTAACATGGGTATGAAAATTTCCGTCAAGCTTTTCTCAGAAACCGTACATCAGAACAATTTGAAATTTGACAAGGTGGTTCAGTATCACAAGTTGTACGTCCTAAGCGACTTTCAGACCTGTCGGACAACTACTTCCTGTTTAGGACTTGGCCGATATGAAAATGTGTTAACATGAGAATGAAAATTTCCGTCAAGCTTTTCTCAGAAATCGTACATCAGAACAATTTGAAATTTGGCAGGGTAGTTCAGTATCACAAGTTGTACGTCCTAAGCAACTTTCAGACCTGTCGGACAACTACTTCCTGTTTGCGACTGGGCCGATATGAAAATGTGTTAACATAAGTATGAAAATTTCCGTCAAGCTTTTCTCAGAAACCGTACACAAGAAAATTGAAATTTGGCAGGGTGGTTCAGTATCACAAGTTGTACGTCCTAAGCAACTTTCAGACCTGTCGGACAACTACTTCCTGTTTGCGACTGGGCCGATATGAAAATGTGTTAACATAAGTATGAAAATTTCCGTCAAGCTTTACTCAGAAACCGTACATTAGAACAATTTGAAATTTGGCAGGGTGGTTAAGTATCACAAGTTGTACGTCCTAAGCGACTTTCAGACCTGTTGGACAACTACTTCCTGTTTGGGACTTACTTTAGCGGGGGCATCCATGTCCCATGGACACATTCTTCAATTTTTTTATAAACAAACACTTTAAATTGGTTTCAAACTTCAGTTTTTGCAAAGAGTATTGTAATTTTCTTTGATAAGTATATGAGCTCCACTTGAAAGAATAAAGATGTATAGTAATTATTGACATCATGGTAAGTTCTGTTAATGGGTGTCCCATAAAGCAATTTGGATGATCACAACTTTGTCCAAGTGGAAGTGTGCTGAACAGAAGAATTATTTCTGGGTTTAATGTAATGTTATTCTATCTATCTTCTTTGGAAATTTGCTCAGATAAACATGGCATGTTTATAACAAACTGTTAGGAATATTATGATACAAGAACTCATGAATGAAGTTTATGTCTACACATATACAAATATTTTTGTTGATCTATTTTTATTTATAAATATCCTTGTATGGCTGCAAGTACTGAAGTAGATAGAAAAATAGTCCATATATCTAATGTTTTTTTCATTGATTAATGATAAAGGTTATGTGCTGTTTAATATTGCATACCATAAATAATAATGAAAAAGAAAGAAAAAAACTGAATCTAAGTGTGTTATGGTTTTAAAACACAAGAGAAATACTCCTGGAAATTGATGTAAATAAAGAAAAATGTATAAAACTACTGCGAAATTAATTATTTGTACGGTCCCCCTGCCCTAGTGTCTCCTGAAGTCTCCCTATAAGGGCCTGACTTCTCCCTGTTTGGCTGCCAGGGAGAAGTCACTTCTCCCTACTTTTTTTGAGTGTGGTGACCCCTGTGCATGTAATATTTACTCTACATCACAATACATAACTCTTTATTTAGACTGATTTAAATGGTAACAAATTGATGTAATGTACATGTATATATTTATCATTTGCAGCAAATCCAAGAACCATAGTATTCTACAGTAGTGATGATGAAACAGATCACAACGATGGTAGTATATTACTTTTGTTTACATTTTGTTGTTACATAAACATTTTTACTATCTAACATATCACTTTGATACAGATAAACCCTTCTTAATAGTTGAAACATACACTCTCTTAAAATTCCAAATAAAATACCTATAATCTGCTAATACATGTACCTAAAGAAAAAAAACACTGGGTTTGATAATTTTATTCAATTGGATCCAGATATATTGAGAATGAAAACAACTACATTTAAATCTGCTTGCAGTTTTAGCTCACCTGACTCGAAGGGTCATGTGAGCTATTGCTATCACTTGGCATCCGTCTGTCCGTCATCCGTAAACTTTTTCAAAAGTTAACTCACCATTAGTCCAAATGTAACCAAACTTGGTACTGTTGTCCATTAGCATGTGTGGTTAAGAACTGATGTGGGGATTTTTGATTGGTAGTAATCCCGGCTGGCCACCAAGGCAAAAATAGAACATAGGGTAAAATTGCAGTTTTTTGTGATTGTATTATGTGATGACATTTGGTTTCCATGCAATATCTTGAGTAAAACCTTACAGATTATTATGAAATTTTAACATGATGTTTCTGTCCCCTAAAGGATGCTTCCTGTTGCATTTGGTGTTTGTGGCCTATACCGTTTTATTAAAAGGGCCAAAAGGGGCTGAAACAGGTGTATAGACAAAACTTCAGTAGAATGTTTATCTTTTATCAGATTTTGACAATTCTTTTTTTATTGTGTTCCTCAATAAATTCTGTCAGCTTAATGCAGACTTGCCTACCATTACGATTTTGGCGTAAGGCTCCCGATTTTTAAGGCTATATTACGCCATTACGATTTTTACTATATTACGATTTTTCAAAAATCGGGATTTTTGTCATTTCCGTTCCGTCATTTTTAGTTTGACTCTGTGTATTATCTTTACATTGGCATTTCCGCTTCCTGTTATATCAAACAAATATGTTAACTTTCCTGTCGATGTTGTGTTCTTTGAAATTTTGTGTTTAAATTGAAGCTTCAGGGGCAAGTTCAAATTATACATCTTTAAACCAGAAGTCAATACATTGAATTTGATGTGTCCGTTAGGTTATCTGGTTATTATTTGTTTAGAATTAAAGACAACAAAAATGTGCAGTTTCTACAATATATCTGGCTATATTACAACCTTTTTAACACTTAATTATATGCTTTACTATTTTTCACCTCAAATTACGATTTTTTTGGGGAGCGCCTTACTTTTTTTGCCTGAAATGGGTATGCAAGTCTGTTAATGTGTCAATAGAAATAACTCAAAAAAATTCAAATTTCCTTCATCTGAGAAAATCTAATCCATAGATTTTTCTTAAAATTTGTGAAAAACTTTGTTTTGTAGGAAATTTTAAATATACTAAATAAAAACATAAGTTCACCATCAAAATTTTTGAAAAAAGTGAAAAACATGTTTTTTCCCTATTATTTCTATACAAATTATCTCCCCTTAAAAAGTACGGAAAAATATTAAAATTCGCAAATAATGTGTAATTTTCCAAATTTTGTGTGTAATCTTCAATTTTTGATGTTTACCATGCCCAATAGAAATCAATTAGAACAGCTAGCATAATAAAATTTAAAGTTATGATAGATGTGCAAAAAAGATGCTCAGTAAGAGACAACTCATCTACCTTAATGTTTATTTCCTATCTCAAAATGTCATAAATAACCAAGATTTCTGTCAAAAAGTTATAGTCCAATAAGATAGTTATTTATTAAATTTGTATATTTATTCTATAAAATACATAATACCATGGCAGGTATAGATTTTGAAAATTTTGCAAGCCTTTTCACGAGGTCCTATAAGTAAGCCATGAATGTGTGTAAGGTATTAGGTAGTCTAGCTTTCTTTGTTGCTTAACCATGTTAACTGCGTGATTTTAAAGATGTTTCAAAACTTTTGTATCTCACCTTCCCTTATATTGATAATATCATTGCATTAAAAAAACCTGGTGATTTTATGCACCTTGTTTATCCCTAAGAACTTGAGATTTCAGATTCTACAGGTTCAAGGGCACTTGTTTAATATTTAGATTTACATCTTGAAATTGACAGCCAAGACATCTTTTACATGATGACCTACATTTTCTCTTGCTACAATTTGAGTTTGGCTTGCTGATTGGAGTATAATTATTTCGTGGGTATCTGTTTTGATATGAATTTCTTCCTTTTTGTCTGCTTGTTTTGTCTTTGCCTGTCTGAATATTGAAATACTCCATTTGGTACTCGTGCATTTGTTTCTTAATTTCCAATAATGTTTCAACTGCAAGTTAGCACTGTACACTTGTATATAATTATACATTTTGATCATCAATTTCTCCTGTATGTCTTTGCCTTGTTTGCCTTTTCTTCTTTGTCATATGAGATTGATATAAAATAAATGTTTTCCTTTTAGGCAAAAATGGGTGAACATATTAGGAGTTAGCAGAGCAACATTTTACAGAGCATTCCAAGGTAAAGAAAGGATTCGTTACATAGGAGAAAATACCATGTCTATCAAAGAAGAACGAAAGGGGTATTTAAGACAATATACTACATGCACTTGTAAAAGTATCCTTATTATTGTACCATATTTCGCCATCTATTTTTGTCTCGCCTGCGACGAAAGTGGCTGCAGGCAAGACATATGTATGGGAATCCGGCGGCGGCTGCGTAAACACTTGACATCTTACTTCATATATTTGTAAGCCCAAGCCCTAGGTCCATCAAATTTGGTCCAGAGGTAGCTTATGATGAGTACTTGCCAGTCAGTCACCTGTCACCTGACCTTGACCTCAATTTCACGGTCCAGCAACTACATTAAAGTTTTTGGGTTACGACAGTTCCTCTGTAACTACGCATGGTAGGATGACAATATTTGGTATATAGGTTGCTAATGACTAGTACATGACTGCCTGGTAGGTGTCACTTGACCTTGACCTCAATTTCACGGTCCAGCGACTACATTAAAGTTTTTGGGTTACGGCAGTTTCTCTGTAACTATGCATGGTAGGATGACAATATTTGGTATATAGATTGCTGATGAATAGTACATGACTGTCTATTAGTTTCCACCTGACCTTGACCTCAATTTCACGGTCCAGCGACTACGTTAAAGTTTTTGGGTTACGGCTGTTCCCCTGTAACTATGCATGGTATGGTGACAATATTTCGTATACAGGCCACTGCTGATATTTAATGCTATTTACGTAATGCTTATGACAAAATTTATTTTCGTTACTGATGCGGAATGCAGGCGAGACATTTTTCTGTGTCCACACTTGTTACAGCTTGTAAGGACAATGAAACCCATTGTAAACATTTATCAGCATTAAATCTAAACACCTATATCACTTTATGATATTTTAATTGTTCTCTGCTGTTTGCTTAACTATTATACATGTTCTATATATAGATTATTAACAGGGTTTTCTATATCAGGTCCCATATCATTCAGAGACTCCCATATTAGGTCGAGGCGTCAGCCGAGACCATAATATGGGTTAGTTTGAACATATTTATGTAATATTTAAATTATTTAAACCATATTATGGGTTGAAGAATTATATGAGACCTGGTATGGAAAACTCTGTATCATAATCTCTTTATCACACATTTTCTACTCGAGTCATAAAATGCCTTAAAAACCGACATTAAATAGTTCTTAAAACACTAAAAAAGTAAACAGTCATGTTAAAATTGTCTATTTTCTATAATTTGCATTAATGTTTGATAGTAATGATTAATTATTTTGCTCTATTTCAATTCATGTTTGTTTAAAGGCCTTAGCTTATGATGTTACACTAGCACACAAGGCCTGATAGGGATCAGTTAATATCCATATTAAGCACTCTTGCGTGCACCAAGGCCTTGAGATGGCATATCAGGTCCCTGATCAAACATGGCTTGGACACTTCCGGCTGTTTTATCCGGGCAAATTCACACATATAAATGCTAAATGTGTGATAAATGTATGAAGTGTCACAAAAGAAAATTGCCTGTCATTTTTCTATAGCACTGTATTCATGCTTAGGCAAATAAAGTCAGTTGAGTTCAGATTGTGGTAAAATAAAGTAACAATGTACCGGTACTTATTATTTTCATCTATAAAGGTTATTTTTAGCAGCATTATGTATAGTTTTAGTAAAAAAATGTAAAACTCCTACATTGCCTTTTACCATTTTTAGGTCTCACAGCTGTAGGGTTTTTAGAATCTACAATCCAAAAATATGCTGATTTAAGCCCAGTATTAGAGAAAAGAATCCTGCCACCAGTAGTAACAAAGAAGTTTTTATGGGATGAATATATAGAAGCTAAAACTGGCCAAACAGAAGTTAAGCCAGTAACTGAACATTATTTCTACAAACTGTTTGGAGACTATTTTAAGGATGTCTTATTTGCTAAGGTATTTTTTTAATTAAAGCAGTATTATAGAAAGATATGTAATTAATTGATGAACTTTGTTCTGATTCATCATTAATTATATAACATATAGAAGTTATCCCATGTTCAGCATTATCTCATTTTTTTTATGATTTTATGTTAGTATAAATACAGTTATGGGTAAGTTCTTTGGCTGTTTAATAGTTTAATGTGTTTATCTGTCAGCTTTAATTATGATCCCTATGATGTCTCACAACCATGTTGTACTGTTTTGTGTTACCAACCCTATGTTACCAATGGAAGAGGGAGGTTTGGCGCCATTATACCTGATTTAACTCGCCATTTGTACCAAGTCAGGACCATTGCAATCTTCAATTTCTCTGGTATGTCTTTGCCTTGTTTTGTCATTTCTTCTTGGACATATGACTAGATTGATCATCCCAGTTTGGCAGTGTTGTTGTTACCTTTATTCTAGATCTTCGAAACTTTTGTTCCAATATAAGATAATAATCTATGAATCTACAGATCTCCAACATCATTAGAATTCATGATGAAAGTAGTCAACTGCGAAGGAAGGCTGTACAATAAGACAAATTATGCCAAATTTGAGTTAAATATTAGCTTCATTGAAATGTTTTTTTTTATGTTGAAAATAAACAACTTTCAAAGTTTAACATTCTTCAATATTTCTTGAACCAACTGAACATTATGTGTTTTAATCTTTAATGAGATGTAAAATGGTTGGTAAATTGCATCAAACATCATACAACACGTACTACACATCATGTAATTATTAAAATTGGAACATGAAACTTTTTTAGTCTTAATTGACAGTCACCTTTTCCTTTATTTAAACCTTAATGCCTGATACGTGTCACTTGTTTACCAGATATTGTTAAAAATATGCATTTTTATACAAACTCTAGTGATAACCTTTTTTCTGAATGATTTGATTTGAAACTATATGAAACAAGTTTCTTTCTTTGTATTATATATGATCCAGATGACATCATTTTGGAAATCTTGGTTAGGGTACTTGATGCTTACAAGTGATTTTCTACCATTTAATGACATATAGTTCTTTTATTTGTACCCACTCTGGTACTTTGTGTGCACATGTACAATTAATAGGACAACACTGTTTCTTTTAATTTTGATCTTCATGTTTTTTCAGCAAAAACACATTAATCCTTGCACTACATGTTTAGTTGCTGGCAGAAACATACACGCCATCAAAGATCCAGAGGCTAAAGCTGCACTTAAAAGAGATTTACAAGAACACTTGGATAGGCAAAGGTTTTTATTGTGAATATATGTGACTTTCGAGTTCATTGCTTTTCCAGAAAAATTTGTTAATTATACACCTGTACAGAAATTATTACGTGACTTGACCAGATTGTGAGTCAAACTGGTTTGCTGCCTGGTAGACTTATTTAAAAGCGATTGTGAGATCATGAAAACAAACATATCTCTATAAACTGTAAATACTTCAATTGAATGAAAAAATAGTCTTATATGTGTAGAAATATTGCCAAAATCGAAGATTCCATCTTTAATAAACAACAAAGCAATATTTATTTTGATTTATTTCTCTTTATTGCACCTGAAGTCGTCATGCCCAGAAAAAATAATTATATTAAAGAACTTTCTCCGGATTCCCCAGCCATTCCGCACTAACCCGAAACTTATGTATATTGTACCATTTTAGCTAACCTGGACAAAAGTTCCATTTGAGCTATTTTTTAAATTGCCATTTTCCTATGTAGGTTGTGTCACATACACTTATTCAGCCTCTCATTTTATCTTCTGTTGGCACTATCATTAAGCCAAACAATAATTTAAGTCCTGTTGATGTAAAAGCGACGATTATAATTAATATTGATAAATATATGCACTATTGTATATTTATTGTTATGAACTAACGTGTGTTCTATTTCTATGAAAAAAAACAATTGATAATGTTTATTTTAAGGAAAGAAAGATTAGATTACTACAATAAGCGAGAAAATGCCATCAGATCCCCCCAACAATACCTCAGCTTGATAATTGATGGTATGGATCAATCCAAAACTGGTGTGCCTCATTTTAGAGGCTGGTCAAGACCAAAAGTATGTATTTGTGTACAGACAAATTAATAAAAGAGTTAAATTGATAGGATTGTTCAGATGAATTAAAGAAATTTTCATTTTTGCTGTCTGTTGTACTGTCACAGATGTTGATCTCACTATCCCTATTGTGTCTCACAACCTTGCTGTGTTAAATGTGTGACCAAATACCAAAAGCATTTAGTGTTCCTATTAATATTGAGGAAATTGGAACAGTATGGAACATAAGGGAGTGGATGGCTAAAAGCTTGAATAATATAACAAATCATTAATTTTTCCCACCAATTTTGGTAAGTCCCATAATTAGTTAACTAAGATTTAAGTCTTCGAATCTTATCAAATGAAGTTTTAATAAAACTTAAAAGTGTACATGTATGATTGTTTTCACGTGATCATTTGCATAATTGCTAAATAACACCTGCCCTAGGCTGTGGCACACTGATGGGTATTGGCCAACTGAGAATTTGTAATCACTTGGCACCTGTCGTCCATTAGTCCACCTTTTCAAAAATGTTCTTCTCTGAAATCACATGACCAAGTTAATGTATACCTGGTATATTTGTTGCTGAGTGTGCTCAGTAGAATCAGTGAACTTGTGGTAACACTTTTGGTTTAAGTGTCTGATAAATCTGTAAGAAGCACAGGTACCAATGGGGCGTTCGAAAGTCAAAAGTCTGAAAGGGCAGAGACAAAACCAGTAAACACCAATGAGAATAGGACGGAAAAACAGACAACATAACCCACAAAAATACAAAAAACAACTGAAAAGCAATCAACAACGCAGACTCAATGCGTAACGAGAGTGAAATCAAGTGATAAATCTGTCATAGACAAACACACGTTGGATGAAGTTTTAAACTGCTTACTTCAAAATAGGTTGTAAATTTGTTTCTAGCTCCAGAAGTAAAAAATTGTCTAGACGACCTTTTTTTATAAAAGGATATCTTCTGATGCTCCAGACCATGTAACTCTTAAAGCAAGACTATGGTCAACTGATGAGTGGTACCCCTCAGCTGATGAGGACCAAATAGAATTGTTGCTTTATGATGAAGATGAAAACCAATGTTTTCCCAGAGGTAAGTAATGCAGTAA
The DNA here is from genome assembly GCA_944474755.1 of Limnoperna fortunei. Taxonomy (NCBI): domain Eukaryota; kingdom Metazoa; phylum Mollusca; class Bivalvia; order Mytilida; family Modiolidae; genus Limnoperna; species Limnoperna fortunei. The sequence goes on along the minus strand of OX104112.1, from coordinate 112,506,566 downwards.
ATAAATAGTTAGTTTGAGAGTTGACTCATGGATAAGATCTAGTCATGAGTATAAATATTTTGAAAAATGCAAGAAAAGAACACGTCATTTCAATTTATGGAATCTTTTAAATATAGTACTTATTTGTTATTCTATAGTTTGCAAATTGAATTATGATTATTTTGTACAGCACACTTTTTGTCTCGCCTGCGACGAAAGTCGCTGGAGGCGAGACATATGTATGGGAATCCGGCGGCGGCGTAAACACTTGACATCTTGCTTCATATCTTTGTAAGCCCAAGCCCTAGGTCCATCAAATTTGGTCCAGAGGTAGCTTATGATGAGTACTTGCCAGTCAGTCACCTGTCACCTGACCTTGACCTCAATTTCACGGTCCAGCGACTACGTTAAAGTTTTAGGGTTACGACAGTTCCTCTGTAACTAAACATGGTAGGATGACAATATTTGGTGTATAGGTTGCTGATGACTAGTACATGACTGTCTGGTAGGTGTCACCTGACCTTGACCTCAATTTCACGGTCCAGCGACTACGTTAAAGTTTTTGGGTTACGACAGTTCCTCTGTAACTACGCATGGTAGGATGACAATATTTGATGTATAGGTTGCTGATGACTAGTACATGACTGTCTGGTAGGTGTCACCTGACCTTGACCTCAATTTCACGGTCCAGCGACTACGTTAAAGTTTTTGGGTTACGACAGTTCCTCTGTAACTACGCATGGTAGGATGACAATATTTGGTGTATAGGTTGCTGATGACTAGTACATGACTGTCTGGTAGGTGTCACCTGACCTTGACCTCAATTTCACGGTCCAGCGACTACGTTAAAGTTTTTGGGTTACGACAGTTCCTCTGTAACTACTCATGGTAGGATGACAATATTTGGTGTATAGGTTGCTGATGACTAGTACATGACTGTCTGGTAGGTGTCACCTGACCTTGACCTCAATTTCATGGTCCAGCGACTACCTTAAAGTTTTTGGGTTACGATAGTTCCTCTGTAACTACGCATGGTAGGATGACAATATTTGGTATATAGGTTGCTGATGAATAGTACATGACTGTCTGGTAGGTTCCACCTGACCTTGACCTCAATTTGACGGTCCAGCAACTACGTTAAAGTTTTTGGGTTACGGCTGTTCCCCTGTAACTATGCAGGGTATGGTGACAATATTTTGTATACAGGCCGCTGCTGATATTAAATGCTATTAACGTAATGCTTATGACGAAATTTATTTTCGTTACTGATGCGGAATACAGGCGAGACGTTTTTCTGTGTCCACACTTGTTTCAATTGTTCAAGCATTGTCTTTTTTGGTGAACAACATACATACTATATAATCATGGTAAATTCCAGATTCTTATGTGGTTGGATATCTATATTAAAAGAGGGTAATATGCATTAGAGCTTTTGCAATGTACATTTTTAATCACATGTAACAAATATCTATGTATATTTAAAATACATAAATAGATCTAAAATATTAAAGTGTGTCTCAATAAAACTAAGTGTATTCACTTTTTGAACTTCCTGTACAGATCACAGTAATAATAAACCACATCATTTAGTTCACAATCAATGCAGTAGTCAGAAATAATTCATATCAAATACAAATTTAATAATCTTGAAGGTTTTTTTTCATTTTAGATATTCCAGAAATTGTTGCACCAAATTTTGACCAACTTTAGATAATTAAAAGTTGTAATATGAAAGGTGAAAAACCATTTGAACAAGCAAGAGAATAAGTGCTGGGAGGATTTTTTTGAGAATCCACACCAGCATAGCACAAAAAGAACTGTTTGGCCATTATCTTTGCTGAGGCCAGTTCACAAATTTCAACAAATTGAACAGCCTGTCAATATTGGAACACAAATTCAGGATGACTTGGAGTTAGAACGAGAACGGCCCAAGGTAAGACTTTTTATAGCAATTATTGACATGTGTACAACATGTATATTTAAGTAAAAAGATACTTTCACACTTAAACAGCTTTTTAGTTCACCTAACCCGAAGGGTCACGTGAGCTATTGCCATCACTTGGTGTCTGTCGTCCGTCTGTTAGCTTTTACAAACGTTAACTCCTATGACAGCACAAGTCCAAATGCAACCAAGCTTGGTACAGTTGTTTAATGAATATGTGCTACAAAACTCATTTGGATTTTTGATTTTGATTTTTGACATGGCTACCATGGCTTAAAATAGAACATAGGGGTAAATTGCAGTTTTTTGCAAATAACTCAGAAACGGTCACAAATATCAAAATTCTGGCAAGGGTGAAAGTGATCAGCTGCTCAAGATCTACCAGCCTCGAAAGTTTTTAGAAGATCCAATGACCCATGTAGGAGTTGATGCCCTTTTTGTGATTTTTTTTCCCCAAATTTTGCACTTAAGCTAATCTTGGAAAGTATAAATGATATTTGAGAAATTTAAAATGCATATTGGTAAGCACATCAAGATCTACAAAATTTGTAACAGGATCTAAGTTGTAGGTCTGTTACTTTTAGGACTTATTCCCCTTAAAATGTCATTTTAACTGCCTTTCCTCAAGATATAAAAATCATTAACTTCTCAAACACTTTAAGTTTAATTGTAATTAAACTTAGTACAGTCGTTTATTGGCATGGGTGCTACAAAACTATTGTTCGGATTTCAGATTTGTTAAAAAAACATGGCTGCCGTTGCTAAAAATAGAACATAAGGGTAAATTGTAGTTTTTTGCTGATAACTCAAAAAATGGAGATATATATCAAAATTCTGTTTCCAATTAAAAGTGTTGAGCACCTTGAGATCTACCTGCCCTGCAATTATGGAAAAGATCCAACTACCTATGTAGGAGTTATTGCCCCTTTTCCTGATTTATTTATTTTTGCACATTTTAAGCTTAATATCTTGAAAACTATAAAAGATATTTAAGAAATTTAAATTGCATATTGTTTAGCACATCATGATCTACGAAATATGTAACAGGATCAAAGTTGTAGGACTGTCTTGTTTAGGAGTTACCTTAAAATGCCAAAATTGACCATTTTAACTGCATTTCCTCATTGTATTGCAAACTGTAAAAGCTAGAAAAAAACTTTAAATAAACATATTGCTTAGCAAGCTATGGTCCTACAAAAAATTCAGTTCAATGTTCAATGGAAGTTTTTCAATAACCCTTTATAGGAAAAAATGTTTTTGCATTATATAGCCTAAAATTTCGGCATTCAATGGGAGTCTCTTGTTAAACTTACTACACTTGAGTTTTGATGCCCTATCTACAAAAGTAGGGGGCATATAGTGTTCGGGTCTGTTTTTCCGTCCGTCCCAATTGTTGCAAGATGGAGCATTATGTCTTTCGCACAAATTCTTTTTTAATAAAAAAAACATTTTTATTACAAAGATTTCCAGTACTTTTTTATATCGATACTTATATTAAGACTTTAGAATTATACAAATAAAAGAAGAAATGAACTAGATTGAAAGTGTTAAATAAAAGTTATTGTTTCATATTTATATGTATGGGAACTTTTTGTAATTGTGTCCTGAAAGAAGCAAAATCCAAATGCACACTGTCACATTACATGACGTACCCTCTTGTTTGATACCTTCTGTAATTATAGCAGTTAGGTGTGAATATAGCTCCCTATTGACTAATCATATTGATTTAGTCATAAAACTGAAGGAAGAACTTTTGAAATTGTGATTTGTAATTTAAAAAGCATAGTCAAACAAATACTGTTTATCCTATAAAAAATCAAAGAAGTGAAACAGTATATATTACTATCAAAACATTATTATCTCCTGTTTTTTTACAACCAGCATTTTTGAAATTTCTGAATGCATTTTACCATTGATGGTTTTGTTTTTTATTATATTCATTTGTTTTGCAGGTTAAATCAAGAAAAAGGAAAATGTAACGAATGAATAAAACATTCACCATATGGCATGGATAATGTTCATCATAAGACCCTTGGAAAAAAAACAAAAACTGAATAAAGATCAAGTAGAAAAGACAGTCCTTTTTCAAATTTCTTGTACTTAGTAACTTTGGTGACTGTTTAAGTAGTTCTTAGTAACTTTGGTGACTGTTTAAGTAGTTCAGTTTGATATATAGATATTATATTTGATGTTATATAGTCATTGTGCAGTAGGTATAACCCTAACCTCAACATACATTTTGCCATGAAGTGTAAAATAAATCTAATTAAGCTTAGGATCTGAGTGGTTGTAACCATAGCTTCTATATTTAATATTGAATAGTTTTTATTTTATGGATGAATCTTTGCTTGCTCCAGTAGAGCTTCCAAACGCTTGAGCTAGACTTTAATTTGTGTTTTTGTGACTGACAATTGTCAATAATTATAATTACATGTTCAAGTCTTGTGAAGTCTTCATGTCTTAGGAACTGTTAAGCTTACAGTTATTTAATGTGGTATAGATATGCCCCACCTGAAGCCTTGGACAGTAATGTCCCATCTCTTAGATCTTGACCTTAGTTTTTCTGGCTGATTGGCAATTTCTGAAACATTATAAAAAGTATCAAAACAGTATTAATTTGATTGTCTTAGCTATATTCAAGGAGTGGTCTCTCATTATCCGCATTTAAATAAAAAAAAATGGAATATCGAAAACCAAAATTATCGAAAGAAAAGTCCTCAACCCAAAACTTTTCAGCAGTCAAACCAGCACTGATGATATCATGTGCACTATATAAGGAAAGACACCTGGTGTTTTAAACAGGAGTTTTAATAAAACAAATGGTTTAATTTATGTAGAAACATGGCTGTGATTACCCTCAGGGACCTTTGGTTCATCAGGGGCAGTTATCAATCCATTGGTTTCAAACTACAAAGTACATATTGTACCAAAGTGGTATTCATAAAGCGTTCAATTTGGTTATGCTTTATATTAATATTTCAAGGAGTAGCCTCTCATCAGTAGCATTTGAATCAAAGCATTGTAAGGCCAAAACTGAAAAATGGCAAAGAAAAGTACTGTACCAAAAAAAGGTAAAACAGGTAGCCTGTTCAGTAGCATTAATGATCAAGTTTTATGAGATTAAATATATCATTTCACATTTTTTGAAATCCTCGAAATAGAAAGAAAAAAAACTCAGATAAAATCCTTCTGTAAAAGAATATGATTGTCAGAAAGATTTCAATATTTATAATAATGTTATGTATATTTTTATACTTTGAGATCTATAGTTGTGTAATAAAAACATGTTTCAATATGGCTACAATTATTATGTACTTTGCATTTATTTACCTTTTACGATCTTAATCTTGTTTTTTTAAATACATGTATTTAATATTTTGCAAATATCAAATAAAAGAAAAAATAAGAAGACGTGTTCTGTTGCACATTACTGGAAAAATGATTGATTGGTGTTTGTTTTATGTTTAAGAAAAGGACAAAACAGTTTTGATTACATTTTTCTCAAGGATTTTTCAATGAGAAATATAATATTTTTGTAACTTTAATTTATTTTGGTCTTCTTTTGAAAAAAAATTTGAATTCCTTGTGAAATGTGGATGGAAAGTTCACCAAAGGCTGCATGTGTCAAAAATTTGTCAGTCTACCATGGGTTTCATGTGTCCAGATGTAAAAAAAATGTTGGAAAAGGCAAAAACAGTTAGTCCACTCCAAGGGACTTGCGAATCAAGCCGGGTAATTTTTTATAAATATTTTTCTTATAATCCGCTGCATTATCTCTATACTAGAAAGAAGCAAATTGAGTGAAATAATTCTTCTTATAACCAATTATTAACGGCCCGTTAGAAAAAGTGAATATGAAAAATTCATGACTGGTTAGTAATCATTAGATTCTATTCGACTATATAAAGTGTTAGTAAAAATTACCTGGCTCAATTCTGACTGTTCCTAGGAGTGAAGTCGATACAAACGAAAGCAACACTAAGAAACAAATACCACTAAACTTACAGAGAAATCTGAACTAGAATTACGAACTTGGTAAAGAAAATAGACACAATTAAGCGCTCCTGGAAGAAAAAAACAGTACCAGCAATAATGAATGGCAACTCTTAACAATATCCTGTAAGAAAGCATAAATATCTTTTTCGGATATCTTAATGTGCTGAATTAGTGTGTTCCAGAGTATATCTAATCTTTGGTACATGATATTTAAGTCAAATGTCTGTGATAATACACTAGAAATTAGCTAATCTTATCCGTGTGTTCTCTGTGATAATACAGTAGGAATCTGCTAATCTTATCTGTAAGTTCTCTATGGTAATACGGTAGGAATCTGCTAATCTTAGCTGTATGTTCTCTGTGATAACAAGCTAGGAATCTGCTAATCTAATCTGTATGTCCTCTTTGATAAAACGGTAGGAATCTGCTAATCTAATCTGTATGTCCTGTGTGATAATACGGTAGGACTGCTTATCTTATCTGTATGTTCTCTGTGATAATACGGTAGGAATCTGCTAATCTTATCTGTTTGTTCCCTCTGATAAAACGGTAGGAATCTGCTTATCTGTGTATGTTATCTGTATATATGTTCTCCGTGATAATACACAAGGAATCCACTAATCTTATCTGTATGTTCCCTTGGATAATACGATATGAATCTGCTCATCTTAACTGTATGTTCTCTGTGATAATGCGATAGAAATCTGCTAATCTTATCTGTATGCTTCCTAGAATAATACGATAATAATCTGCTCACCTTACTGTATGTCCTCTGTGATAATACGGTAGAAATCTGCTAATTTTATCTGCATATTCTCTGATAATGCGGTAGGAATCTGCTTATCTGATTTGTACGTTATCTGGAATAACACGGTAGGAATCTGCTAATCTTATCTCTATGTTCTCTGTGATAATGCAATAGGAATCTGCTAATATTTTCTGTATGTTCTCTGTGATAATACGGTAAGAATCTGCTAATCTTATTATGTTCTCTGTGATGATACGGTAGGAATCTGCTCATCTTATCTGTATGTTCTCTGTAATAATACGATAGGAATCTGCTCATCTTATTTTATGTTCTCTGATAATACACTAGGAATCTACTAATCTTATCTGTAAGTTAAAGGTAGGAATCTGCTAATCATATTTGTATGTTCTTTGCGATAATACGGTAGGAATCTGCTAATCTTATCTGTATATTCTCTGTGATAATACGGTAGGAATCTGCTAATCTAATCTGCATGTCCTCTGTGATAATACGGTAGGAATCTGCTAATCTTATCTGTATGTTCTCTGTGATGATGCGGTAGGAATCTGCTTATCTTTGTATGTTATCTGTATATATGTTCTCTCTGATAATACACAAGGAATCCGCTAATCTTATCTGTATGTTCTCTGTGATAATGCGATAGAAATCCGCTAATCTTATCTGTATGTTCCCTAGAATAATACGATAATAATCTGCTCACCTTACTGTATGTCCTCTGTGATAATACGGTAGGAATCTGCCAATCTGATTTTTACCTTATTTGGGATAACAAGGTAGGAATCTGCTAATCTTATCTGTATGTTCTCTGTGATAATACAGTAGGAATCCGCTTATCTTATCTGCGTGTTCTCTATGATAATACGGTAGGAATCTGCTAATCTTATCTCTATGTTCTCTGTGACAATACGGTATGAATCTGCTTATCTTATTTTTATGTTCTCTGTGATAATACGTTAGGAATCTGCTCATCTGATCTGTATTATCTCTGTGATAATACGGTAGTAATCTGCTCATCTTACCTGTAAGTCCTCTGTGATAATGCGGTAGGAATCCGCTAATCTTATCTGTATGTTCGTTGTGATAATACGATAGGAATCCGCTAATCTTATCTGAATGTTCTCTATGATAATACAGTAGGAATCTGCTAATGTTATCTGAATGTTCACTGTAGGAAACTGTTAATCATATTTTTATGTTCTCTGTGATAATACGGTAGGAATCTGGTAATCTTATCTGTATGTTCTCTGTGATAATGCGGTAGGAATCTGCTAATATTATGTCTATCTTCTCTGTGCTAATACGGTAGGAGTCTCTTCTCATCTTATCTGTATGTTCTCTGTGATAATGCGGTAGGAATCTGCTAATCTTATCTGTATGTTCTCTGTGATAATACGTTAGGAATCTGCTAATCTTACCTGTATGTTCTTTAATACGGCAGGAATCAGCTCATCTTTTCTGTATGTTCTCTGTGATAATACGGTAGGAATCTGCTAATATTATCTGTATATCCTCTGTGATAATACGGTAGGAATCTGCTAATCTTATCTGTATGTTCTCTGTGATAATACGGTAAGAATCTGCTCCTCTTATCTGTATGTTCTGTGATAATGCGGTAGAATCTGTTCATCTTATCTGTATGTCCTCTGTGATAATATGGTATGAATCTGCTAATCTTATCTGCATGTCCTCTGTTATAATGCGGTAGGAATCTGCTAATATTATCTGTATGTTCTTTAATACGGTAGGAATCTGCTCATTTTATCTGCATGTTTTCTGTGATACTACGGTAGGAATCTGCTAATTTTATCTGTATGTCCTATGTGATAATACGGTAAGAATCTGCTATCTTATCTGTATGTTCTCTGTGATAATACGGTAGGAATCTGCTCCTCTTGTCTGTATGTTCTCTGTGATAATACGGTAAGAATCTGCTAATCTTATCTGTATGTTCTTTGTGATAATGCGGTAGGACTCTGCTAAACATTATCTTTGTCTTCTCTGCGATAATGCAGTAGGAATCTGCTAATATTATCACTATCTTCTCTGTGATATTACGGTATGAATCACGTCATCTTATCTGTATGTTCTCAATAATAATACGGTAGGAATCTGCTAACCTTATCTGTATACTCTCTATGATAATACGATAGGAATCTGCTAATCTTATCTGTATGTCCTATGTGATAATGCGGTAGGAATCTGCTCATCTTATCTTTATGTTCTTTTTGATAATACGGTAGGAATCTGCTAATCTTATCCGTATGTTATCTGCGATCATGGTGATAATACGGTAGGAATCTGCTAATATTTTCTGTATGTCCTCTGTGATAATACGGTAGGAATTTGCTAATCATATCTGTATATTTTCTGTGATAATACGATACGAATCTTATCTAAGTTCTCCGTGATAATACGGTACGAATCTGCTCATCTTATCTGTATGTTCTTTGTGATTAATACGGTAGGAATCTGCTCATCTTATTTGAATGTTCTCTGTGATAATACCATAGGAATACGCTAATCTTATCTATATTCTATAATAATACTGCTAATCATATCTGTATGTTTTCTGTGATAATACGATAGGAATCTGCTTTAAATCTTATCTATATGTTTCCTGTGATAATACGATATGAATCTGCTTAAAACTTCTGCTCATCTTATCTGTGTGTTCTTTGTGATTATAAGGTAGGAATCTGCTATAAATCTTATCTATATGTTCTCTGTGATAATACGGTAGGAATCCGCTAATCTTATCTGTATGTTATCTGTGATAATACGATAGGATTCTGCTCATCATATCTGTATGTTCTTTGTGATTATAAGGTAGGAATCTGCTAATTAATCTTATCCGTATGTTCTTTGTGATAATACGGTAGGAATCTGCTCATCTTATTTGTATGTTCTCTGTGATAATACTGTAGGGGTTTGCTAATCTTATCTGTATATTCTCTATGATTATACGGTAGGAATCGCACAAAACTTTATGTTATGTCTGAAAATATGGTTAAATTTCATCTCAGTTTATCATCCTTTTTATGTTCGCCGCCTTTAATAACATATATAGTGTTGTAAGGCGTAAAACACCAAATCACTCACTTTTCAATGAGAGGATACAAACTAAACTACTTATATTATCAATATGTTCTATCGCAAAAATGTAATATTATCACTGTGTTTTCTTACATCAGCTTAAGAAATAGGGTAAGAAGTTCAACTATCCTGCGTTTTGTTATGGAATTTCTTAAAACAAAGCATTACCGTAGGCTTTATAATTTATATCAAATTTTACTTGAAAACAATGGATACTGAACAGAATTTAGGAAAAGTAAAAGGATTTAGATATCGTCTACTGTTGAAACTTTTGAATGTTTTATCAAATATGTTGCGAAAATTAACTAGAATTTGCAACGCGTCTGACAAAATATTATTTTTATTATTGCGGAAATTATTTAAAGCATTAAAAACCTTAAAAAGAATAATCTGATAAAAAAAAATAATTTCTATTTTTGTTGTTACGAAGGCGCTTTAATCAGGTAAACGCTGGGACGATCTTGATTATTTCTGTACTAGTCACTTAGACGCTTTGACTTTATTTGCATTTACTAAAACACTCCGGTAACCAAGATTTGTTATTGGAGGGAAAAATGCGGTTCAACAGTTTTGTTGTTGTTAATGTAAGTTAAACTGTTTTTTATCAAGTTTATCCATATTAAATTCGTTTAGATATTGTATGTTGGTGTAAGATATGTTCAATCTTTTAATCAAAATATAAAAGTTATTTGAAATCTTAATTTTCTATATATTTGACAACTATATACCATCTGATTACATCTACATTTACATTTACTGGAATACTGTGAAGGGCCGTCAAACAGCATCAACTCACAGGAAAACTTGTGTGGCGTTGCTTCCACGCAAGGTCGTTAAAATTACATATTTACAGATTACGACCCTCTCTGGTAGGCTGTTCCATTCCAGTAATGTCTTCGGGAAAAAGCTGTACTTGTAGTTGTCGTAATTGCACCTGATAGGTATAAAACTGTTGCTGCTCTGTTCTCTTGTGGTTCTTGTAGGTCTGGCTATGTATGGTGGTAGCCTCAGAGCGCTGATGTTGTTGACGCATTTGTAAAGGTTCACCAGTTGCTGTTCTTTTCTCCTCTGCTGAAGGGATGTTCATTTCAAATCCTGGAGCATGGCAGTGACACTTTGGTGGCGCATGTAATGACCGGTTACAAAGCGGGCAGCTATACGTTGCGTTTTCTAGATGGAGTCTATCTGGTATTGGCGATATGGGTCCCACACTGATGATGCATATTCAAGATTAGGTCTGATCAGTGTCACATATGCCTTTTCTTTAACTTCTGGGTTACACTTGTTGAGATTTCTCCTGAAAAAAGCTAAGATGGTAATTTGGTCGATGTGGTGGTTCCAGTTGAGGTCATTTCCCAGTTCCACTCTGAGGTATGGATGGTGGTATACCTCCTCGAGTGCTGTGTCATTGATGTTGTAGATGATGTTGGACGTGATGTTTTGTCTTGACCTCTTAAGTTTCATGACATAACATTTCTTGGCGTTGAATCTCATAAGCCATTTCTTCGACCATTCCGTCATTCTGCTGATATCTTCCTGCAGTTGGTGTGTATCTCTCTCTCTGAGTCGATGATGCGATAAAGCAGACAGTCATCCGCGAAAAGTTTCACATCTGAATTTACGCCATCGCCGATATCGTTCACATACAGTAGAAACATCAAGGGTCCTTGGGGAACTCCTGAGTCGACGTGTACTTCAGTGGAGGCTTCATCGTCGAGAACAACTCTTTGCCTTCGTGTTGTTAGCCAGTGTTCAATTCATTCATTGGTGTAGTCTCTGATTCTATAGTAGTTTAGCTTCATGAGTAGTCTTTTATATTAAACAGGACTATGACTTACTACTTCATGGTCACTCTTTCCTGTTTTTACTTGGATGTCCTCTATAAGGTCCTGGGAAGTGGTCAATATCAGGTCTAAAATATTATCATTTCTAGTTGGTTCGTTTGTCATTGGTGAAGACAATTGTCTTTGCAGATATCTATGGCTCTCTGATTAAGTTGTTTGAGTATTGTGGTCGATCTCTGATAGTATTATTTGTCCAGTTTATGTCTGGAAGGGTGAAATCCCCTGCTAGGATCAGGTTTGTATCTTGACCCAGATCAGTTGGCAGTTTGTGTTTAAGTCTACCTCTGGTGTTACAATTAAGCTGCTATGGATTGCAATAAAAACGTCTCCTTCTCCCTTCTTTTTGTCCTTTCGGTGTATGTCATACTCGTCTGTTGGGAAGACTTCCTCGCTTCTAATGGTTCCATCTAATTTTGACTCACATCCACAAATGATATCAGGCTTGTGTTCATCTAGAATTTGGTTAAATAGAGCCTGTTTTCTATTGCTGACTAGGCTGTTACAGTTTACCAGCATCAATTTAATGTTTCTCTGTCTATTGTTTGGATGTAGTTGTTCATCGTTACTGTCACTGGAAGTGTTTATTGTTGATTCGCAAGTTTCATCTTCATTGCTACTGTCTGTGTCTTCCTCATTGTGGCTACTATATGGGTTACTTGTGTCTATATCGTTGTCCTCTATTGATGTTTTGCTGAGGTTTATTGTTCCGCATGGTGGACATGTCCATGTAAAATGACTGATTGATTGTAACCTATTGTATTCTGTTACGATACATTGTATTTTAAATTGTTTTGTTTTAAGTCAGGTTTTCTAAGATATAATATGAACACAACTTGCCTAACAATGGTTAAAGATTATATCACGCTATTAAAATTATGTGTTTGTGTCACACGATAAGGTTGAAAATCCCATTTTATTACCTTATCTTTTTCAAATAAAAATAGAAACGAAGTTTATTTGCTATATAGCTACATGTAGGAAGAAAGGCAGAATGCATACGTGGTCGCTCGACTTCAGTAAATGAGCGTGATATTTAAATATTCAAAGCATAGACATATACTAGGTCCCTATCATCCGCGAAAAGTTTCACCTCTGATTTTACGCCATCGCCGATATCGTTCACATACAGTAGAAACATCAAGGGTCCCAAGACGTCGTTGGTATATGACAAAAACAATTGAATAATTCAAATTATTGACGAAACAATAAAGCATACGACCTCACTGTTTCTGCAAATCAAATTAAGTGACCACTTTATTGTCCAAAAATGTATAACCTGCATACATGTATCACCATCGACCAATTCTGCATATGTTAATGTTTTCAATATACCTGTAATTGAGTATTAAGTAACAGTCTGTAACATGTACTGTGATTTAAATGAAACATTTTCACCAAAAAGAATTTTAATCAACACAAATGCTACTTGATTAAACTTATAATCAATCAATTGATTATCTGGATTATATTAAATTCATTCCAATTCAGCAGGAACCGTCTTGATTGAAATTAATCATAACACAATGTCTCGGGTTATATATCTGGATTATATTTAATCCATTCCAATTCAAGACGAATCGTTTTGATTAAACTTAATCATGACACAAATAATTCATGGTATCTGGATTATATTTAATCCATTATTATTTTAAAAGTAAGCTTAAATTTAATCATAAAATGTTTTAAATTTCTAAATGAAATTGACGTGATTAATTTTAATCTGTGAATACCGTAAGCATTAACGACACTATTTTTAAACGATACGATTTTGCCTGGTTTCAGATAAGACCTCATGAAGATTTCATTTAATCTTTTGAGTTACTACCGAGACAATATGTTGGATCATAAATGTTGCATGGTAGGACATCATGTTAAAACATATCCATGGTTTTCTATCGTGTAGTTACTGATCTCTCATGATATCACCAGAATACAGTAGAACAAGCGAAATTCCAGAAAATCCCACATTTGAGAAAATTGGCACCAAAAAAGACTTTCTCATTTCAGAAAATACTTGGTTAATAATCTATTTAAAAATACGTAAGTTTCGAGCATAAATGTGGAATTAATACGTTCCCGCCATTTTTGTTATGCACTCGGAATACACAAAATCGCAGATCGCAAAAAACTTACCTATGATAATAAAACTATATTTTCACAGAAGATAGATGATAACTTACTCTCCAAATTGAATAAATAAAAAAATATGGTCACCGAATCAGGGGAAAAAATATATGAGAAAAATAAGTATAGGCCAGAATTGGCGGGAAGGAAAGGGCGCGCTTTTCTTCGTATAAACTGCAAGATATTTTCTAGATTTGCAGAATACAATCACGAAAGTAAAATAGTTCTTTTTTGTGTATGTTTGCTATTGCAAAGTGATTAATTTTGTTTTTTTCCAAATTCTAAAAGGCTGTATTGCTTTTTTACTCATAAAACTAGAGGCTCCCAGGAGCCTGAATCGCTCACCTGAACCTGAAACCAAACAACCCTTTTTTATCCAGCTTTTCTGTGCTATAAGGAATTGCCCAACACTTCTGCAAAAATCATTAATTTTGACCTTTTAAGGGAAATAACTCCTATAAGGAGGATCTTTTGATGGTTAGAGGGAGAAGGGAGGTTCACTTCAAATTTGCTGTACCTGTTATACTTTTTTAACTATCAGTCGAAAACTCTCTCGAACCCCCCCCCCCCCCCTTTTTCATTTTTTCTATTTTAATCCAACGTAGCTATGTAGGTAGTCAGGTGTCATGATTTGCACAATTTTGGTAGAGGACATCTTAAAGATGATGTGTGCAATTTTTCTAAGCAGTCCTTTCATTGGTTTAAGAGGAGAAGATTTTTTAAAATCAAGTAAAATTGATTAAAAAAATGTTCATGGAGAATAATTCCTAAACGGTCCATCAGACAATCTTGACCTTTAAGTCATTTTTGTAGCCCTCATAGAGCAGAACAATTAAGCAATGCTAACTTTTTCTCTAGTTCTAATAATTTTCAAGATTTTGAGGCAAAAATGGCAAAAATCATCAATTTTGACAATTAAAGGGCAATAACTCCTATAAGGAGTCATCATACAACTTCAACCCAATGGAGTGTTTCTTAGAGCTTTTGATGCAGATGAAGGCATGTCTCTTCGGTTTTCCTGTATATGTTACACTTTTTTAAATATAAGCCAAAAACTGTATTTTACCCCCCCCCCATCCTATTTTTAGCCATGGTGGCCATGCTGGTTAATCTGCAGCCATGGTTGGTGCAAACTTGGTTGAGGACATTTGACAGATGATGTGTACAAAGTTTCAAAGCAATACTTTCAGTTGTTTCAGAGGAGAAGATTTTAAAAAATCAATTAAAACCGATTAAAAACAACAGTTCAAGGGGAATAACTCTTAAACGGTTAATCAGACAATCTTGACCTTTAAATCATTTTTGTAGCCCTCATAGAGCAGAACAATTAAGCAATGCTAACTTTTTCTCTAGTTCTAATAATTTTCAAGATTTTGAGGCAAAAATGGCAAAAGTCATCAATTTTGACAATTAAAGGGCAATAACTCCTACAAGGAGTCATCTTACAACTTTGACCCAATGGAGTGTTTTGTAAAGCTTTAGATGCTGAAGAAGGAAGATCTCTTCGGTTTTCCTGTATCTGTTATACTTTTTGAACTATAAGCAAAAAACTGTATTTTGACCCCTCTGTTCTATTTTTAGCCATGGAGGCCATGTTGGTTGGTCTGAGGCCATGATTTGGGCAAACTTGGTAGAGGGCATTTTACTGATGATGTATGCAAGTTTCAAAGCAATCCCTTCAGTGGTTTTGGAGGAGAAGATTTTTGAAGAAAAGTTAACGACGATGACGACGGACGACGACGGACGCCAAGTGATGGGTCAGGTGAGCTAAAAACCTCTAAGTTGATCCATAAAGAGTACGGTAATTGAAATGGAAATTTCGCGGAATTTTGACGACGACGACGTCATAAACGAATTACGAAACAATAACGTTTAAAATCAAAATGCGCAGAAACAATAGTAGGATATGTCTTTAAATGTATATGTACGATACTCCTTAAATGTATAACACTCCTTAAATGTATATGTATACTATAATAATCCTTAAATGTATATGTACGATACTCCTTAATTGTATATGTACAATACTCCTTAAATGTATATGAATAATACTCCTTAAATGTATATGTACAATACTCCTTAAATGTATATGTACAATACTCCTTAAATGTATATGTACGATACTCCTTAAATGTATATGTACAATACTCCTTAATTGTATATGAATAATACTCCTTAAATGTATATGTACAATACTCCTTAAATGTATATGTACAATACTCCTTAAATGTATATGAACGATACTCCTTAAATGTATATGTACGATACTCCTTAATTGTATATGAATAATACTCCTTAAATGTATATGTACGATACACCTTAATTGTATATGTACGATTCTCCTTAAATGTATATGTACGATACTCCTTAAATGTATATGTACGATACTCCTTAAATGTATATGTACTATACTCCTTAAATGTATATGTACGATACTCCTTAAATGTATGTGTACGATACTCCTTAAATGTATATGTACGATACTCCTTAAATGTATATGTACAATACTCTTTAAATGTATATGTACGATACTCCTTAAATGTATATGTACGATACTTCTTAAATGTATATGTACGATACTCCTTAAATGTATATGTACGATACTCCTTAAATGTATATGTACAATACTCCTTAAATGTATATGTACAATACTCCTTAAATGTATATGTATGATACTCCTTTAATGTATATGTATGATACTCCTTAAATGTATATGTATAATACTCCTTAAATGTATATGTACAATACTCCTTAAATGTATATGTACAATACTCCTTAAATGTATATGTACAATACTCCTTAATTGTATATGAATAATACTCCTTAAATGTATATGTACGATACACCTTAATTGTATATGTACGATACTCCTTAAATGTATATGTACGATACTCCTTAAATGTATATGTACGATACTCCTTAATGTATATGTACGATACTCCTTAAATGTATATGTACGATAATCCTTAAATGTGTATGTACGATACTCCTTAAATGTATTTGTACGATACTCCTTAAATGTATATGTACGATACTCCTTAAATGTATATGTACGACACTCCTTAAATGTATATGTACGATACTCCTTAAATGTATATGTATGATACTCCTTAAATGTATATGTACTATACTCCTTAAATGTATATGTACGATACTCCTTAAATGTATGTGTACGATACTCCTCAAATGTATATGTACGATACTCCTTAAATGTATATGTACGATACTTCTTAAATGTATATGTACGATACTCCTTAAATGTATATGTACGATACTCCTTAAATGTATATGTACGATACTCCTTAAATGTATATGTACGATACTCCTTAAATGTATATGTACGATACTCCTTAAATGTATATGTACGATACTCCTTAAATGTATATGTACGATACTCCTTAAATGTATATGTACGATACTCTTTAAATGTATATGTACGATACTCCTTAAATGTATATGTACAAATACTCCTTAAATGTATATGTACAAATACTCCTTAAATGTATATGTATGATACTCCTTAAATGTATATGTACTATGCTCCTTAAATGTATATGTATGATACTCCTTAAATGTATATGTATGATACTCCTTAAATGTATATGTATGATACTCCTTAAATGTATACTAGTATGTATAATACTCCTTAAATGTATATGTATGATACTCCTTAAATGTATATGATTGTATGATACTCCTTAAATGTATATGTGTGATACTCCTTAAATGTATATATGATACTCCTTAAATGTATATGTATGATACTCCTTAAATGTAAATGTATGATACTCCTTAAATGTATATGTATGATACTCCTTAAATGTATATGTATGATACTCCTTAAATGTATATGTATGATACTCCTTAAATGTATATGTATAATACTCCTTAAATGTATATGTACGATACTCCTTAAATGTATATGTACGATACTCCTTAAATGTATATGTATAATACTCCAAATCAGTTGAAATACTTATTATCAAATAGCAGATGATGAATTATTTATTTAATGTATATGATTGTATGATACTCCTTAAATGTATATCTATGATACTCCGTAAATGTATATGTATGATACTCCTTAAATGTATATCTATGATACTCCTTAAATGTATATGTACGATACTCCTTAAATGTATATGTATAATACTCCTTAAATGTATATGTATAATACTCCTTAAATGTATATGTATAATACTCCTTAAATGTATATGTATAATACTCCTTAAATGTATATGTACGATACTCCTTAAATGTATATGTACGATACTCCTTAAATGTATATATGTATAATACTCCAAATCAGTTGAAATTCTTATTATCAAATAGCAGATGATGAATTATTTATTTGAGATGAGATAACGAGAAAATGCATTGAGCTTCATAAGATGTAAATATGTTTATCACTTGTAACATTGTGACTCCCGGTGTTTACTTGACGAGGTCTTGACAGGAGGTTAGATGGGATAATACCACACAAAGATCAAAGGAAAATACTAAAAATAGCAATAAACTAGTATATTGTATAAGATATGTAAAATCAATATGAAATAAATGTACAAATGTGTATGATGTGCTTTAAAATGAATTAAAATTACCTCTAACTCATTGGTCGGCCTTCATATTACTGTAAATGTCTTTACTTGACTGACACTGCTGCCTATAGTAGTCTCTTTCAATTTTGGCTTTGTTCAGATGGAGTTCATACTTTTTTAATATGCCAACTTTTTCCTGTTCATTTAAATTG
Source organism: Limnoperna fortunei (assembly GCA_944474755.1). Lineage (NCBI taxonomy): Eukaryota > Metazoa > Mollusca > Bivalvia > Mytilida > Modiolidae > Limnoperna > Limnoperna fortunei. The sequence continues at coordinate 112,488,069 of OX104112.1, read as the reverse complement.
CCCGATTTATTTAAATCTGTTGAAAATATCTGACACTTGGAACACAAATCTGTAGCTGGTCACATTAAAACAATGTAAGGACATTGTTCATTCCTATCTTATTGAACTCTGATAAACTTTGTTTTCTATATCCTGCTGCATTTGATGCTTTTAGATATTCTTGATGTATGTCTGCTTTTGATTTGTCAGAAGGAAGTAAAGTAACTTTATAGTCTGCGATTATGAAGCTTTACAGGAAGTGGTACACCATACTTGTTTGCATACTGATTCATAAATGTAAAATGTGTTTTAAAAATTGAATAAACAAATATTTTTTGCAATTTGCAGTAGAGATCATTTATGGCACTAGATTTTGAGTGTGTAAACATAAAATTTTCCATTTAACACAGCAAAACACTCTACACTTTGTAGAGTGTTTGAGTGACTATACACTCTGGGCTAACTGTACAGTCAATGCATGTTTTGGACTGCCCATGAGTTCTGGGTTTCAGACCTTCATTTTCAATCTCCTCCCCAACATATCATGGCGGGGGCATAATTAAACAAAATTGAGTTTCTGCAGTCATCTGTAGGCCGAATTTTTTTACTGCCGTTATAATTCGAAGTTAGTTTTGTGATTTGTCGGATTAACAGCAGAATTCAGTAATATTGCTCGTAATGTAGCAAATACAAAATTATAACTTCGGTATATTTATACAAAATTGAAACATAATATTTATCTTCTTTACGTTATTTAAGCTTTAGTTATTGCGAACCTAACGGGAAACGATCTTTATTGAAGAAATTTCTTTTTTAATCTTTGAAGATGCACATGGTAAATGCTATGTTGATCATTTTTCCGTATATGGATAATATGACCTAATTTTATTATATATGTGCTAATTTGCATCCAGTAAGAATCCAGTAATTTACATATGTACACATGATGAATTACCCAAGATGCAACATGCAATTCAGTTTCGGGTTTCTCAATGTATTTCATATAGTAAACATAATAAAAAAGAGCAATAACCATCATCATGTATCAATAATGATCCATTTTAAGCATCAACAGCACATTAAAGTACAAAAAATAGTAAAACCTTGATCATTGGAAGCTCCATCCTGAAAGGAATCAAGACTAAGGGACTGATAAATACTGACATCTGTACAAATCGTGGTGCAGATATTATCACATTGATCAAGGTCATATAAGGGAAGAACTTGGCAGATTATAAATCAATTATTATCCACATTGGAGAAAATGATCTTAGCAATGGTTACACTTTAAACTCGATATATGAAAACTATCTGTCCTTACTGTATCTACTTCGAGCCAAATCAAATAATGATACAGTCTTAATGGTTTCAGGTATGCCTCCCCGATGGGGAACAAATGTTCAAGCATTAAACATGCTACTGAAAGACCTATGTGATAATCTTAATCTACAGTTCATTGACCATGCTATGGAATTTCATGACACAAATGGATTTGTTATACATGAGCTGCTTCACTCTGATGGAATACATCTATCAAAGAAAGGGACCTCAACCTTCCTTCACAATATCAATAACTATGTTCAAATTATGAGGTCAGGTGTGAAATCAACTTGGTACTGTTTCTACTTTGGGGAAGGTGGACACAACAAACAGACCTGTAGACATGGCCAGCCAGTACTGTGTTACTGCTGTAATAAGGAAAAAATTTGTAATCTTTATTCATGCTAAGAAGATGGCAAAGATGACCTAGCCATAAAGTTCAACAGATATTGTTATAAATACATCAAATAAATTTGAGACCTTAAACATGATATGCTCACAATGTGATGACTTTCCTTGCTTGTGTCATAAAAATAATAATGCTACTGACCCTGTTATAACTTACCAACAAATAAAATCATGCAAATCAATTAAGAATAAAAATAAAACTGTCAAAAATAACATACTATGTAATACGCTGATATAGTACCCAGGTCGACAATGACGACCCCTTCAACCAAACTGCACTGGTGTTAAACTGATGATAGTAACGTACGTTACTACCATCCCAAGATGGCAGATGAAAAAACTGATAAGATCTTTTTTTGTTATTATTTTCGTTTCTTTCGCATTTGAACCATCATTTTATTGGTAAGATTTAACCTACACTTCTGAAGAATATGAGTATTTCGTTTCTTGTGTTTTACAATACTCGTATAGACAGATATTCGACCATGAAAATTTGGCAATGATGATAGTAACGACACGATTAAAATTACCAATGACGGTAGTAACGGGAAAGAGAGATGGTAGTAACGACAATTTTTTTTCCTAATTCAAAGATCTTTTGTCTTTTTGTTTTGTTTTGTTTGTTTGTTTGTTTGGTTTTTATTGCGGGGTTAGCAATTGAACATTCAGCAGGCCCGGGATAAGATGAAAGCTATGTTGTTGTCAGTATAAGTCTGTAGTATAAATATTCTTTAAATTGACTGTGAAAGGTTATAAAGTGTAATATGTAACTAAAAAATTACATTTTAGACTAAGAACCTTATTCACGAAGCCTCCGTAAATTCCGCACGTGTGGAAGTCTTTACGGACCATTTCTACATCTTTTACGTTTCAGTGTTTTTGCTGATTTCAAGAAGCTTGCTTTTGTGCAGCAATGACGTCATTTTCTGACGATATATAAAAAATCCTATTAACGTAAGATGGACGAAAAAAAAGTACCGCAAAATAAATTGATAAACATATAAGACGATAATGAGACAAAAGCAATACCGAAAACATAACGGCCAGGTTCTATTCCGTTCTATTAGTCTTGTTTGTCTGCACTGGGAAAAAGGATAAAAAAGTATTTATATTGTATGTAGTTTTTCTCTGTTCTCAGTGTTTTCCTTTGTTTCTTAAGTGTCATTTGCTAGTGTTTTGTTTTTCTTGATTATAAAAGGGTATACAATGTAAATGGTTTAAACGAGCTCCAACTCAAAAACAGAATGTCCAAATGAAAGTTGTAGTATTGGAGAAATAAATCTGTTTCTCCCACGACAATTTTTAATCCGGCCTGATTGAGTACCCTATTTTGACCTTGTATAAATGGTGTGAAATTTAATACAATGAAAAATAATTAAGACTTTTATCTAGTGATGTAATAAAATTGGTTCAGCTTCCTTCAGCAAATCGATTTTGTTTGTTTGTTTGAACAGTGTTTTGCTTTCAGCAATTTTTCAGCTAAATGATGGCATCCAGTTTTTATTGGGAGAGAAAGCCGGAGTACCTGGAGAGAACTCCCGACCTGCGGTAGCAGCAAATCGATGGTGAAAGGCAAATAAAATTAGGCAATTAGGCATGGCATTACCATTTGGTATGTTATTTAAACCTTAATACTTCGAAAAAAAACTATTGGGTGATTTGACATTTGCTTTGCTCCAGTGGGCAGTATCTCAGCTATGTTCAGACTGTGACGAGAACAAATAATCAACGCAAAAAGGGCAATAAATTCATAGATTCTTATTTTTTTAATTTGAAGCAGCCAGGTGCAAAAAATTGTACTAAACATATATGAAAATAAAGAATTTATAACTACAAAATAGCGGGCGAACAGAGTTCTAGGAATTGTTTTATTATGGCCTGAAGGTAATACGTTGTTATTGTTTGTTTTTATCTTCATTTGTTATTATTATTAACACGGTACTACATGAAACCAATAAAATGAGAATCTACTTTATTAAAAAAAATTAATTTACCAGCTTATCTTATAATGGTCTAAAATTAGGCATTTATTCCAGGATTTTCTGTCATTCTCGGTTGGGTGGTTCCTGCAATAATCTCTGTTTGAATTCAAAAAGCAGTATTTTCTGTAAAACCCACCTTACCAGGTTGTTTAAAGTAAATATAAGTTACGAGAAAATTCCTGGTTTTATGATGATAGAAGAAAATACAAAATTTTAATGAAATACGATGTAACATAGTGAAGTTAAGTGGTAGTTATCAAGAGAATATTAAACGGACATAGCTCATTCCTGACTGGAAACAGTGTGTTTTTTAAATAAAACGTGGGGATTCCAGTAAATAAAACTTAAGCTATTTTTAGAACTTGGATGAGATTCATGCCTTGTTCTTATATAATAAAGAAAAAATTATTATTTTTCTGAGGTCAATATTTCACAATGAGACATGTCAGACTAGTTACCAAACGAGTGAATACACACTGTAAACTCATTTATTGGCCTTTTTATTCCATAAAAAAATTATCCTGACCCCAAATGCCTGTGATCAGATTGCTTGAAAATTCAAATTTGAGGAAAAACTCAGATATTTGATGAAAATCTCAATTTTAGAAGTTTTATGAAACACAGGCCAGGACATTTAACCACCTTCAAATAAATTATAAATATTTAAGAATTTGGGGAAATATTTTTTCTGTCTATAAATAAATCACGAGCACCTTGTGCACATTGAATAACCGCTTATTCATGGTATTGGTTGTTTTACAGTGAACATCACGCCATAGGATATTATTTTGCTATTTTCATACCCAGATAGAATATTATGGCTATTCCTTTAAGTAAAACATCAATTGCCCGTTCGGTTCATTGTTATCAATTAACGCAATATTTGAATAAACTTATGCGTAAGTCTCCAATAATAATGCATGATTTTTCAAAATTAACGGGTAATTAATACTTACGCGTTAATACGGTAATATATTGGGTTATTTTTTATTTGTTACCTGTAATTTTTTATTTATGACGTGTAATTTATGGGCCAATAAAACAGCCTGTTACAAACAACGAAATCTTCAAAGATGACTGCATGTATTTGTTACTTTTGTTTGAATAATGTTTAACGCCACTTTCAGCAATTTTTCAGCTATATCACGGCGTCCAGTTTTTATTAGGGGAGGAAGCCTGAGTACCCGGAGAGAACCCCCGACCTTCTGTAGGAAAACTGGCAATCCTTGTCAATTAAGATTGGAGTAGAGTACATCCTGCCCGCAGTGAGACTCGAACCCGCAACCTCAGTGTTGACAGACACGTGATCAATAGTAGACGAACTACCCTAACCACTTGGCCACCGAGGCCCCTGACTGCATGTAGGCATTTACATGGATACTATTTTTCTGCAACGGATTCAAGAAACAGTTGTTTATTGTTTCAGAATTAGCGAATCAAATACATAAGACGACGGCTTAAGGACTTTTAAAGGAAAGAAAACAAAATCGTATGGCTACCACTCGAATTTCGGCGATTTTTTTACTTTATTTAGTTATGTAAACGGAGTGAACTTGTTAATCATGTTAATATATACACCCCGCCATAAGTTAAGCAACACCTACAATTTTTTTTATAATTTCAAAAATCTGAATGAATATTAACTTTGTGTTATTTATGTACTACAGCAATCATTCGAGCACGGGAACGTGACTTTAATTAACTCCTCAGGTAAATCTTTAAATAGCAAAACCAGTTTGTCATACGGTAGTCGAGCACTTCTAAAGCCTTGTTTTCCTTAAAGATTTAGTGTTCATCTCCTGTTCTTTTTCGACTTCATCTTTACATTTTTACAATGCTTAGACGGAAATTTAGTGAAGCTGAGAAGTAGCAGATCGTTGGAATGCGTAATAGTGGACAGAGCTTGCGTCAGATAGCACAAAACTTTGGCATTCACTTTAGTATTGTATCCCGGCTACTGAAACGTCATCAAGATAATGGAACTATCCAGGAACGTCCTAGGTCAGGTCGACCACTAAACACATCTGAAAGGAAGGATAGAGCACTCGTTCGTGTAGCCAAACGCCAACCGTTTGCCACTGCAAGATATCTTCGTGATGATTGGAATATTGCAACCAGAGTCGCCGTTTGAACAGTTAACAGGCTCCTAAACAATGCAAGGTTGAGAGCTCGTCGTCCCTTGAAACGTCCACTGTTGACACAGAAACATCGCCAAGCACGTTTAGAGTGGGCATGATATCTCCGCCATTGGAATGTTCAAAGCTGGCAACGAGTACACTGGACAGATTAAAGCAGATTCCTTCTTCGTCATATAGATGGGCGTATGTGCGTTTGGAGACAACGAGGCACAGACCCATCTTTATGGATGACAACGCAAGACCTCACCGAGCTGCAATTGTACGCGATGTTGTCGAAAGGGAAGTTATTGGGCATCTTCCATGGCCATCCATGTCACTCGATATGAATCCAATTGAAGATTTGTGGGATATCATTGGCCGTAAAATCAATAACAGAGCACCTGCTTGTCAAAATGTCCAAGAACTACATGTTGCCATTCCAAATGAATGGCAGAATTTACCACATGCTACACTTCGTCGTTTAGTCAACAGCATGAGGAGGAGAGTTAATGAACTGTACCGGAAACGTGGTGGTTACACGACTTACTGAGTATTTTTGCATTTAACATATTTCAAAGTGACTTTTATCACTCAAAGTTGACCTGTGATAATGTGTTTACTTTAAGTGCATGAAATTGAAGAATGCAATCAAACTTATTTTTTGACTAATGAAAGTTATATTTGCCCTGTTTTTTTATATCTTTGCCGAAATTCGTGGTCATACGTTATCGCAATGTTTTACGATTTTGTGACATTTTGTAATTTACTATTTTGCTACCTTTGAATGATACTAGTCCTTAAGCCGTCACATTGTGTGTCTGCAACAATAATCAAAGGTTTCATAAACATGTTGAATCCGTTGCAGAAATCTATCTCTGTCTCCATGAAAACGCCTACTTTGAAAATTTCATGGTTTGTAACAGCCTGTTTCATTGGCCCATAAAAATACGCGTAATACATAAAAAAATTAAATAAAAATTACGCATATACAGGAACCTATAAATTATATATAGGAACTTCTCGTTACTATCATCACATAAGGTGCAAAGTCTGACGTTACCATCATTAAACATTGACGTTACTATCATCATTGACAATTTTTTCTAGTCGAATATCTGGCAATAGGAGGATTGTACAACACAAAATACTTAATAGAGACGTAAATACAAAGTGCAGATAACTCCCGATAAGTATGTTCGCGCATGACTGAACTTTTTCACTGCTTGGGTGGTGTTGCTTTACGGCCTTCAGTTGGAAGGAAAACAATAGGAGAGTATCAAATGTAGCTTATGAATATTCATGAGGGATTACATCACATTTACCGTATATCTGCTACAGTTTGTGTCCGTGATTAGGTTGGGAAAACCAGAATTCAAAATTTTGTTGATCGTTTAAAGTTAGTTATTTGCACAGTAAATTAATGAAACTTCTACAGAACAATATTTTATACATCTTTTAAAAGATTTTCTAATAAAAATAAATTAAAACCACCGTGTTCATATTTTAAACTAGAGGCTCCCAGGAGCCTGTAATCGCTCACCTGGAATCCAAATGACTTAAACTATATTAAAATTTTTGAAATTAACAGTTTCAGTCTAGTTGTTATAGCTTTTAAGTTACTGTGCAAAAACTAAACATTTCTTCAAAAAATTGTTAAATACAATAACTCCTATAAGGTGCCATCCACAATTTCTGAAAATTAAATGGTTTTTAGGCATTGTCCTTTAGGGTACTTTAGAAATTTACAGTTTTACTCTACTAATAGGTGTGTTATAGACTAATTTATAATTAAAAAACTGTTCATATGTCCAAATTCATAATGAAAGGGCAATAACTCCTATAAAGAGTCATCTTGCAATTTTTGGACTAAGCAATCATTTGTAGGGCTTCTATTGCTGATCATTTGTGCAATTTACAGTTTTAATCTAGCTGCTATCGTTTTCAAGTTACAGGACAAAAATGGAAAATTTCTTAACAAAATTGTCATTTAAGGGCAATAACCCCTATAAGGAGTCATCTGACAATTTCAGACCAATTAAATGAATTGTAGGGCTTTTTTGCTGATCATTTTTGCAATTTATTATTCACTCTAGCTGCTATGGTTTTTAAATTACAGGACAAAAACGGAAAATTTCATAAAAAATTGCAAGTTAAGAGCAATAACTCCTATAAGGAGTCATCTGACAATTTCAGACCAATCAAGTGAATTGTAGGGTCTTTATTGCTGATCATTTGCGCAATTTACCGTTTCAATCTAGCTGCTATAGTTTTCAAGTTACAGGACAAAAACAGAAAATTTCATAAAAAATTGCCATTTAAGGGCAATAACTCCTATAAGGAGTCATCTGACAATTTCAGACTAATACAGTGAATTGTAGGGCTTGTATTGTTTATCATTTTTGCTATTTACAGTTTTACTTTAGCTGTTATAGTTTTAAAGTTACAGGACAAAAACGAAAAATTTCATAAAAAATTACCATTTAAGGGCAATAACTCATATAAGGAGTCATCTGACAATTTCAGACCAATCAAGTGAATTGTAGGGTCTTTATTGCTGATCATTTGTGCAATTTACAGTTTCAATCTAGCTGCTATAGTTTTCAAGTTACAGGACAAAAACGGAAAATTTCATAAAAAATTGCCATTTAAGGGCAATAACTCCTATAAGGAGTCATCTGACAATTTCAGACTAATACAGTGAATTGTAGGGCTTGTATTGTTTATCATTTTTGCTATTTACAGTTTTACTTTAGCTGTTATAGTTTTAAAGTTACAGGACAAAAACGAAAAATTTCATAAAAAATTACCATTTAAGGGCAATAACTCATATAAGGAGTCATCTGACAATTTCAGACCAATCAAGTGAATTGTAGGGTCTTTATTGCTGATCATTTGTGCAATTTACAGTTTCAATCTAGCTGCTATAGTTTTCAAGTTACAGGACAAAAACGGAAAATTTCATAAAAAATTGCCATTTAAGGGCAATAACTCCTATAAGGAGTCATCTGACAATTTCAGACTAATACAGTGAATTGTAGGGCTTGTATTGTTGATCATTTTTGCTATTTACAGTTTTACTCTGGCTGTTATAGTTTTAAAGTTACAGGACAAAAACGGAAAATTTCATAAAAAATTACCATTTAAGGGCAATAACTCATATAAAGTCATCTGACAATTTCAGACCAATCAAATGAATTGTAGGGCTTTTATTGCTGATCATTTTTGCCATTTACAGTTTCACTCTACCTCGTATATTTTTCAGGTTATATTGTAAATACCAAAAATTTTGTCAAAAATCGTCAAAAAAGGGCAATAACTCCTACAAGAAGCCAATACACAACTTCGCACTAATAGCAACTATTGTAGACCTTAATGTGCTGATCAATTTGAAGTAACGGTTTTCTCTATAGCTATTATAGTTGTTTAGATAATGATCAAAAACCTGTGTTGACCCCCATGTTCTATTTTTAGTAACAGCGGCCATAATTGTCTGTTGATCAACACCCTGGGTACAAACTTGAAACTAGGAACCCTAAGGATGATTGTGGCCAAGTTTGAAAAAAATTGGCCCAGTGGTTTCAGAGGAGAAGATTTTTGAAAAAGTTTACGACGGACGACGGACGACGGACGCCAAGTGATAGCAATAGCTCACCTGGACCGAAGGTTATAAATGTCCTACCCCATTGTGTCATGACACAGTTACCTCCCATGTAATACATGATCAAATACGGTAAATCACTCTTCAATGTGAAAACACAAAAAGACTGCTTTTGTATGTGACAATCTTGCAGACAGATTGAGACAATATTTTTGTCAAACTACTTGCTATTAAAGCATTTTGAGTTAATATTTATGTAGGTTAAGTTCATTTTAATCAAGCCAAATATTAATTTCAATTTATATTACAATCTTAGAATTTTTTATATATAATTGTTTTGTGGAAACAGTTTTGTGTTGAGATCGAATTTTTTGAAAAGAATAAAATGTAAATTTCTTTTACATACAAATAGATATTTTAAAAATTAAACTGTTTTTCAAAGTGTCACGAATTCCACTTTAAAATGATGTGTTGTATTTAAATTTTGCAAGACTTTAAAAAATTTTATTTTGCGTCCCTATACTTAATACTAATATTCTTCAGAAGTGTAGGCTCAATCTTACAAAGAAAATGGTGGTTAAAACGCGAAAGAATCGAACATAAAGACAAAAAACAATCTTAGCAGTTTTTTCATCTGCCATCTTGGGATGGTAGTAACGTACGTTACTATCATCAGTTTAATACCAGTGAAACTGGGTAGTAGACAAGTGGCGACCTGGGGTTATATTTGAAAGTGAAGCTTGCGTAAATGAAAAATATTGCACCAGGGAACCAGGTTATTTTCACCTTCCCACAAATATAAATGCAACTTTTGAGGTCATGATAAAAAACAAAAGCGCAATCAATGTTTTGCTTCACTTCAGTTCACGTGCTTTCTCTGTGTGCCATTATTAAGTTGATTAACAAATTCACGCTGTCGGAACTTCCAGTGTTTATGCTACATGTGTTGTTACTGAGTATCTGGCTTTCAAGGATTTACTCGTATAAGCGCAGACAGATGTCAAGTAGTCGAAAAGACATAAATTGATATCAATTACCTTTGCCACTTCATGCAGTCAGGGAGGATAATAGGTAAAATAGAAATTGCCTTTAATGTCGCTAGTCAGTGTTAGAAGTTACAAGAAAATACAATAATATGGTTCTGTAATCGTTGTGCTTATTAAATTATATTTGGAGTCGACGGTCCTAATTCAGCTCCAAATTGGGAAGTCGTTGCAATTCCTTTTTAAGTATAAAACGACTGTACTGATTGAGTATTTTATTTTTCTTCTTAATTAATAGAAATACACATCTGCTTTAAAACAATCTGGGACTAGGTGGGCATCAATTGCTTGTCTGGTGGTATCCTTCTTATCTACGTATTTCCTTCCGTTATAGGAGCTCCAAGAATTTTTCCTGTAGCACACCAAGGTCAATAAAAACGTTGCAATCGGTGCGATATTAAGGAAGCAATGTTCACACGGGTATAAAAGTTAATAGCGAGTTATTTAAATACAAAGGAAGTGTCAATTGAAATCACAACTGTTTAAAATCTTAAATTCTGGTTATAATCTTCTGCTGCCACCCCCTTTTCTCAGAACAGACACGACCTTCGGCAATTTTTGCAGTTGAATCATGGCATACAGTTTTTATTGAGGGAGAGAGAAAACCTCGATCGTGGCACATCGCTATAAAACAATTTAAACATGTTTTGCTCGGCACGAGAATATTCTTAGTTACCACGACAACAAGGGAAAAGGAAAGATTTGATTGCATGAAATTAAGAATAAAAAATTCTGAGGAAAGATAATGTTTATTGCGCTGGGCCCTGACCTTCGGTAAAAAAAAACTGTTTGATTTTGATTGTAGTCGAGCACACCCTGCCCACACTGAGACTCAAACCCGTAACAGTATTGAAAAGTAAATGACGAACTACATTAACCACGTGACAACCCATTTGTACAAAAGTATTTTTTATTACAATTTCATACTACATTAGTCCAAGAATCCTCTGGGACCCACGCAAAAAAAGAAATAAAATCGTTGGACGGCAGAGGATTCTCGGACTAAAATGACATGTCCTCCTAATACAACTATACAACTTATATTGGGTATGTAAATGATGTCACATCGAATCCTCTAACAAACTTTTCGTTTGACATAATAATTAATATGATTATTTTTTTAAGCCTTTATTATTCAATGTACATACGCATATAAATTTATTTGTGCTGAATAATTAAACTACAAACAGGAAAGACAATTTTATTTCAAGTCAGATTATATAAACATTACAACATAAGCTCTAAACAACTTTTTACCGACATACAAACATAACATTATATTTAAAACATACATTTGTTATGACAGGCTAACATACATACATGATAAAAAACCAAGTTACTTGTTAAGAGATCATACACATTGTTAAAAGGCATGCTTTTAAGAACGTTAAACATCATAATTATTAGCTAAATGCACTTAGATCATTTTAAGCACAATTATCAGTTAAAAACATATCTAAAAGCATAGAGCAGTTATAAGCATATATAAAAGCATAAAGCTCGGTTACACAAAAGTATAGAGCACAGTTTAAACACAGATCAGATTAAAGCAAAGGTAAAAGCACCCAGATCAGTTATAACACAAACTAAAGCACAAAGATAACTTATAAGCAATAAATTCACAGAGATTTATACTACTTCTAAAGCACTAATAAATAATATAACTAGCTATTATCTAAGCTAAAATTAATGTTTACCAATGTGAAGTAAAAGTGAAATAAGCATGAACATAACAACAATGATAGTAAATCTGTTTTAAAATTTATAATAAAGTTGCCATGGGTTTTGTAACGCAACATTATAACTAGAAACTGTCCGGGGCTAAGGCTCTAAGAATTAACTATATTTCACAAACTACATCTTTATTCTTCAAATACTAAAACACATGTTCGTGGGAAAATGTCAGTAATAGAAACATATTAGAATCTAACTATGCGGGAGAGGTCCGGTATGTAAAAGTGCTTATCTATCGTCAAATACCGGTATATAATAGTTGACAAAGCAGGTTAATTATTTCATTGGTACACATTTCCGTTGTAACAATAATATTTCGTTAATCAGGTATGTTCCCGGAATGCCAATATTTTTTAAATCACATGACCATTTATCAACTTTAAGTAATATTATTGAAATTAGAAAACTGTGAAAATTATCAACTTTTGCAGCCTTCGTTGATTTTAAGAAGGCTTATGACACTGTCAACATGGATCTACTATTTTGTAAACTCAGTGTTTTAGGTTTAAGTAGTAAAATGATTAATGCTATTAAATCGTTATATCATAATGTGCAGCAATGTGTGAAAATAAATGGTTCTTTAACTGAATTGTGTTTTGTCACCTTTACTTTTTAACATTTTCATTACTGATTTGGTCGAAGTTATAAATAATTTAAATGTTGGGATCTCTGTAATTGACGAAAAGGTTACAATTTTGTTATATGCAGTTATTGTACTTCTAGCAGAAAATGAGTCAGATTTACAAAAATTACTTGATGTACTTTCCGTATATTGTTCTGATAATGAACTCACTGTTAACATTAACAAATCTAAAGTGGTACATTTTAGGAACCCCTTTGTGGTCAGATCTAGTTTTAATTTTTCGTTTAACAAAGAAAGTGTTGAAATAGCACCTACCTTGGTTTATTATATACTGAATTTTTGAACTAAGATGATATGGCATAAGCTGTTGCTAAGTCTTCAAGTAGGGCCCTTGGTCTGCTTTTTGCAAAATGTAAAGCAAATGGAGGGTTTAACTATTCAACATTTACAAAGCTATTTGGTATGGTCAGTTATACAATATGGAGCCTCAATTTGGGGAACTAAAAAATTGTCTTGTATCAATGCTGTGAAAAACAGGGCAATGAGATTTTTTATGTGAGTAGGTAAACACACTCCTAATTTAACTTTATATGGAGATACGGGTTGGATTCCATGTAAGATTAATCAATGGTTAAGTGTATTTAGGCTATGGTCTAGAATATCAAAAATGAGTGATGATAGACTTAATGGGCGTGTTTTTAAATGGTCTAATGACTGTAGTAGTAATAGAATACGTAACTGGTGTTTTCGAATTAAGAGTAAATTTAAAGAACTGAATGTAGATCAGTATTGTGATTTTAATATATTTTTATCAAAACATGTTATACAAGATATTGAGTGCTATTCAACTGATGTGTATAAAAATGAATGGAGTAACAAAATAGAAAACAATGTATTTAGTAAACTTCGCATTTATAAGTCTTTTAGGAGTGAGTTTAAGCTGAACATTTTTAAAAGTACCATGCCTACTAGATATAGAAGCGCTTTTGCTAAGTTTCGGTGCGGTGTTGCACCATTGAAAGTTGAAACAGGGAGACACGAGAATTTACCTGTTGATAAGAGATTCTGTTTTAATTGTAATAATGTCAACTGTATGCAAACGTACGTGTTGAATTATTTAAACATGCCACTGATATTAATGTTAATTTTAATAGCTTCAGTGATGATGAAAAATTTGTATTTCTTTTTAGCAATGAAATGTGTTTCTATACTGCCAAAATCTGCTATGATATTTTACGAACTCGAAAGTGTTCTTTATACTCCTGAGTTTTATTTATTTCTTTTTTATGTTATTTTTATTTTGTATTTTATTTTTTTTAACCTTTGGTATTGTAGAAATTCTACTTTTTTTGTTTGTATTTTAGCAAATACTATTTCTTTTGTTTTTAATTAACCATGATCTAATGCTATTTGTATTGTAAAATTGTAATTATTTTGTAGTCTCTCATAACTCTTTTAAGAGTGGCTCTTTTTAAATATGTTAATATATGTATACTGTAATTGTTTATACTGTACAAGAGGTGAGACTTTAATAAATAAAGAATCTAATTGAGTATTTAATTGGTAAAAAGAAAGTGTTGATTTTTCTTGTAATTAAAATGTGTATAATTATACATATGTAAAGTTATTGCAACCAGGGACTAGTATAACTAACGTTGATTTATAGGTTTCTGTTGCAACAGAAAAACTGAAATGGGTAAAATAACGTTTTTTACAAAAAAGTGTGATTTTTTTAAAAATTTGAAATTACATGTATTTTAAACTTATTTTTACTATGTTATTTAAGTAAATTAAATAATCAATAAATACATATATTAGTTGAAAAGAATATCTGTAACATAGATTTTGAAGCATCAAACTAAATTTTGTAAAAAATTTAAAAATTAACCAATTATGTGCTTATAATATAATATATTAATTACTTTAATTATAGTACTATACCAGCATGCCCAGCCGCTATCAACAGTATGAACTATTTGTACTGTGTTTATAATTCTAGTGTGAGATGTAGTGTTCCTTATTACTACCTGTTTTTTTATTTTCCTATAAATTAATGTATTTATAATGATAATATAAAATAATGAAGAATAAATTCAACAAAAATAGATGACTCTCTTTTCTCTTTGCAAAATATGCAAATATCTATTAATTTTTTATAGTATTTTTATACCAAAAAACTGCTTTTTATGTTAAAAAATGATGCTAATATGTTGAGGTTCTGATACAAATCATAATTTTGTATCCAATCATTAAAATGCACTGAATTAAAAATAATCTGTGAACTGCAAGACATACTTTTTATTCTTTAATTGAACATTTCAGCACAATTGTGTTCGGTCAGGCAGGTGGACCTGTGTGGCCTGACCGAATGTCAGGTATATCATTTACAACTATCGTGAAGTTTGCATGGTAGTACCTTGTTTATCTCTGGACTAGGTAAACAGTTGTATTTGCATGCTTAATTTCCCTTGTAGGTTCCCTCTGAATTTTATTCTTAAACAGTTATGAATATTTTACTACGTAAATTTAACCCTGGCTTAAATTTTTTAGACAAGGACAATTTTAACTAGTAGTAACTGTGTTGGGATAATAATAATAAGAAACCGGAGAAAAGCAATATGTCTCCCAAAACATAGTTTGGGAGACATAACTAGGAACATTAGTAACCCTGCGCGGACTTCATTTCCCATGAACATTTCTCAGTTCTTAATAATTTTACTAGAAAAATTTAACCCTGGACTAGATTTTCTAGACATGGAGTATTTTAGCTACAGGAAAATTAGTAACCACGGACATAACATCCTCACAAGTCAGGGTTTCTGTGTCCACATGTGTCCACGAAACCCTGACAAACTTAGTTAGTAAATACCCGGGCTAGAAGATTTTCATATGACGTCAAATCTTCAAAATATCAACTATACTAAATGCCAACCCCCCTTGGGAAAATAAGTTTGCTTGCATTTTTTCATTATTCTATATTTTACCTTTTTATTACGAAAATTCAGTAGAAAAAATGTAGATACGATAACCTGTCCATGTTTTATAATATGCCTCTGGTATTAAGTTGTTACAAATCGTCCTTGACTTTTGCTACGGGAATTTTACATAATAAGTCAGCCATTTTTGTTTCTAAAGGGACATTACGATGTTTACATATGTTCGTCTGCTTTCGTGACGTTCAATGGTATTCGGACAAACCGCGAGACTTTTCCCGCCTTAACTGCAGACGACATCACCCGAAGGATTTCGAGTAGACAACAAGCAATTGTTCCTAAAGTACACTTCCGTTCCAATTGAGGTCAAATTTTAGTATAGTCTCGATCACCCAGACGCATATATAATAGCGTCTGAAATCACCTTATTTTAATTTCGCTACCAATAGGTGGAGACAAACAATGATTCTATTTTTAGGGCCTTATTTTTAAACCAGGAAAACCATGCAAACATATCTATACTTATAATATGACGTCACAGTAAGATTCACTCTTGATTATGCATAACAATAATATTTGTTTAATTAATTGATAAAGTATTATTTTATAAAAATATTAAATTTACACTTTGGTACAATTTGTTGTAAACTTCTTGATATGAACGGAAGTATTTTTTAAGACAATAAAAATATCATCCAATCAAAAATTACGCCCAGTTTTGGGCGTAATGATAACGAGTTTAATATAGAGCTGAATCCAGACGCACAAATGTAATTAAGCGTCTGGATGATCGAGACTAATTTTAGTATGGAAAATCGCCATTTTAAAATTTAAAAACTGCCATATTTCAAAACGCTGAATACCTCGAGGAAATAATTATTGATTTCAAAAAGTAGTACTCTTAATCTACAAAAGGAGCATAAGCTGAACCATACGCGGTAAGCCGTTTTCACGCAAAAATCCCTCTCCACAATACGTCAACACTTAGTATAATGAAATTGATTGAAAGAAGAAAGTGTTTGGTAGTAGTCATTCTTACTCTTACTCATTCTTGAGTGTGAAGAAAATGTAAAGCAAGTAATAAATAACGTGGTAATAACAAACTAGAAACACTACTGTATTGCTTTTCACATGGTCTATGCAACACATCCGTTTGGTTTATTTACAATCGATATCGGAATATCCCCCAACCAAGTCATGAATGAAAGCGAGCTTTTGATTGGCTACATGCGGGAATGATATAGCCAATCAAAATAGTGACTTCTAGCCCGGAATTCTCTAGCTAAGTTTGTCAGGGTTTCGTGGACACATGTGGACACAGAAAACCTGACTTATGATGATGCGGACAATTTCCAAGAAATATTGGTTTGTCCAGACTAACATAACCAGGACTAATTTATCCCTCACACTGGCATATATATCTAAGTGTCCACATAGCTGAAGCTTAGCTTGGAATATAATGTTTGCAACATTTCTCAAATGAGTTTCAGCAGGTCACATTTTTTAAGACATGACAAACAAGAAAATTGATGATCAAAAGTAATTGATTGTGTTAACTAAATTGTATGAATTTATAAAACTGATCATTAAATCATTCGCTGCTGGCGATTTCATCTCATTACCAAAATAAACTGCCGAAGTTATAAATTAAAATAGTAAATTAATTGAATGATAATAAACACTGAATGAAATTTTTATAAAAAAATAATACTTCTTCTGCATGGGGAATTTTTATGAAAAACTAAGAGTCTTTGTTTTTAATTGGAAAGATTAATTAAAGTAGTTTAATTACACAAACCTTTAGCAGAAATTGTATTATTGAAGAATTTAATATAAAAAACAAGCAACTTTTATAAAATCATAAATTATAAAAGACCATGGTGTTTTTATCATTCTTTATTGATCTCATCAGTCACCATTATCAATCATAAATATAAATGTATTTTGGACTATTTCTTGACAGAAGAATGTGTGGTAAGGTATGATGATGCAGGTAAATGTCAGTTAACTTTTATTGCGCTTAATGAAAGTTTTTCGTTTTTGCGGGTTGACACACGTTGCTAGAGGACATAACAAAAGGTGCCACAAAGGAAAATATTTATTGAATATATTTTGAAATTACTGAAAATATGCGTTCACTCAGAATATATATTCCCAGAGATACGGATAAATCTAAAGTTTCACAATGTCGACCAATAGTGTGGCAGAGTGATTGTGGTTGACGTAGGATACCCAGAATCCTTTGGGTGGAGATTGGTAAGTATATGCCGCCATAAATTAAGGTTGAATCGGGATTGTAATCAGTATTTTTGTGTAGTAATGTTACGTTCCAAATATTGACTTCTTTTTTTATTCAGTGCATTGGTGAGTGAACAATTAAAAGGTAACCATTGCACCAAAATCTCCATACTTTTAAAGCTGTTTGGGGAAAAACTGATTCTTGTTTTTATCTTTTTCTTCATTCTGATATTGATGAAAATAAAACAACACATATTTTACCACTTATTTTGAACATATGTTCAGGGAATCAATTTTTATTTTAATATTTAAAAAACTTTTGTCGATATTGAACTCGTTATCATTACGCCTGAAAATGGGCGAAAGTTTTTGATTGGATGATATTTTTCATGTCTCGAAAATTACTTCCGGTCATTTTAAGAAATGTATAAACATAGTTGCATGGTTTTCCTGGTCTAAAAATAGGGCCCTTAAAATAGAATCGTTGTTTTGTCTCCACCTATTGTTAGCGAAATTACAACAAGTGTATCCCATGGACGCTATTATATATGCGTCTGGGTGATCGAGACTAGCTATAAATATAATATTTTATTTCACGACACAGGCGATGAAACCGAAGAAACGGAAACTCAATGACTAGATGAGGCACGCACATATTTCAGATTCAAGACATTATTTTAGAACGACATTCCTTTACATATTAATATTATAAACAAATGATATAAAATAACACGAATAATAAATATGTTGTGCTGTAACAAAAATGTGAATTTGAGATTAAGACCTGTTCGTTATTTGCAGTAATGAATTTTTCTCAGCTTGTGTCAATAAAATGTTTTATGAACGACGTATCTTACATTAAAAACCATCAAATCCCGTTTTCCTTATTCTGTTTCGATGGTATAGAACAATGGATATATTGATCTTCCATGGATTTATATAACATCAAAGTACCACACATTCACGTGTTAAACTAGCTTGATAAACGTGGAATAAAATGATAATATTCTTCAATTCTTCAATAAAAAAGATGTCACTAAGCCTTTAATACCCTTAGAATGTTGTCAGTAAGATTTGTCAGTTGTGTGGGTTTTTTAATGAAAATAGTTTCACAAGCATTGGTAACGAATGTTTCAGTTAAATATAAAGATTTCATTTAAGAAATACAGTGTTTATTTTACAATTTATCCAATCATGATTTAATAATTTAACTGAACTTTCCAATTAAAAAAAAATAGTAACACTCAAAACAAGTCACTAGAATACCCTTTTGTACACTATTTGCGTAAATGTTACGTACATTTACAAAATTTTGAAATTTATGCTACATTTATGCAAATAAAGTTCAAAAGTAAAGACCTAAAAGTTGGACAACTGATCGCTAATGGTGACAAAATACATGTTTTATCTATTAATATTATCTATATATATTGTACAAAGAAAGTAAACAAACAAAAATCTCATTGACAATAGTTCGCTGATTTGAGAGACACGTTCGATACTTTTAAGTTATTCACATAATTCCTTTTCTCCTAAAAGGGAATCATTCGGCGTAGATATGTTTGTTTTAATGTTGTAATATTACATATTCTAAACGAATAGCAACAAACAATGAAATCACAACTGGATACAATTGATAAAATGTTTTTGTTCATATGCACTTTGTGTAGTAAGATTTCGAGTCTAGAAGAGAAATGGCTGAAACTGGAAATGAACACAAATGTAGAGGATATTGAAATACTAATAATAGATATGTTTACAATATTCTTACATTGTCAGAAAATATACAATTTATTTGTATGCGCCTAAGAAACAAGTAGAAATCGAGGCTCTGCCGAGCATTGCTTTCCTGTTTCGCGGCGAGTACAAATATACTTTATATTTCTTGTCAATGTACGAATATTTATTTTTATTCTGCAACCTGAAAATACATTTTATACTAATGAGATTAAACTGAACGGCATTACGCAAAATGCTTTGTCTCCACGTTCAGTAACGTCCATCTCGTCTGCCACAGCAATAGCATGTGATTGTATACAGGTATAATTTGAGAGTGGGGAAATTTTCTGACGTTTCCATATACGATTTTACGCGACATCTAAGAGAAAACTTTCACTCGCCTGATATATTAATAGGCATAAGCACCACACTTACAAACAATTTAATGGGTAAGAAACACCAAGTAGTGCATTACATAATTACATGACTTGTCCGTAGTAACTTCTTTAAACAGGTTGAAGCATTGTTTGATTGGAGGACATTTACTTGCACGATCAGTCATCTCATATACGGCTTAAGAATTTGAAAAGAACCAAAAGGGACGATTGCACGTTGAATTTTGCTACACGATTTCGAAATAAAACAGGTCTGCATTCCACAACGATCCCGTAAACAGCATGATTGTCAACAGTGCACATCCGGGGATGTAAAGCCCATTAACACAATTCTAGATCTAGAAGACAAATTGAAAATGTCGAATTTTCATCCGCACCGCTAAGATAGCACTGCAAATGTAAAACAATGACTTCATTTGCAAGTTCCGAACACAAAACAGTTGGAACAATTTTTATTTTGAAGACTATAGAAGTTTGTGTTACCGAGAATTCTTGGAGGTTGACAGTTCAGTCAGGGTTCATAGTGTCACGCCGAAACCAATTAAATATGAAAGCACGCAACAACTACACATCATCCGAGTTTTTTTCTAACCTCGGAAGAAAAAACTCTAAACGAAATTTGAGCACAATTGTATGGTCCTGGTATTAGGACTGATATCAATGGTTGAAGCCAAACTTATCGGACACGCGCGCGAGCAAAGACAGGACTTAGAGAAGGGAAGTCACTTATCTGTCTGTCACTGTGTAATGGCCACTAGATTGTATTGCAGTTAAGTCTGGGACCGTTACCGGAAATTAGGGATGAAAAACAGTGCAACATGACTCTTGGTGATTATTTCACTAAATGGAAGGAGGCTTATGAAATATTTACTCACAAGCACTGACTGTTGCAGACAAGCTGTTAGCAAAATGTATTTATTAAAACAACTTGACTCATATTTGTGAGTTTCAGTCTGTTGTCTTGTAGTAGTGAAAGTCAATAATACCATGGAACATAGTCTTTTCGTGGTTTATAAGTTGCAAGCAAAATTTATATCATGTGTTGATAGTGGTCAATCCTACAAGTATTTGTGGTAACATCGGTTTGCACAGGATGAGATGAGCTCTCACAATAATAATATACACACTTAAAAAATGAAATTGCAACAAGTACTTGGACATATTAAGTTTTGCATGATGACTACTTTGATAATCTTTAAGATGATGATGAAATATAATTAGCGAATAACACTGTATACGCCAAGTCACTGTCACACTCCAAAAAGACGTGGAAGTAGCTGAGGTGATTCCCGGCATAAAGAATCTTCAAGATTCCATTGGGAATGAAATCTTCTTGGGTATGATGGCCAGTCTAGTCTCAGCATGCAGAACCCATCCAGAGTTGAGTTTTGAAGACAGTGAAACGGGAAACATTTGCCTATGCAGCGTGATGTATTGTAATGACACTTGTCTGCGGTTGTACGACATGAAAATAAATCTCAGGGTACTTCATGGAGAATGGAATCCAGACTTTAGAGAGGATGCCACTTGAAGATGCAGAACTTTCGTGAATGGCAAAACTCGATACTTTTATCATGGAGGATACGTTTTATAGAAACATGACCAAGAAATAACTTTTGTATTTCTCCAGCTCGGCCTCTTCGTCTAATGTTTCGACTATGCGCTCAGTACCGTCCATCTCTTCTGTCAAAGCTGCATCTGCAGTAGTCGCCTCGTAAGTATCATCTGCAATCTTATCAATTTATCATATCTGAAACTATCAGTTCTTCGACGTTGACAAAGTCCAGTTTAATCCTTCGTTCCGATTCTAACTTCAGCAGTTCAACCAAAAAATTTTATAGTATCATCGTCAATTTATACAGCTATCTCTACTTAGCCAGTTTGTCCACACACTTCCACAATAATTTCTTGAGTCGACACTCCTTCTGGAGATCAGTCAGAATCAACATTTAATGTAAAACAAAACCACATTCAACTCCCAATGCTGACGCTCGTTCTGACCAGAATAATTCTGCGGAATGGGAATCGCATGGCTTAACCTACATAAGGTGGTTTTGTCTCAATATTCGATAATTTTACGGACAGAAAAACACAGCTGCTAAGATAATAGAGAAACTAATTAGAGATGGCACTCGAAATGAGAATGCTGTCGTGACCTAGAGTCAGAAAATCGTCGCCTAAAGAGAAAAATCGCAGAGACCATATGGGCGGATAAACATTTAATTTATTCTTCCCAGAACAAGAATCAGCTTTTTTCATCTTGCTATAATTGTTTTAAACCTGTACCAGAAAATTTATGTAGCAAAAACATAGAAATAGGTATTAGAGACGATCAATTTAGTATTTCACTATTTTGTTTTATCGTTCGGAGATTAATAGTCCATTTACTGACTTAGACAAGTTTAAAATAAGTCATTTCCTTATTTATTTTCTTAGATACATATATGCATATGAAGCATGCGGACTGAGAGGTTCTGTATCAATGACAATTTATTTAAATACTTCATGCATTGTTCCTTACTATATGGTATATGCTATGTCTTTGAGACTAATATGTTCGACACTAAACATTAGGTCTTTAAAAAGTTTAATGGTTGTTGCTATTTGTTTATATCTATTAGCTCAATCATCTTTGAGATTTTCTGGTCTACCTCTTGTTGCTCTGCGACAAGCTATTTTTTTAGGGTCTAGTTCGGTAGTGCCAATCAGGAATAAGCGACGAAATACCAGCGGCAATCAAATTTTTCAGGTAAAGCATCCTTGCACTCCAATAAATCTTACTTGTGTTTTTTTGTTTTATTCTATGGAAATAGTAACTCCAAATTGTTTACAGATTTATGTGAAGAAATAAAGTGTTTAAGGTTATTAATTTCTTCTGTATCACCAAAAAGTAGAAAAACATCCTCTGGAATAGAGTTTCCAGGGCCATGCTTGAATGTACGGAATAAAATACATACAATCCTTTCTTCGTTGTTTAAACGTTTGCTCTTTGGAAGTTTTGTTATGAGAACCATTTTTTTAAATAGAAAAAGTGCAAGTAAGTACAGTACGTTTTGTATGTGAGGATATACATCCTCAAATGAATATCGTTTTACAAAATTGACCTACTGCAATAATGTTTAAAAAGGGAAAATGATATTTCCCTAATGTTTAAAAGAAATAGGACAAGTTCAAAAGTAAATATTCTTCACAAATTGCATTTTGTAAATTCCTCCAATAGGATATCACCTTATTGACCGAAATCTTTTAATCATGCGACAGTTTTAATTTGGAACAATATACAAATAGTCAGAACACATTGCAATTCCCAATTTTAAACAAAGTATTTTCTATCTGTATTTTCTTGCTGTCAACAATTATCATATAATTACCAAGTAATGTTCAATTTAACAGCCAGTGTCAAAATGTAATTAATC
Source organism: Limnoperna fortunei (assembly GCA_944474755.1). Classification (NCBI taxonomy): domain Eukaryota; kingdom Metazoa; phylum Mollusca; class Bivalvia; order Mytilida; family Modiolidae; genus Limnoperna; species Limnoperna fortunei. Next base: position 112,464,604 of record OX104112.1, on the reverse strand, counting down.
TAACTGCATGTATCTAGAACGCGAGCCAATTATTAGAATTAATCTCTTTGTACACCTACTTCCACAGAGGACAAAGAGAAAAATGAAATAAAGCATAACTTATTGTGAATTATAACTAAACGTAAATGAAATTACTCATTGATTTTGTTTAACAAGTTGGCCATTATACGATGATCATTGATATTTTCTATTTCTGTAGAAAAATGTAGTAAAACTCAACCTTTCACTGAGGAATACTTACAAAGTTATACTGTATTTTAATGTCAGCCCCCTTTGACACCAGAAGTGCTGCCATGTCTTTGTGGTTGTTTTCTATCGCCACGTGAAGTGGTGTTTTTTTCTAAAAAAAATATACATACAAAACGATATTTAAAAACAATTTCTTTAAATAACAGACATTGTTTGACCAAATCTTGTCAATGAAAGTAATACAGCTACATATAACACAAGTTCTATAACAGATCAAATAAAACTTGATATTTTCTGATTCAGGACGAGTCAAGTAAAACCAACTGTCACACGGATTGTGAAATATTTGGTTTGTGGGAAATGATTAGGTTTTCTTATGTTGGCCATTAAAGATTACCAGAATTCTCTGTAGTTTAAATTAAAAAGAAAGCTTTTTGTTAAAAAGGTCGTTAAGATGGATATTTTCTGATAATGGCAAAAGTCGAGTAAAACAAATTACCAGACTTATGATGAATTATTTCATTTGTGTGAAATAATGAATGTTTACGCGGAACATAAATGGTGTACTATAGATAACTGTGGTGAAAGTATTACACAATACTTTTTGTAACAAACGTTGTTAAGATTGATATTGTCCGATTCATACAAAGAGTCGAGTAAAACAATGTGCCACACTTATGGTGAAATATTCGGTTTTGTAAATAATGTATGTTTAATCATGTCGGTCATTATAGATGTTCTCTGTGGTTAAAAAATGAACAAATGACCTTTTATCATTTGTTAAAGATTTTTTCTAGTTCAGGATAAAGAGACGAGTACAACATCTGACCTCATTTATGGTAAAATGTATCATTACCTAAAATTGATCAATGAATCTTGTAACATGTCGACCATAACATGACCTACATTGATATCTTCTGATTCAGTACACCGCTGAAGTAAACTTCGACCTTCAGCTGTGGAATACATACCCTGTCATCCTGGCTGTGAATGTCAGCACCTGCTGATATCAGAAGTGATGCCATGTCTGTGTAGTCTCCCTTGGCCGCTTTGTGAAGTGACGTGTCTTTCTAGAACAATAAATAAAAATTTAAACTGTCACTTGTTCTGAGAACAAATGAGAAGGTCTTTCCCGCTGTCCTTCTAAAGTAAGAAAATATTAATGATGCTATTGGCTTTTGTATCTGCTGCTAAGCACAAAATGTCACTTCCAGTAATACAAAATGAGTTATTTGAGTAAAGAAAGTGGTCACTAACCATAAATATATGGTTGTTAAAGACTTTAATACCCGTTGCTAGGGACAAAATGCCACTTCCGGTAATGAAATGACAAATTTCAGTATAGTACATCATTCTGATTTTTAAACTTTACGGTGCTTAGGACTTTTTATAACAGTTACCTTATTGCTATGACATGACCTTGACCTATGACCTTTGACCCTTGCCTCACTTTGAAGATTTGTTCCTACTGATCACTTTAAACTTTAATCTATATGTTAACTATTTTATCTCTAACGGTTTGCAAGCTGTAAGCAAAAATATCGATTAACCGTAGGGCTGTAACTCGAAAACGGTTAATCGCACAGCTTTGGCACATGTACTAAATGAAGGTATCGAGAGAGGACCTATATTTTTCCTATTTACTCTCTGCTTCTATCTTTCATGGTTTATGAGATATAGTGCTAAAAAGAACAAAGGTGACCTTTGATCTTTACTTATGACCTTTGACCATGACATTTTTTAATGTAACATAGATTATTTAGGATCAATGGCGGTTGCCCCAAGTCTCTAGGATTTACGGTTTTCAAGAAAAAAACATTTTACGAGATGCGATACTTTTCGGGTCAAAAAACGCGTAAACAGGAAGTTCATTGAAAGACAAAGATGTGCATGCTAAATTATCGCCATAGGACAGCCTACATTTTGTACACTTCAGTTTTTAAGAATCGGTTACTGTATCTGAGTTTATCTGCTAACAAGGGTTTTCGTGTTCGGGCAGTAAACTCTGTTACTAAAAATTGATCGGTCTAAAAGCATGAGCCATGTCATCTCCAGTTATGACCAATTAATGGTAACAAGGATCGAAATGATATGTCGAGACACTTTTTGTCAAACCTCCGCGGAAGAAGAAAAAAAAATAATAAAAAGAAGACATTTTGTCATCAAATCTTCTCAATGTAAATCATACAGCTAAATATAACAAAAGTAGTTTTTGTAATATATCTGTTTCTGGACCAATAGTTGAATAAAACAAATGGCCACACGTAATATTTTCTGATTTAGGAAAAAACCAGTTAAATAAATACCAATCTAATTAAAATTAAATCTTTCACTTGTTCCCACCTTTTTGTTATTGGTCGCTGCGTTTTAAGATTTAACGACATCCCATTACAGGTCACGTCAGGGGTCAAAATTTTTAATTTTGATCGTCCAATCAAATTTCAGTTCGAGTTGAGTGATTCGACCAATCACATACTGGTTTGCATATCACACTAGGCTTTACTGTCAAAATGTACTCGAGAACTCAAAGAATGATGTTGGATTGTTTAGAGAAAGAAAAGGATTGCGTTGCCGTTCTTCCAAACCCGTTAGGGAAATTCTTTCCACTTCAATTTGTATCATTTACATTCCAATGAAGAGAAAGCTTAACAAATCGTCATCGCGCTATTTAATTGAATTAAGAGATGTTGGTCTGCTTTTGATATACATGTAACCAACGTGGTAAGGAGATGATAGGGGGAATTAATATTAAACATTTGTCAAAAACTACTGGTAGACATTAATTATTCATAGTACATCCTGTTGCTCCAGTTTTAATCGTCATTCATGGCTTGGTTGACTGTCAGAAAAAATTTAAGGTACATTGATAACCTCTAATGAAAAGCCATCTCATTTGTAAAAAAACGCTGTGGATTTTTTTTTCTAAATACTGACAAATATTTTTACAAATTATTTGTCCGAAAAAGGTGCGTGAAAATCAATACTACAAATCAAATAGTTATATAGTTATTAAAGTCATTTAATACATGTATAAATTAACATGACCTACAATTTCATTTCAGATGGCTGAACATATCACAATATCAAAGACGGATTTATAGATATCATTTGTGCATCGCCAAGTCAAGTTGGTGACCCTGCATGGAGAAGCAATTTTCAAAAGTTCCAAGTTTCTGTTCAAATTAGATAAGTTTCACATGATGCCAACTTGGTAAGTGGAATCTTTACATCTTGTTTTTTTTAATCTACTAGTAAAATGTATCTTGTAAATAAAAGTTTCAACTTGTATAGATCTTCATAAAGTAAATAGTTATTTATAAGTAGCCTCACCTCATAGATGCATTCTTATATTCTGTATGAAAGTAAATAAAATGCAATATTAATAAGCAAGAATTGAAAAGGCTTTGCTCAAAGAGTGCAGTGACATGCAGTTAAAAAAATAGCATTTTAATATTTATTCACAGTACTAACTATGGTTTTCATCTATGATGTGACCATTGTTTAGATTAATACATGAACCGTGATTTATAACAGCATAGGGACAGCTTGTAAACTTGGTTCATTGGCTTTGATTAAAGGTGCTAATCAATTTGTAACTTTGAATTAAAATTATTGAACCATTTCCTCTAAAGGTATGCAGTTGACTGAATAATAAGGAATAAACTTGATACACATAAAGATTTTCTACTTTACGGACTATTATACGAAATGTAAGTTCTTATTTTCTTCCAAGTGACTGCTCTTATTTTCTCATATTTTCAATTGTTTTAACAGGGTAGAAGATGATCATAGCTGGCTTTCTGTTCTGGTCCAAAGTGATACATATACTATGCACAAATACTCACAAAAGAGTCAAAACAGTTGAAAGGAAAAAAATTATCAGTATATTGAGATGTCAGTGTCATGACTTTTACACTGTAGACGGATGACAATACCTTAAAGAATGGTATTATTCAAAATCTATCATCTGTTGCACTTCAAAGTGATATACATGTACCTATATTTTATACATGTACAATAATGAGACTCGAACCCGCAACCCCAGTGTTAACAGTCATGTAACCAACTTCGATTTAATCAGTTTCAACAAATTTTCAATTATATCAGTTTCCAGTTTTTTTGTCTTGCCTGTGGGGACTGGAGTCGAAACACAGGAATCTGGCGACTACATAAACACTATATTATTTTTATATCTGTGTAAGCTTAAGACCTAGGTAAATCAAATTTGGTCCAGTGGAAGAGTAATACATTAAAGTTATTGGATTAGGTCAGTTCCTAAGTAACCATGACAATACTTGGTATAAAGGCAGGAAAACTGTAAATCCCTGTCAGTTAAGATTGGAGTTGAACACACCCTCCCTGAGTGAAACTCAAACCCAGAACCTCAGTGTTGACAAGCACTTGATCAATAGTAAAATGACTATGTTAACCACTCAGCCACAAAGGGCTCTGTAATCAAGAGAAGACCAAGACCCCTAAAATTAAGAAATGCACATAACAGATACTCCAGACCATGAGGCGGAATTGCACTTGTGTATACTACTTTACCAATTGAAAGTTATTACTTCTGTCAAGTCGGGCTCTAATAACATACACCTGAATACAATTTGAAAATGAGAAAATGTGTCTCGATGACATTTAAGTCTGGCTTAACACATATTGGTAAACACACCCCTTTTCCCTCTCTAAGTTCACTCAAGCTAGAAATATTTGGCACAACACTACACAATTTTGCCAGTGAAGAGAGTTCATTAAGATGTGATGTCATCTTCCTAAACAATGCTTCAATGCAAAGGTAAACCTGAGGTTAGGTGGACGAAAAAACGAACCAAAAATCTGTATGTCCCCAACGGGAACAAAATACATTTTACTCATGTACATGATATATAAATGCAAATTAATTAATGTAGACTAATACTGGATGCACTGAAACCAGAGACTGGGGCAGTTGACCTACATTGTGGAAACTAAACTAGTATAGGAATATATTTAACATTCATTTGACATATTTCACATTTTAGTAATGAACATGTTGCAATCTAATTAAAATTAAATCTTTCACTTGCTCCCCACTTTTGCTATGGCCGCAGAGACCAATAACAAAAAGGGAGGAGAAAGTTAAAGATTTAATTTTAATTAGATTGGCACATGTTGTAAATGTGTTGTACATGAATATTACAACTTTAGTTTACATTAAAGGAGAATTAAGAATCCTTCCACATGTGCCTGCTTAAGGTAGTCATTATGGATTGGTCTTTTTGGCCTATAATTCATTTTGGGTACATTTGTTAACAAGAAATATTAAAACTTGACTGAATCAAATTAAAATTAAATGTTTCCTCCTTTTTACTATTTAGCAAAGTTAAACACTCTTGAATGTACATCTACTATTGATTACGTGGTTGACGACAACCTTAATTCACAAGGCAGCAGAAGGTTTGGGGTTTTCACTAGGTACTCCGGTTCCTCCTAATAAAAACTGAAGGTCATGAATTTGATGAATGTAGCAAAAACAAAAATTCAAATTGGACAACATACCCTACCATGAATTTGAAATCAAATCACATCTTGTCAAATGGGAAATTAAAAAGGATATGCAGAAAGTGTGTAAGATACATGGTTCAGTGGAATAAATTTCAGTAACTGAAGCAATTTTAAATATGAACACAAAGTTTAGGTAAAGTGTTATGTTTATTCTGTTATAATTGTAAATAAACAATTAAAAAATGCATAATGTCTAGAGTGATCTCTAAGACAATGAATTGGTCTTTTGGTTTATGATGGTCTTTCATTATATAAAGTAACAAGTCATATAAAGGCACTGTCAAACAGATTTGGCTCAATCAATCATCGCATTTTAATGACCAACTGGTTTTCTTGTAACTAAATCCTTTTCACTTTTTAGCCAGGTCCTTCCTATTTTTTTTAAAGAAATCTTCATGTCTGTGCGTGATATTTGCTGTTCCTGTTTAAAATAATACGTATTTATCCAAGTATAAACTATAATCAAGGCCAATATAAACCACATGATCCAAAAGCCTTTTTTCCATCAATATCTTTGTTGGTGACAGTTTAAATTTAAATGGGAGGCTGTCAGTTAGTTTTGTAACTAGGGGACATCTACCTTCATTTTTAATAATACAAAGCATGTCAGCTCGATTCCAGTGTGTGATTTTAGGATCGTATGTATAACTTTCGTGATGTTGTTTATTCAGTGGATTCCATATTTGTAAGAAAATTTACTTTTGTTTGTTTACATCTCGGTAACAATCTTCTTGACGTATTGTAATACATTTGGTACACTTTGGCGTCGAATGGAAAAAGCCGATTTGTCGATGTTCCGAATGTATACCCTAAGATTTTCTAGCCACGATTCTGATTGGCTAACGGAAAATTTATGCATATGACCCCGGACGTGACCTGTAATGGGATGTTGTTAGATCTACATGCAGCGACCATTGTAAAAAGGGGGGAGCAAGTGAAAGATTTAATTTTAATTAGATTGAATAAATACATGTGGTATGGGGGACATGTAATGTGTATCTGTGCAGTTTACCTTTGTAAAACTAAAAATGTCCACCTTGGAGATATTGGACATATGCAGTCTACATTTGTGACACTGGAAGTATGCAGTTTACACGTGGGAGAAATTAGATACATTTAGTATAACTGTGGTATAAGGGACATGTAGATTACCTTGTGATCCTGAGCTTATATAATATTCAAGTGACATGCTGACATATGCGTGTAACTTATGACTGTGTAATATTAGACATATGTACTTTATGTGCGTGATACTAGATATATGCAGAGTACCTGTGCGAGGGTAGAAAAGCTCTGCAACTGAGTGGTAATGGGCATATGCAGTTTACCCGTATGATGCTTGACTTATACAGTCTAAATATGTGACACTATACATATGCACTGCGCCAATGTGATACTTGACATTAGTCTGTCTGTGCGATATAGGACATAGGCAGTCTACATGTGTGATACTGGATTTATGCAGTGCAGTGTATCCGAGTGGGCTTTCACGGTCTACATGTATGTAACTAGACATATACAGATAAGCTGTGTGATATGAGTTATACTGGACATATGCGGTCCACCTGTGCAATACTTGGGTGTGAGTTGTATTTAACATATCGATATACAGGTATATATATATGTATATACATGACACATATAAAAACTGCTCATACGAGGTGTAGCAGTGTGATACTTAACAAATGCATGTGCGATACTGGACATGTGCAGTCCACAAGTGATACTAGATTTGAAATCTACGTTTTTGGAAGTAGATATATGCGCAGAACCTGTTTGATAATGGACATATGCAGTGTACCTCAGATGATACACATGTACAGTATACCCTTGCGCTTATAGACATTTGTAGTATGCCTGTTTGATACTGGATATGTTTTCCAGTAGTTGTTAATATATTGATATAGTACATGTATTTAGCTATATATTTTATAGTTGTTATTTAATATTTATCTTAATATGTTTTGTTTTCAGATGATACACATGACTTAATATAAATAGTTAATTTGCATTAAAGATACTAATCAACGTTGTGGTATTAAATAGTTAACAAGCCCTATGTGATATCTATTTGGGGATTTATATCCATTGTTTTTCTACATGATCGAGCATCTACAAAAGCTGGCAACAAATTCAAAAAGTCAATTTATCAGACACAATTGTACAACTTACATTCCAACCACCCTTATAGTGGACATCTGCACCATTTTTTAAACACTCTTCTGCAGCTTTCAAGTCACCACTTTCAGCAGCATCCAATAACTCCTTAAATAATAAGAATATAAAAATATTTTATTGATATTGTCTTCACATGAAACATTTAACTACCCATTATGTTATACCACTGTTTACATGTAATATAACTATATCATATTACAGTGAGTTTATAGGTTTCATGTAAGTTAACAACGTTTTACTTATAACACAAGAAGATCACAATATATAGATAAAAAATTTGCCTGCCTGGGACTGGGCCAGCATAGATACTGGTAGCATGTTTATTTACATATAACCCTCAGCAATTAACCATGTTATCCATATAATGTCTCATACATGCAACTCAATGACATCAGTAAGTCCTGTCATCTTACCATGTCACGGTAAAATAACTCAATGTCAGCTGTAAGCTATGTCGTCCTACCATGTCACATAAAAGTAACTCAATGTTTACAGATTTATATGAAGAAATAAAGTATTAAAGGTTATTATTTTCTTCTGTATCACCAAAAAGTAGAAATAAATCATCTGGAATAGTGTATCATGAACCATGCTTAAATATACAGAATAAAATACATACAATCTTTTCTTCGTTGTTTAAGCGTTTGCTCTTTGACTTGGAATTTTTGTTATGAAAACCATTTTCAAATAGAAAAAGTGCAAGTAAGTACACTACGTTTTGTATGTGAGGATATACATCATCAAATGAATATCGTTTTACAAAATTGACCTACTGCAATAATGTTTAAAAAGGGAAAACAATATATTTCCCTCATGTTTATAAGAAATAGTACACGTTCAAAAGTAAATATTCTTCACAAATTGCATTTTGTAAATTCCTAAAATAGGATATCAACTTACTGAACGAAATCTTTTAAGCATGCGACAGTTTTAATTTGGAACAATATACAAACAGCCAGAACCCATTGCAATTCCCAATTTAAAAAAAATATCTTGTATCTGTATTTTTTGCTGTCAACAATTATCATATAAGTATCAAGTAATGTTCTATTTAACAGACAGTGTCAAAATGTAATTAATCTCACTGCAAGTATCTAGAACGCGAGCCAATTATTAGAATTAATCTCTTTGCACACCTACTTCCACAAAGGACAAAGAGAAAAATGAAAATGAAATAAAGCCTAACTTATGGTGGATTATAATGAATTTCTCATTGACTTTTTTTACATGTTGACCATTATACGATGATCATTGATATTTTCTATTTCTGTAGAAAAATTTAGTAAAACACAACCTTTCACCGAGGAATACATACAAAATTATACTGTATTTTAATGTCAGCCCCCTTTGACACCAGAAGTGCTGCCATGTCTTTGTGGTTGTTTTCTAACGCCACGTGAAGTGGTGTTTGTTTCTAAAAAATACATACAAAACGATATTTGAAAACAATTTCTTTAAATAACAGACAAAATTTGACCAAATCTTATCAATGTAAGCAATACAGCTACATATAACACAAGTACTTTCACAGATCAAATAAAACTTGACATTTTCTGATTCAGGACGAGTCGAGTAAAACAAATCGTCACACTGATTGTGAAATATTTGGTTTGTGGGAAATGATTATGTTTTCTTATGTTGGCCATTAAAGATTACCATAATTTTCTGTGTTTGAATTAAAAAAAAGTTTTTGTTAAAAAGGTCGTTAGGATGGATATTGTTTTTATTCTGACAAAAGTCGAGTAAAACAAATTACCAGACTTATGGTGAATTATTTCATTTGTGTGAAATAATCAATGTTTATGCGGAACATAAATAGTGATCTCCGTGGTGAAAGTATTAAACGATACTTTTTTGTTACAAATGTTGTTAAGATTGATATTGTTAGATTCAGACAAAGAGCGAGTAAAACAATGTGCCACACTTATGGTTAAAAATATTTAGTTTTTAAATAATGAATGTTTTATCATGTCGGTCAATATAGATGTTCTCTGTGGTTAAAAAATGAGCAAATGACTTTTTATCACTTGTTAAAAATTTTTCTAGTTCAGGATAAAGAGACGAGTACAACATCTGACCTCATTTATGGTAAAATGTATCATTACCTAAAATTGATCAATGAATCTTGTAACATGTCGACCATAACATAATGTACATTGATATCTTCTGATTCAGTACACCGCTGAAGTAAAATTCGACCTTCAACTGTGAATTACATACCCTGTCATCCTGGCTGTGAATGTCAGCACCTGCTGATATCAGAAGTGATGCCATGTCTGTGTGGTCTCCCTTGGCCGCTTTGTGAAGTGGCGTCTCTTTCTAGAACAATAAATAAAAATTTAAACTGTCACTTGTTCTGAGAACAAATGAGAAGGTCTTTCCCACTGTCCTTCTAAATTCAGAAAATATTTTTTTATAATGAAAATCAAACAAAAACTGGAATGAGTATAGAAAACAGAGGAATCTAGTAACTAAAATTAAAAAGTCATCCATTAGGAATTACTTCTTTGAAAGATGTGTAGGTGGCCATAAATCAGAAAATTTTTGGCCTACCATTAAGCCATTCCTTACCAACATAGGAAGCATAAATAATAAAGATATAATACTGGAGGAACATAATAAAATCATAAATGATATGTGAAGTTGCTACAACTTTTAAGAACTTTTTTATTAATGTTGCCAAAGGTATTGGTTTAAAAGAAACTTATAGTGGTAATAACCAACCAGGTATTCTAAAAATTAAAGAAAACAGAACAGAAATTAGAGAACTGAAATTTAAAGAAATCGATGAAAACTTTGTAGCTAGCATAAATAAAGCCAATGTAAAAAAAGGCAACAGGAAAAGATGGTATATCGGCTAAACTGATAAAAATAGCAAAACCAGGCAATAACAACGCCTATAACAATGTTAATAAATAACAGTATAAAATCCTCTGTATTTCCTGAAAAATTAAAGGAAGCACAAGTTGTACCTATACACAAGAAAAATAATGCTTTGGATAAAAGTAATTATAGACCAGTAAGCATGTTACCATATATTTCAAAATTATTTGAACCAGTTAACTTCATATTTTGATAACCTTTTTCACCCATATCTTTCGGCCTTCCGCTCTGGCCATGGCTGTTAAACAGCTCTTTTGAAAATAATAGAGCACTGGAAAAAGGCCCTTGACGAAAATAAATTCATTTCAGTATACTCATGGATCTATCCAAAGCATTTGACTGCCTCCCACATAGCCTCCCTCTTAATAAATTAAAATCTTATGGTCAATGACAATCAGACAATGCTCTTACACTTCTCCAAGACTACATTTCTCAAAGGAAACAGTGTGTCAAATTGGGAACATAATTTAGTAACTGGGATAAAATTTATAAAGGGTTTCCACAAGGATCCATACTTGGACTTGTGCCTTTTAATATTTTTTTAAACGGTATCTTCTATTTTATTAAGGACAGTTAACTCTACAACTATGCAGATGACAACACTATTGCTTATGAGGGATATGATCTTGACAACCTTATTAAAACTTTGGAAAATTATAGCTGGTTTCTTTCAACCAAATGAAGGCAAATCCCGATAAGTTCCAGGCTATAGCGATTGGCAACAAAACAAAAGATAAAAACATAACTTTTGACTTAAATAACAACCAAATCAAACGTGAAAATGAAGTAAAGCTTTTAGGAATCACTATTGATTACGAACTTAAATTTAATACACACGTAGCAAACTTATGTAAAAAAGCCTCAAGACAACTAAATGTGCTAAAAAGAGTAGGAGAACACATGAACAGGCTGGGCAGATTAACTATATACCACTCTTTTATCCAATCAAATTGTATTTACTGCCCAGTTACTTGGCACTTTTGCAGTGAGTCAAACTCTAAAAAGATGGAACAAATACAAGAAAGGTTGCTAAAATTTATATATGAAGATACAAATAGCTCATATGAAGAACTACTAGAGAAATCCAAACTGCCTTCATTAAAAATTAGAAGAATACGAGTTTTACCAACTGAAACTTTTAAAATAATTAATAAACAAAGCCCAGTATACTTGCATGATCTCATTGAAATTAAACAACATAAATACTCTTTCAGATATCAAAATACAGCTACTCTTCCAAGTGTTCGAACAACAAGGTATGGCTTAAATTCATTTAGATACTTTGCAGCTAAAACCTGGAATGATCTGCCTGACCACTATAGAAAAGAAACTTCTTTCTCACAGTTTAAGAACTTAATAAATTGCTGGAATGGCAGATCATGCCATTGTTCATCCTGCTCATCATAACTACTTGCCGTTTATCAATCAGTAGCTGTTCTGAATCTTTTTAAATTTAAAAATTTTAAATTTTAAAATTTTTGGAAGTTTTGAATTTTAAATTTTGAGTTTTGAATTTTGGATTTTGAATTAATTTAAAATTTAAAATTTAAAATTTAAAATTTTTAATTTTTAATTTTTAATTTTTAATTTTTAATACTTAAGTTTTAACTTTTGAATTTTGGAAATTTTAAAGTTTACTTTTTAATTTACAATTTTTTGCATTAGTTAGTATAGCTATCTGCAAACTAGATTTTTAGAAGCTTGCCTTTGCTTTATGTGCATATACCGTATGCTTTGATATTCTTAATGCATGCAATGTTTTATCTGTGACTTTACCAATTTATTATGTGCTTATGCATGAAATGCATACTTTGTGTTATGAAAGTTTTACTGTGTCTTAATGTCTTAGTAATGTGCATGTCTTGTTTATATATGCAATGTCGGCATAAAAGCTCAGTAAAGCTTGTGCTTGTATGTTGCTTTCAAACCGACTTTAAATAAAGCTTTTTGACATTTGATGTATGATGCTATTGGCTTTTGTTTCTGCTGCTAAGCAAAAAAAATTTCACTTCCAGTAATACAAAACTGAGTTATTTGAGTAACGAAAGTGGTCCCGAACCATAAATATATGGTTGTTAAAGACTTTTATACCCGTTGCTAGGGACAAATTGCCAGTTCCGTTCATGAAATGACATATTTCAGTATAGTCCATCATTCTGTTTTTTAAACAATATGGTGCTTAGGACTTTTTATAACAGTTACCTTGTTGCTATGAATTGACCTTGACATTTGACCTTTGACCTTTGACTCATAATGAAATCTGTTTCTACTGATCACTTCAAACTTTAAACTATATGTTTACTATTTTATCTCTAACTGTTTGCAAGTTGTAAGCAAAAATAACGATTAACCGTAGGGCTGTAACTCGAAAACGGTTGATCGCACAGCTTTGGGCCATGTACCAAATGAAGGCATTGAGACAAGAAGCATTTTTCCTATTTACTGTCTGCTTCTATCTTTTATGGTTTATGGTGCTAAAAAGAACAAAGGTAACCTTTGACCTTTACTTTTGATCATTGACCATGACATTTTTTAATGTAACATAGATCATTTAGGATCAATGGCGGTTGTCCCAAGTCTCTAGGATTGACGATTTGCAAGAAAACAAATTAAGAGTTGCGACACTTCTCGGGTAAAAAAAAGCGTAAATAGGAAGTTCATTGAAAGAAAAAAATGTTCATGTTTAATCATTGCCATAGTGCAGCCTACATTTTGTACACTTCAGATTTTGAGAATTGGTTACTGTTTCCAAGTTTATATGCTAACAAGGGTTGTCGTGTTTGGGTAATAACTCTGTTACTAAAAATTGATCGGTCTAAAAGCATGAGCAATGTCATCTCCAGTTATGACCGATTAATGGTAACAAGTATCAAAATGATATGTCGAGACACTTTTTGTCAAACCTTCGCGGAAGAAGAAAAAAATAATAAGAAGAAGACATTTTGTCATCAAATCTTCTCAATGTAAATAATACAGCTAAATATAGTTTTTCTAATATATCTGTCTCAGAACCAATAGTTGAATAAAACAAAAAGCCGCACGTAACATTTTCTGATTTAGGAAAAAACAGTCAAATAAATACATTTGGTATGCGGAAAATGTACAATGTATCCGTGCAGTTTACCTTTGTAAAACTAAACATGCAGTTTAACTGCGTGATACCACACATTTGCACCTTGGAGATATTGGACATATGCAGTTTACCTTTGTGACACTGGAAGTATGCAGTTTGACTGTGCGATACTTAACATATGCATTACACCTGCGTGATAAATGCAATCTAACTGTGTGATAACGTTTACACGTGGGAGAAATTGGAAACATTTAGTATATCTGTGGCATAACGGTCATGTAGATTACCTTGTGACGCTGAGTTATATAATATTCACGTGACATGCTGACATATGCGTGTATCTCCTGACTGTGTAATATTAGACATTTGTGGTTTATGTGCGTGATACTAGATATATGCAGTGTACCTGTGCGAGAGTAGACATGCTCTGCAACTGAGTGGTAATGGGCATATGCAGTGTACCCGTATGATGCTTGACTTATACAGTCTAAATATTTGACACTATATATATGCACTGCGCCAATGTGATACTTGACATTAGTCTGTCTGTGCGATATAGAACATAGGCAGTCTACATGTGTGATACTGGATTTATGCAGTGCAGTGTATCCGAGCGGGCTTTCACGGTCTACATGTATGTAACTAGACATATACAGATAAGCTGTGTGATATGAGTTATACTGGACATATGAGGTCCACCTGTGCAATACTTGGGTGTGTGTTGTATTTAAAATATCGATATACAGGTATATATATGTATATACATGACACATATAAAAACTGCTCATACGAGGTGTAGCAGTGTGATACTTAACAAATGTATTAACTACATGTGCGATACTGGACGGTACAGTCTACAAGTGGTACTAGGTTTGAAGTTTACGTTGTGGAAGTAGATATATGCGCTAAACCTGTGTGATAATGGACATATGCAGTGTACCTCTGTGCTGGACATGTGGAGTGTACCCGTGCGCTTATAGACACTTGTAGTATGCCTGTTTGATACTGGATATGTTTTCCAGTAGTTGTTAATATGTTGATGCAGTACATGTATTTAGCTATATATTTTATAGTTGTTATTTAATATTTATCTTAATATGTTCAACGTTGTGGTATTAAATAGTTAACAAACCCTATGTGATATCTATTTGGGGATTTATATCCATTGTTTTTCTACATGATCAAGCATCTACAAAAGCTGGCAACCAATTCAAAAAGTCAATTTATCAGACACAATTGTACAACTTACATTCCAACCACCCTTATAGTGGACATCTGCACCATTTTTTAAGCACTCTTCTGCAGCTTTCAAGTCACCACTTTCAGCAGCATCCAATAACTCCTTAAATAATAAGAATATCAAAATATTTTATTGATATTGTCTTCACATGAAACAACATTTTACTTATTAACACAAGAAGAACACAATATGTAGATAATAGTTTGCCTGCCTGGGACTGGGCCAGCATATATACTGGTAGCATGTCTATGTACATGTAACCTCAGCAATTAACCATGTTATCCATATTATGTCTCATATATGCAACTCAATGTCAGCAGTAAGCCGTGTCATCTTACCATGCCACGGAAAAGTAAGTCAATGTCATCAGTAAGCCATGTCGTCCTATAATGTCACAGAAAAGTAACTCAATGTCATCAGTAAGCCATGTCGTCCTATCATGTCACATAAAAGTAACTCAATGTCATCAGTAAGCCATGTCGTCTTACCATGTCACATAAAAGTAACTCAATGTTAGCAGTTAGCCATGTCGTCTTACCATGTCACATAAACGTAACTCAATGTCAACAATAAGCCATGTCGTCCTACCATGTCACGTACATGTAACTCAATGTCAGCAGTTAGCCATGTCGTTATACCATGTCACATACATGTAACTCAATGTCAGAAGTTAGCCATGTCACATACAAGTTGCGCTTTGTCAGCAGTTAGCCATTTCATCCTACAATGTCACATACATTTAACTCAATATCAGCAGTTAGCCATGTCTTACCACCATGTCACATAAATGTAACTCAATGTCAGCAGTTAGCCATGTCATCTTACCATGTCACATAAAAGTAACTGAATGTTATCAGTAAGCCATGTCATACCAACATGTCACATACATGCAACTCAATATACGTAATGAAAGAACAGGTTCATGCAATCGTTTCTTCCTTGTTTAAGGGTTTGCTATTTGACTTGAAAATTGTGTTATGAAAACCATTTTTTTAAATAGAAAAAGTGCAAGTAAGTACAGTACGTTTTGTATGAGGGGATATACATCCTCAAATAATGTCGTTTTACAAAATTGACCTACTGCAATAATATTTTAAAATGGTAAATAATATATATTGCCCTCATGTTTATAAGAAATAGTACAAGTTCAAAAGTAAATATTCTAAATGCATTTTGTAAATTCCTTAAATAGGATATCAATTTACTGAATAAAATCTTTTAATCATGCGACAGTTTTAGTTTTAATTTGGAACAATATACAAATAGCAAGAATCAATGCAATTCCCAATTAAAAAGGTATTTTGTATCTGTTTTTTTTTTTGCTGTCAACAATTATCATACAATTACCAAGTAATGTTCTATTTAACAGCCAGTGTCAAAATGTGATTAATCTCTCTGCATCTATCTAGAAAGCGAGCTCATTATTAAAATTAATCTCTTCGCACACCTACGTCCACAGAGGACAGAGAGAAAAATGAAATAAAGCCTAACTTATGGTAAAATATAATTATAAATAAATGAAATTACTCATTGAATGTTTCTTTAACATGTTAGCCATTATACGATGATCATTGATCTTTTCTAATTTTGTACAAAATGTAGTAAAACACAACCTTTCACTAAGGATTACATACAATTTGATACTGTATTTAAATTACGTCACATAAAAGTAACACAATGTTAGCAGTTAGCCATGTCATCCCAACATGTCACATATATGTAGCTCATTGTCAGCAGTTATCCATGTCATCTCATTACGTCACATAAAAGTAACACAATGTTAGCAGTTAGACATGTCATCCTGTAATGTCACATAAATGTAACTCAATATCAGCAGTGAGCAATATGATCCCACCATTTCACGCAAAAGTAACTCAATGTCAGGAGCTAGCCATGTAATCCTACCATGTCACAAGTTACTTAATGTCAGCAGTTAGTCATGCCATCTCATTACGTCACATAAAAGTAACTCAATGTTAGCAGTTAGCCATGTCATCCCAACATGTCACATACAAGTAAATCAATGTCAGCAGTTAGTCATATCATTCTTCCAAGTCACATAAAAGTAGCATTCACCCATGTTATCCTTCCATGTAACATACATAAAACTCAATGCCAGCAGTAAGCCA
Source organism: Limnoperna fortunei (assembly GCA_944474755.1). Taxonomy (NCBI): domain Eukaryota; kingdom Metazoa; phylum Mollusca; class Bivalvia; order Mytilida; family Modiolidae; genus Limnoperna; species Limnoperna fortunei. The sequence goes on along the minus strand of OX104112.1, from coordinate 112,447,368 downwards.
TGTTATCCCACAGTATCACATAAAAGTTATTTAAAGTAAGCAGTTAGCCATGTTATCCTACCATCTTACATACATGTAACTCAATATCAGCAATTAGCTATGCCATCCTACCATGTAACATAAAAGGAACACAATGTCAGCAGTTAGCGATGTCATCGTACCATGTCAAACGCATGTAACTTAATGTCAGCAGTTATCCATGTCATTCTGCCTTGTAACATCAAAGTAACACAATGTCAGCAGTTATCCATGTTATCCCATTATAACACATTTTTTCAACTCTGATAAATGCTCTATATTAATGTAAGCCGGCCATAATTAAATTTAGGATTAGGAAACAATGGATTTTGATTAAATTATCTGCACTGTATCAGAAAGAATACATTAACATCCCAGATGTGAGTGACGTAGCTTAAATGAATTCAGTCATAGAAAGTCTTTACGATTCCGGTAAAAGGTTCCAACATGCAGGGGACTGATGATACCGTCGTGAGCTAAGGTTTTAAGACATTATACCATGAAATATATCTGGTTTAAGAGAAGAAACCTTTTCAAACCTTTTGCCGTAGTGTTCTAAGTAAATGAAGTCCTGCGGTGGTAAGGTAAAATATTTATTTTATAAATGTCCATTTAATGAAAATTGTGACCAAGTTTAGTTTCAATTGGCCTAGTGGTTTCAGGGAAAAAGATTGAAATGTAAAAAGTTTAAAGACGACAACGACTCTGACGACGGACGAAAAGAAATGACAATAATGCACATTACCCTTCACGTGAACTAAAAAATATAATATTTACCGTATTATTTCTGGTTCCAGGGTTATTTCTTTTGCAACCCTTATGCTAACTTTCTTGATTTGACATTAAAGTCAACCTGTTCATGTATAATGATTTAAATATCCTGAATTAATTTATGACACCTGCTTTAGTTAGTCAGGACCAATCAAACACTGTTTCATTAGGTTAAACAACCCATGGTAAAATATATCATGAAAGTATCATGTATAATGATTTAAATATTCTGAATTAATTTATGACACCTGCTTTAATAATCAAACTCTGTGTAATTAAAATATCACATGAGCAAATTTTTGTTATGAAATGCATGTACATCTATGACTATCAACAACTGACTACCTCAGAAGGATATTTAAAGTGTAGTTTTGTTGAGAATAATAGTCCATTTAAAGTCCCGTTTAGTTTACATGTTTATAACAGATTATTTAATCAATCTGTGATACTGACCGAAAAAAATGACACTTTATTGCATCTGCATTTTCGTCTGGGACATATTTGCAGCTCACATATAATCTTAATGTCTACATTATACACAAAAGAATGAAGGTCTCCAATATGGATCAATTTTTACAATTATAACAAAACGCCTTTAGTCACCAATAACTGTTAAGATCGCCTGCAGGACAACTTATGCAGTTATGATTTTTTGTCATTTGTTAGAATTTTGACTTAAACATCTCACTTAGTCTTATCTCTTTTTCAAAAACTAATTAATTAATTATCATTTAAAATCATCGAACAAGCCTAACCAAATTAGGACGAAACCCAAATGGACTAGTCCCTCATATTATTAAAATAATTGAAAAGTTTCAGATATGAAAAAGTTAATTAAACAATGTAATTACCTAATTTAGAAATATTTATACAAAAGTACCCAAGCATATTGATTTATAACTGTATGTTCTAAAGATTGCATATTTTTCCAAAATAAAACTATTACGTTTTTTTTTCATTGATTGCATATTTTTCCAAAATAAAACTACTACTTTTTTTTCATTTACGACGGCTTTTTGCCCTTTCCATTTTTTCAGGAAGAAATCTGAAAAACTGTTTCAGTTACATCAAACGTATTACCATGTCGCATTGGTTTATTTTGGCAAAAATAACTCAATTAAAAATATTCCATAAAAATATATAAAAAGTGATAAGTAACTGAATAAAGCCTGCTTGGCCCTTTTAACCTCATAGCTTAAAGACAGAGAAATTATTGTGGCATACTACGGATAGCTATATTTAATGAACTTTGTTTCATCTAGGAATATTATATACCAAAGTTACGTGTCATTTATATTTAAATCTTTAAAATAATAAGATATTTATGTTCCACACTAGAATTATCGCGACCTTTCCCATCCGTTTTCCTACCCGCAATTATTCAAGCCATAACAACATCATCCTTTGTGTCATTCCAACTAATCTTTTTTTATATCAAAATCTACAAATAATTGATGATTCGAAAGTAAAACTATCCTATGATTATATTTAAATGAATGCTGTATATTTTAGTTCTGTTTTTTGCATTTACTGTAAAACAGTTTAATCATTGTATATACTAATAATGCATCTTTTTAGCAAATACAGTTATTACTCTCACTCTTCTCCTTAAGTGCGTAAATTACCGAATGAAGTAATAGCTTTTCTTGAGTATCCATGTTATTTGGCCTAGCAGATCAGTGATATGTTACGTTAGTAGATAATATCCTTGTTTCATCTATGGGTACATATAAAACATTTATTTTAAATCTGTAAACTGCAGCGGCTATTAACTTGGGGATTATTTTAGAAATGGCTCATAAATACATAAATTAAGAAATATTGTGAATAAAAGTACTAAGAAAATATTGTTTTGCAACAGCAGCTACAACGTAACGTAATAATTGCTTTCTTTGCTTATTACATGCCATTAATAAGTACATTTATATTACATAAATATACTAAAAATGACGACAGTCTTTTTATTTATTCTAAGTTGCAGTGAACAAATATTCGTCATAGCAGGCATAGAGGAGTTGACAGGTGAATACAGAATTATCATTTGATAACGCCAGTTAATTTTAGAAGAGTTAAGTTCCACAAGGCAACCGACATGTTATGACGTTTGTTTGTTTGTAGGTACATTTTGAAATATTTCGAGGAACCCTGAGTGTCCTGTAAAACTCTCAACAATTATGTATGTATTTACCGTGTTTAAAGCTTCCAAAGCGTCCATTTTATTTCTTCTTTTTTTCTAAAAATAAAAATACATATGCATGTACATATCTTTGCACTTCTTAAAGATCAAATTTTTATATTTGTCAATAAATAAAAAATCTTTATTTAAAGGTTTGATAAGTGGTTCATCAACACCATACAAATTCAACCAACTTGGTTTCTTGTCAGAATATATTAAACAATCCAAACTAAACTCCAGGATAAGCATGGTGACCTTCATATTGTCGACTTTCTGTTTATTATTAGAAATATTTCATACTCTAGCGTATGGTTTTGACTTTCCTCAGCTCGTTCCGTTTATACGTATAAGCAATTGTATACAATTTATATGAAGTTCTTTAATTGAAGGATATCGTTGTCACAGTAAACAGAAGACGTTTCACCCCATTACGTGATATTTTTTAACCTTCTAGTAAACAATTCAGTTGTTTGCAACTAAAGATCAAAGAGGTAAAATATGTGCTGTGTAACACATTAAAATATTATTTTCGATAGTCTTAAAGTTCTCTTGCAGTTAAAACTGAAAGTCAAAACAATAAAATCGGTACTACGAACTCTTGAAGTACGGGTTGAAAAAATAAACATATGCAGATATTAAAACAAATAATATACAGATAATATAAGATAAAGAATACTGTTTATGAGAAAACGTTTTATGTTTTTCAAGATTTTAATTGAACGGCTTCTCAAATTGCACATCCTCAGAATTTTCAGTGGAATAAAAACGAAACAAAATATACTGAATGACAAGAAAACGCAACACTTTTTAAATGATATTCTTTTAATCCCATCGAATAGATTTTAAAATCTATCTTAAATGCTTACTACATTGATCAGTTACCTTACTATACGATTATTTTCTGTTGGTTTTTTTTTAAATTGTACCGTCCGTCGTAGGTCCAATATAAACACACAATTATAACTAATTGAACAATTTAAGACTTATAATCATATTTAACCTGGTTACTCTGTAAATAAAATTGACAAAAAAGCATAGATAGGCCAGGGCGGAACAATTAATTAAATAACTTTTACATTGTGCTCGGAGGGAGTCGCATATAAACATGTTACTCACTTTCAATGTTTCAATTTTTCAATTTTAGTCTATATCCAGATTCTATTTATCATTTGACTAAAGGTTCCTGTTGTTCGGTTGGTTGCGTGCTATTTTTCCCTTTTGACGTCACAAAATACTTCTATGTTTTTTCTTTACCCGAACAGGTTTTTTGACTGCGAGATGCTTAATACAGAAACATGTTCAAATATAAATAATTAAGTACACTCTTTAGCGCTGTTAAGTCTTTTCCGTAATCATATGACGATCAATCTTCGGAGTAAATGACTCTCTATTACTTGATTACGTGGTTTACTAAATCTATAAATATTTTTTTGTTATTTCATTGGTTTATGTCAGGATCCAACTAGTATCTATTCTGAAATTTCTATATATTCTTAGGTTGAATCGGGGTTGTAATCAGTATTTTAGTGTAGTAATGTTACGTTCCACATGTTGACTTCTATTTCATTCAATGCATTGGTCCGTGAACAATTAAAAATCTCCCTACTTTTTAAAGCTGTTTGGGAAAATGATATTTTCCATATCTGTATTGTCGTTCTGATTTTGATGCAAATAAAACAAAACATATTTTACCGCTCATTTTAAACATTTGTTAAGGAGTCAATTTTTGTTTAATTAAAAAAGCACGTGGGAACCAGAAGTGACCACAGGCATTTACATCTCTCAAAAGCCATTGGATAATAGTTTAGCGTTAAAATGTCCTCAAAAGGTACATTGTTTACCTATCCTACATATAAATTACAAAAATGATACTTAAATAAATACATAAAGTTTGTAATGCAGCTCAGAGACGTTAGTTTTTAGAAAAGCAAAACTTGTAGAAACATTACCTTTGTATTCGTGGGTCAAAAGCTACAAGCAAACAGTTGAAAGAAGATAACTGTAGGCAACGTAAATTAAAAAAAAACTTCCGGCTGCAAAAGTATCAAAACGGAATAGAGATAATTCTAGTTCCTGTTGAGCACTAAATTATAACATTACTAAAATTTACGAATTATTTCTCCTTATCGCAATCGTTAAATGAAGCCTAAAATAAGAAAAACAGAAAGGAAACCGAACGAAGTGCAAGAGCCAAAAGTCAATGGACGGTTACAAATTCGTATATGGACAAACAGAATGAACGCAAAAATAGCCTATCAAGTTGATCAAAATGCAGACATGCTTTCTATGTTTATATCGCCGTTAATCTACAAGAAAGCGTAGTTTTTTGTTGAAGCAAAGTAGATCGTTTTTAAAAAATATTACAGTGTGAAAATATATTAATTTTTTTCACATTACATAATATTTGTTAAAAAGAAGATGACTTTAGTGAACGTAAATTATTCATTTTTATTATTAATATATTAAAATATATTAAATTTATTTTAACATTTCATAATATTTGTATACGTTTACAAATTTATTGCATTAGAAGAAATCTTTCGACGTGTAAATGACTTCTTTATAACAAACATAAACATTTTATCAAAAATATCAAATTATTGTCTGCTTTTTCCTGTCTAGTGATTTTGAAAGAGTAACCTAGATCCTATTTATAAAATCATCAACTGAAAAAATATGCAGGAATGTATTTAAAGTTTATAATTTATAAACACGTTTACGTTTAAGTGACTATTCTCTAGATTGTAAACATTTTATCAACAATGTCTATATCACAATCAGTGCGACATTGACTTTTGTCTGATTATGTTTGCTTCGATAATATCTAATATTAGTGTACTGACTAAACATAAAACAATACACGGATGAGGTTAAGACACGGAGAAGAAGTGAGTATCTGCCGAGACAATTTTTTCGTTTTCTACCCGAGTCCTTCTATTGTCTTTCTTTCTTCAAAACTTTAAGTATTATGTTTATGTTTATGTACGATATTTAAAAAACTTACCAATTTATATTTTAATTCATATTTATTCTAAAACCACTTAAACAATTGGAATCCATAGTGGGACTCTACAAATTACGCATTGTTATTGTGAACAGCTTACATTTGAGTGCGTTGAAATCGGTCATGAAATAATGTGTGCATCAAACCATTACACTGTATAATTAAGTCTTGTACGATGATACCGACTGCGTGATTACGTCAAGAACCTACAGACTGTTATTCTGAGTTCGGCCTAATAATGTCTACTGCGTTTGTCTATCCATCTCGCAGGAATGTCTCCATTGTGCAAATATTTCACAATATTTGATTTTTTGTATGCCCATACTAACCACAAAGAGGTTATTTACGTAGCTTGCGATGATCTCCACTGTATCTGTCTATTTTTCAGACTGTAAAATTTGAATTCCTATTTGATATAGCCGGCTGCGTTTGTCTTACCACTAAACCTAAGGTCATAAACGATAATGCAGTCTGAGTCACCGTCAGACTGTTTGGTGATGCCGATGCGTATTTGAATAATCTAAATTATGTTATTCGAATAAAAACTTCTTTTCTTTATAATCTCAATCAAATAATGCGTGTAATAACTAAAAATATAGATTAGGATCGAATGTTTTCATGCATATTTATTTTGACTCTGATCATTTGCAGTTTATTATAATTTTCCTTACAACTAGGAATTGTTCAAATGTTTAGATCTTGAGTGCAGTGTATTATCCAAAAGTCAATGTTTCGTGTACCAAAGGGACTTTTAGTCCTATTTATTTAAATAACTCTCCATACTTATGCAGTGTCAGCCACATAAGTTGTAAATGTCTCCTTATCGTTTCCCCAATGTTTTATTGTTCCCATTCATAATAGATAGTTGAAATATTGCTCCATGTGCGTTAAACATCGATTAATCCATCCAAGGACCAGTCGTGAATTGTGATATTTGCCATTTTATCCATCTATTCAATAGACCAGTCGTGCGTTGTAATATGTGCAAATTAATGTTTGCATGACAAGAAGTAAATTGGAAAATATATTTCCTTGTTGAAACTGAGCTTTCACTTGACGTCAGATAATCTATATAGCAAATTATAATTAAATGCGACCCACGTCTTTATAAGACAAACGAGCAAAGGTGTCCGACTGAAACTATTAACTAATGTAACCGAGCACCAATATTGGAGTAATCTTTTTGAACCCGATGAAAAATCGATTTATTAGTTAAATAGTTATAAAAATTAATGAAAACTAGTTGTCTGAGGAAACATAGCGTCCTTTGATATTTGATTGATCTATAGGAAGACAAGCGTTCGATTCACCAATGATTCCGAAATATTTATTAAAATAATTTAGTGTATTGGTCTGAATGACATATGTACTGGCGAAACCGGGTGATTTAACCGCCGTTGTAGGTTGATGATCGACCAATAGGATGCCGAGCGTCGATGTTCGCGCGTTATATTCACTAAGGAAACTGAGATGTCGAAGTGAAATATTTCCTAAATAAATAAGTGTAGTTGTCTGAATGATCTTTAAACTGAGAAAACCTATCAATAATTGATTTATTTACTAAGTAAAATGGACGCCGAAGTCTGACAAATCTATATAAATATATATTTCGTGGAAATTTGGGAAAATAAGACTCCTCCTTTTTCACCCTCATTTTTAAGACATAAAAGTAATGCTAACATTTAAAATCTCTATGAATTCACAATGATTGTTGTTGAGTGTGATTACTAAAACCAGAATTAATCTTTGTTTACATATTACAATTTATTTTTATTATTATTAAATTTATAACTTTTGTTATTCATATATGCTTTACTAAAATCTTATAATTATCGCTATAGCTATAACAATCTTATAATTATCGCTATAGCTATAACAATCTTATACTTATCGCTATAGCTGTAACAATCTTATACTGATCGCTATAGCTGTAACAATCTTATACTTATCGCTATAGCTGTAACAATCTTATACTTATCGCTATAGCTGTAACAATCTTATAATTATCGCTATAGCTGTAGCAATCTTAAATATAGTTATTTAAGCATAATTAAAAAAAACAATCAAAGATACTGAAGAAAATTAAGGAAACGATCAGTCAAGCACAGACAAAACCATGGTTAAAATAAGAGGGGACAACAACAAAAACAAACAGATTAGCAATTTAAAAACCTAACTTAAGTAACACGAATAGCATGAACACCACTCAAATCTCTAACTCTCAACAAAGTTATGACGTCGACAGCAACATTTTTCAATCTTGCCACTGTAAACCTCTTGTCAAGTAACGTTTCTATCAGATCACCCAAGACCAAGGAAATCTGGATTGATATGCAGACTCTTGGGTACATAATGAATTGCAAGATGTATAATTCACAAACAAGCTTGGCTTAAGCGGTTGAAATATGTTCTGTAGTAACCAACATGTTCTCTAGTTTCGGTTAAACCACTTTTTAGTAAATACAGTATATTGAAGTTACAAAATTTTGAATGGTCAAATATAACAAGACAATGCATATTTAAGTGGATAAAGGGACTAATAAGATGAACTGGGATTTAATTATTAAATTTAAATTATGCATTTGGAACTTTTTAGATTTCTACAGACCAAAGAAGAAAACTAGCAACGAAAACCGACCGAACAACAAGAGCCAAAGTCAAGGGACAGTTACAACTCCGGATTAGACAAAGACAACACAAAAACTAAAAACAGAGTAACCGGAACGCAATAAAAACCATTCGTGCACTCAGGTGCTCCGAACGAGTATGCAGTGCCTGCCTCTAATTAGACACCGAGTTACTCATTGTCATGTCTAGAGAAAAGTAAACTCCAGGAGTAGGAATCACTACCTATGATTCAGTGAAAATGTCAGAGACACTGATTTCCCATAACGATCAATTTATTCATGGTGACGACCATAGAACTCTGGAGAGATCACATCAACCTAGGTGCAACAAACCCTTGTTTGAGTAGTTTAGCAGTCAATAGCAGTGATCGGTCCAGAACTCGTTACATCACAGTAGCTAAACAATATAATTATATGTAAAAATGTTGTTAAAGTGGTATTTTAACAGATAAATATTAAATAATATAGAAACATAAATAATTTTGCATATCGCACATGCAGAAAAATTACTGCCATTCTTAAATTTTTTGATTAATAATACAACCTCCACTGTACTAACGCCGTTAATATAATCTAATATAACCGCCACCGGAAACATTGTCACAAACAAATAATGGACATATACATTTTCAACAAAACAACTACGTGCGCAACCTCTGTTATTATGTTGACATTATAGAATAATTTAAATAAACATACAAATTTAATATAAAATTTACGACAAACTTGAAGCATTTTAATTACCCTGTTGTGAACTTTCCATTTGTATGCGGAATAATTTAGGTGACTGCCAACTTCCAAAATATCAATAACGAAATGTTGGTAGTCATTTATCGCCAATCTGATATTTTTGCATTTTTTTCATTGAAAGTATGTAATATATGAAATTGACACAACCAGGTATTTCCGGATGTCTAAATTTTGAAATAATAATGTTGCAAAAGGGGAATCAATTTTTACTGTATAAGTGCTGGGTAGCTGAGTTACCAACTAGGCTTTTTTGTAAATAAGAAAAATGCCTAAAATATGGAACATTTTATGAAAAGAAAAGACAAAAATTTAACAGTTGCCAATTTATCCTCTAGGGAAGATATTTTATTTTATTCCACCTAGGTATATGTTGAACAATTCTAATATTTTTGCACGTATAGAAAAAAACGTCTGTTTATGGAAAAAATAAATTTCTTAGCAAGTTATTAGGTATGTTACACGAGACACCCAAGCAAAATGATAATATAAAATTACAAAACATCTTTAACAACGGAATATCCAACGAATGTGGATTGACGTTCATAAGATCCGACTTTAAATTCCTTTGGGATTCACAGAGCAGCAAGTTTTCTTCTATCAAATTTACACATAGCGTCATTATATGAAGCGATCGTGTTTAGGTACATGGCCACGTGATCCTAAATAACTGCATACAACTTCCAGCTGATCACGTAGGTATCCTTTTAATTCACGTGACCCCAGTTCAAGAATATGAAACTTAAATAATTTAAAAAACTACAAAGTACAGAAGTAATATATGATTGTAATATTTCACCTTTTATTGTCATAAGTATGAAGGAAATATCATAGATATCGAGCCTTCAAAACGTAACTCATAATTATTAGGAAAGTGTATCATCTTTTTGAGACGACTATTTACTGTACTATTTGAAATTATATTACCGTTTGCTTAAAAAGATTATCAGTTTTTTCCAAAGTCTTCCTCAATACAGTATATAGAGATAAAATTATATAGACGGTTAAACTGAATACAAAATCCTTGATATTTATAGACATTGAACTGAAATCAGAATGATTTGAATATAAATAACATTCAACTTACCTATAAACAAACTGTATTTACAGCAAAGCTTTTCTAAACTGAGAATGTACGACAACAAGGATACACGTATTTTACCAAAGTGTTTCACTTGGATGCATATTGAACAAACAACATTCAAATTCGTGGAATTAGTATTTTACCTTTTCAGGACATCAAGAAAAATTAAATACCCGATCAAGTTACTACAACATGTTACTATAGTGTCAACATGCATTATGACGCACATATTTGAATCGGATAAAAACGGAACTCTTATATATCAGATATATTCGTCCGAAAAAAAACAAGTGACAAGGAATTGATAATACTAGACCATGTACCAAGTCTGTTACTATCATGGCAAACAAAGACGGTGTACTTAGACTGTACAAATATTCATGGCGAACAAATAAAGACGGAGCACCCATGCATGGCAAACAAATAAAGACGGTGTACCCAGACTGTACAACTATATCATGTTAAACAAATAAAGACGGTGTACTGAGACTGTACCACTATATCATGGCGAAAAAATAAAGACGGTGTACCCAGACTGTGCAACTCTATCATGGTAAACAAGTAAAGAGGGTTTACCCAGACTGTACAACTGCATCATGGCAAACAAATAAAGATGGTGTACCCAGATTGTAGAACTATATCATGTCGTACAAATAAAGACAGTGTACACAGACTGTACAACTACATCATGGTAAACAAATAAAGACAGTGTACACAGACTGTACAACTATATCATGGTAAACAAATAAAGACGATGCACCCAGACTGTCCAACTATATCATGGCGTACCAAAAAAAGACAGTGTACACAGACTGTACAACTATATCATGGTAAACAAATTAAGACGGTGTACCCAGACTGTACAACTATATCAGAGCGAACAAATAAAGAGGGTGTACCAAGACTGTACAACTATTTGATGGTATACAAATGAATACGATGTACCCAGACTGTAAAACTATCGTGTCGAACAAATAAAGACGGTTTTCAGAGACTGTAGAACTATATCATGGCGATCAAATAAAGACAGTTTACCCATACTGTAGAACTATATTTTATTGTGAACAGTAAAGACGGTTACCCAGACTGTACAACTATATCATAGAGAACAAATAAAGACGGTGTACCCAGACTGTAGAACAATATAATGGTAAACAAATAAAGACGGTGTACCTAGACTGTATAACTATATCATGACGAACAAATAAAGACGGTGTACCCAGACTGTAGAACTATATCATGACGAACAAATAAAGACGGTGTCCCCAGACTGTACAACTATATCATGGCGAACAAATAAAGACGGTGTACCCAGACTGTACAGCTATATCATTGCGAACAAATAAAGACGGTGTACCCAGACAGTACAACTATATCATGGAGAACAAACAAAGACAGTGTACCCTTAATGTACAACTATATCATGGAAAACAAATAAAGACAGTGTACCCTTAATGTACAACTATATCATGGTAAACAAATAAAGACGGTGTACCCAGACTGTACAACTATATCATGGTAAACATATAAAGACGATGAACCAGACTGTACAACTATATCATGGTAAACAAATAAAGACAATGTACTTAGACTGTACAACTATATCATGGTAAACAAATAAAAAACGGTGTACCCAGACTGTACAACTATATTATGGTAAACAAATAAAGACGATGTACCCAGACTGTACAACTATATCATGGTAAAAAATACCGACGGTGTACCCAGACTGTACAACTATATCATGGCGAACAAATAAAGACGGTGTACCCGGACTGTACAATTATATCATGGTAAACATATAAAGACGATGTACCCAGACTGTACAACTAAATCATAGTAAAAAAATAAAGACGGTGTTCTTAGACTGTGCAACTATATCATGGTAAAGAAATAAAGACGGTGTACCCAAACTGCACACCTATATCAGAGCGAACAAATAAAGAGGGTGTACCACGTCTGTACAAACTTCATGGTATACAAATGAAGACGATGTACCCAGACTGTAAAATTATCGTGGCGAACAAATAACGACGGTGTACACAGACTGTAGAACTATATCGTGGCGATCAAATAAAGACAGTTTACCCAGACTGTAGAACTATATTTTATGGCGAACAAATAAAGACGGTGTACCAGACTATACAACTAAATCATAGAGAACAAATACGACGGTGTACCCAGACTGTGGAAATATATCATGGGGGAACAAATAAAGATTCTTTACCCAGACTGTACAACTATATCATGATAAACAAACAAAGAGGGTGTACCCAGACTGTACAACTATATCATGATAAACAAACAAAGAGGGTGTACCCAGACTGTACAACTTTCCATTTATACGTGGAATCATTTATGTGATTGCCAACTTCCTAAATATTAATAACGAAATGTTGGTAGTCAATTATCGTAAATCAGATATTTTTGCTTTTTTGACATTGAAAGTATGTAATGTATGAAATTGACACAACCAGAGGTTTCCCGATGTTTAAATTTTGAAATAATAATGAATGTTGTAAATGGGATTCAATTTTACTGTATGTGTGCCGGGTAGCTCAGTTACCAACTAGGCTATTGTAAATAAGACAAAATGGCTAAAGTATGGAACAAAAAATATTATGAAAAGAAAGGACAAAAACTAAATAGTTGCCAACTAATACTCTAGGGAAGATATTTTATTTCGCCCGTTTGCATGTTAAACAATTCTAATGCTTGTGCACGTATAGATAAAAAAGGTCTGTTGATGGAAAAAATAAATACCTAAGTAAATTATTAGGTTTATTACACGCGATACTCTTGTCAATCAAAATAATATTAGTTTACTAAAACAAATTTACTTAAAAGCTGAATTCAAGTTATTACAAAACATATTTTTTACAAAAAGTATCCAACGGCTGTGGAGTGAATTGACGATTATAGGAGGAGCTGTCTTTTAAATGGTTTTGGGATTAACAGAGGGTGGGGTACAGAACCTAGTCTCTAAGTCGCTTAAAAATGATCTGGTATAGAACATAAAATTGGATTTATATATTACATGACCAACACATGGCACAAAAAAGTCAACCTGTTTCTCGGATCTTTTAACTGCAGGAAGTTTTCCAATATCATGTTTACACATAACTTTATTATTATACGAAACAATCCTGATACGCTACACTGTCACGTGATCCTAAATAAATGCATAAAACTTTCCGGTGATCACTGATCACGTAGGTAACTTTTAAATTTACGTGACCCCTTTGTTTATTGCTTAGAATATGAAACTGAAACAATTTTAAAAAACTACAAAGTACAAAACTAATATGATTGTAATCTTTAACGTTTTATGGTTATAACCAAGAAGGAAGGATCATAGATATCGTGCCTTCAAAACGTTACTCATATTTAAAAGTGTGCCATCTTTTTGAGACAACTATTTACTCTACTATTTTAAACTATATTATACTTTGTTTTGAAATATTATCAGATTTTTCCTTAGTCTTCCTCAATACAGTATTTAGTGATGACATTGTACGGACGGTAAATCTGAATACAAAATCCTTGATAATTATAGACATTAATCTGAAATCAGAATGATTTGAATATAAATAATATTCAACTTACCTATAAACAAACTGTATTTACAGAAAATCTAAACTGAGAATGTAGGACAAGGATATTTTACCAAAGCGTTTCACTTCGATGCATATTGAACAAAGAACATACAAATGCATACAATTTTTTTCACATTAAAAAAAATTAAAATACCTGATCAAGTTACTTCAACCTGTACCCGTTAGTATAGTGTCTACATACATTATGACGCACATCTTTGAATCGGACGAAAACGGAACTCCTATATATTAGATATATTCTTCCGCAAACAACAAATGACAATGATTTGAAAATACTAGACGGTATACCCAGACTGTACAACAATATCATGGTGAACGAATAAAGACGGTGTACCCAGACTGTACAACTATATCATGGTAAACAAATAAAGACGGTGTTCCCAGACTGCACAACTATATCATGGTAAACAAATAAAGATTGTGTATCCCGACTGTACAACCATATCATGGTAAACAAATAAAGAGCTTGTACCCAGACTGTACAACTAAATCATGGTAAACAAATAAAGACGTTCTACCCAGACTGTACAACTATATCATGGTAAACAAATAAAGACGGTGTACCCAGACAGTACAATTATAACATGGCGAACAAATAAAGACGGTGTACCCAGACTGTACAACCTATATCATGGTAAACAAATATAGACGGTGTACATAGACTGCACAAATATATCATGGCGAATAAAAAAAGAGGGTGTACCCAGACTGTACAACTATATCATGGTGAACGAATAAAGACGGTGTACCCAGACTGCACAACTATATCATGGTAAACAAATAAAGACCATGTACACAGACTGTATAACCTATATCATGGTGAACGAATAAAGACGGTGTACCCAGACTGCATAACTATATCATGGTAAACAAATAAAGACGGTGTACCTAGACTGTACAACTATATCATGGCGAATAAAAAAAGAGGGTGTACCAAGACTGTACAACTATATCATGGTCAACGAATACCGACGGTGTAACCAGACTGTACAACTATATCATGGTGAACGAATAAAGACGGTGTACCCAGACTGTACAACTATATCATGGTAAACAAATAAAGATGGTGTATCCAGACTGTACAACTATATCATGGTAAACAAATAAAGACGATGTACTCAGACTGTAAACTATATCATGGTAAAGAAATAAAGACGATGTACACAGACTGTACAACTATATCTTAGTGAACAAATAAATACCGTGTACCCAGACTGTACAATTATATCATGGCGAACAAATAAAGACGGTGTACCCAGACTGTAAAACCTATATCATGGTGAATGAATAAAGACGGTGTACCAAGACTGCCTAACTATATCATGGTAAACAAATAAAGACGGTGTGCCCAGACTGTACAACTATATCATGGTCAACGAATAAAAACGGTGTAACCAGACTGTTCAACTATATCATGGTAAACAAATAAAGACGGTGTTCCCAGACTGTACAACTATATTACGGTGAACGAATAAAGACGGTGTACCCAGACTGTACAACTATATCATGGCGAACAAATAAAGACGGTGTACCCAGACTGTACAACCTATATCATGGAAAACGAATAAAGACGGTGTAACCAGACAGCATAACTATATCATGGCAAACAAATATAGACAGTGTTACATAGACTCTACAACTATATCATGGTAAACAAATAAAGACGTTGTACCCAGAATGTACAACTATATCATGGTAAACAAATAAAGACGGTGTACCCAGACTGTACAACTATATCATGGTAAACAAATAAAGACGGTGTACCCAGACTGTACAACAATATCATGGTAAACAATCAAAGAAGGTGTACCCAGACTGTACAACTATATCATGGTAAACATATAAAGACGATGAACCAGACTGTACAACTATATCATGGTAAACAAATAAAGACAATGTACTTAGACTGTACAACTATATCATGGTAAACAAATACAGACGGTGTACCCAGACTGTACAACTATATTATGGTAAACCAATAAAGACGATGTACCCAGACTGTACAACTATATCATGGTAAAAAATACCGACGGTGTACCCAGACTGTACAACTATATCATGGCGAACAAATAAAGACGGTGTACCCGGACTGTACAATTATATCATGGTAAACATATAAAGACGATGTACCCAGACTGTACAACTATATCATAGTAAAAAAATTAAGACGGTGTTCTTAGACTGTGCAACTATATCATGGTAAAGAAATAAAGACGGTGTACCCAAACTGCACACCTATATCAGAGCGAACAAATAAAGAGGGTGTACCACGTCTGTACAAACTTCATGGTATACAAATGAAGACGATGTACCCAAACGGTAAAATTATCGTGGCGAACAAATAACGACGGTGTACACAGACTGTAGAACTATATCGTGGCGATCAAATAAAGACAGTTTACCCAGACTGTAGAACTATATTTTATGGCGAACAAATAAAGACGGTGTACCCAGACTGTACAACTAAATCATAGAGAACAAATACGACGGTGTACCCAGACTGTGGAAATATATCATGGGGGAACAAATAAAGATTCTTTACCCAGACTGTACAACTATATCATGATAAACAAACAAAGAGGGTGTACCCAGACTGTACAACTATATCATGATAAACAAACAAAGAGGGTGTACCCAGACTGTACAACTTTCCATTTATATGTGGAATCATTCATGTGATTGCCAACTTCCTAAATATTAATAACGAAATGTTAGTACTCAATTATCGTAAATCAGATATTTTTGCCTTTTTGACATTGAAAATATGTAATGTATGAAATTGACACAACCAGAGGTTTCCCGATGTTTAAATTTTGAAATAATAATGAATGTTGTAAATGGGATTCAATTTTACTGTATGTGTGCCGGGTAGCTCAGTTACCAACTAGGCTATTGTAAATAAGACAAAATGGCTAAAGTATGGAACAAAAAATATTATGAAAAGAAAGGACAAAAACTAAATAGTTGCCAACTAATACTCTAGGGAAGATATTTTATTTCGCCCGGTTGCATGTTAAACAATTCAAATGCTTGTGCACGTATAGATAAAAAAGGTCTGTTGATGGAAAAAATAAATACCTAAGTAAATTAATAGGTTTATTACACGCGATACTCTTGTCAATCAAAATAATATTAGTTTACCAAAACAAATTTACTTAAAAGCTGAATTCAAGTTATTACAAAACATATTTTTTACAAAAAGTATCCAACGGCTGTGGAGTGAATTGACGATTATAGGAGGAGCTGTCTTTTAAATGGTTTTGGGATTAACAGAGGGTGGGGTACAGAACCTAGTCTCTAAGTCGCTTAAAAATGATCTGGTATAGAACATAAAATTGGATTTATATATTACACGACCAACACAAGGCACAAAAAAGTCAACCTGTTTCTCGGATCGTTTAACTGCAGGAAGTTTTCCAATGTTTACACATAACTTTATTATTAAACAAAACGATCCTGATACGCTACACTGTCACGTGATCCTAAATAAATGCATAAAACTTTCCGGTGATCACTGATCACGTAGGTAACCTTTAAATTTACGTGACCCCTTTGTTTATTGCTTAGAATATGAAACTGAAACAATTTTAAAAAACTACAAAGTACAAAACTAATATGATTGTAATCTTTAACGTTTTATGGTTATAACCAAGAAGGAAGGATCATAGATATCGTGCCTTCAAAACGTTACTCATATTTAAAAGTGTGCCATCTTTTTGAGACAACTATTTACTCTACTATTTTAAACTATATTATACTTTGTTTTGAAATATTATCAGATTTTTCCTTAGTCTTCCTCAATACAGTATTTAGTGATGACATTGTACGGACGGTAAATCTGAATACAAAATCCTTGATAATTATAGACATTAATCTGAAATCAGAATGATTTGAATATAAATAATATTCAACTTACCTATAAACAAACTGTATTTACAGAAAATCTATTCTAAACTGAGAATGTAGGACAAGGATATTTTACCAAAGCGTTTCACTTGGATGCATATTGAACAAAGAATATACAAATGCATACAATTTTTTTCACATTAAAAAAAATTTAAATACCTGATCAAGTTACTTCAACCTGTACCCGTTAGTATAGTGTCTACATACAATATGACGCACATCTTTGAATCGGATGAAAACGGAACTCCTATATATTAGATATATTCTTCCGCAAACAACAAATGTCAATGATTTGTAAATACTAGACGGTATACCCAGACTGTACAACAATATCATGGTGAACGAATAAAGACGGTGTACCCAGACTGTACAACTATATCATGGTAAACAAATAAAGACGGTGTTCCCAGACTGTACAACTATATCATTGTAAACAAATAAAGATTGTGTATCCCGACTGTACAACCATATCATGGTAAACAAATAAAGAGGGTGTACCCAGACTGTACAACTAAATCATGGTAAACAAATAAAGACGTTCTACCCAGACTGTACAACTATATCATGGTAAACAAATAAAGACAGTGTACCCAGACTGTACAATTATAACATGGCGAACAAATAAAGACGGTGTACCCAGACTGTACAACCTACATCATGGTGAACGAATAAAGACGGTGTACCCAGACTGCATAACTTTATCATGGTAATCAAATATAGACGGTGTACATAGACTGTACAACTATATCATGGCGAATAAAAAAAGAGGGTGTACCCAGACTGTACAACTATATCATGGTCAACGAAAACAACGGTGTAACCAGACTGTACAACTATATCATGGTGAACGAATAAAGACGGTGTACCCAGACTGTACAACTATATCATGGTAAACAAATAAAGACTATGTACCCAGACTGTACAACTATATCATGGTAAACAAATAAAGACGATGTACTCAGACTGTAAGCTATATCATGGTTAAGAAATAAAGACGATGTACACAGACTGTACAACTATATCTTAGTGAACAAATAAATACCGTGTACCCAGACTGTACAATTATATCATGGCAAACAAATAAAGACGGTGTACCCAGACTGTAAAACCTATATCATGGTGAATGAATAAAGACGGTGTACCCAGACTGCATAACTATATCATGGTAAACAAATAAAGACGGTGTGCCCAGACTGTACAACTATATCATGGTCAACGAATAAAAACGGTGTAACCAGATTGTTCAACTATATCATGGTAAACAAATAACGACGGTGTTCCCAGACTGTACAACTATATCACGGTGAACGAATAAAGACGGTGTACCCAGACTGTATAACTATATCATGGCGAACAAATAAAGACGGTGTACCCAGACTGTACAACCTATATCATGGAAAACGAATAAAGACGGTGTAACCAGACAGCATAACTATATCATGGTAAACAAATATAGACAGTGTTACATAGACTCTACAACTATATCATGGTAAACAAATAAAGACGTTGTACCCAGAATGTACAACTATATCATGGTAAACAAATAAAGACGGTGTACCCAGACTGTACAACTATATCATGGTAAACAAATAAAGACGGTGTACCCAGACTGTACAACTATATCATGGTAAACAATCAAAGAAGGTGTACCCAGACTGTACAACTATATCTTAGTGAATAAATAAATACGGTGTACCAAGACTATACAATTAAATCATGGCGACCAAATAAAGACGGTGTACACAGACTGTACAACTATATCATGGCGAATAAATAAAGAGGGTGTACCAAGACTGTACAACTATATCATGGTGAACGAATAAAGACGGTGTACCCAGACTGTTCAACTATATCATTGTGAACAAATAAAGACGGTGTACCCAGACAGTACAACTATATCATGGTGAACGAATAAAGACGGTGTACCCAGACTGTACAACTATATCATGCTAAACAAATAAAGACGGTGTACCCAGACTGTACAACTATATCATGGTAAACAAATAAAGACGGTGTACCCTGATTGTACAACTATATCATGGTAAGGAAATAAAGACGATGTACGCAGAATGTACAACTATATCTTAGTGAACAAATAAATACGGTGTACCCAGACTGTACAATTATATCATGGCGAACAAATAAAGACGGTGTACCCAGAATGTAAAACCTATATCATGGTGAATGAATAAAGACGGTGTACCCAGACTGCATAACTATATCATAGTAAACAAATAAAGACGGTGTACCCAGACTGTACAGCTATATCATGGTAAACAAATAAAGACGGTGTACCCAGACTGCACAACTATATCATGACGAATAAATAAAGAGGGTGTACCCAGACTGTACAACTATATCATGGTAAACAAATAAAAACGCTGTACACAGACTGTACAACTATATCATGACGAATAAATAAAGAGGGTGTATCCAGACTGTACAACTATATCATGGTGAACGAATAAAGACGGTGTACCCAGACTGTTCAACTATATCATGGTAAACAAATAAAGTGGGTGTACCCAGACTGTACAACTATATCATGGTAAACAAATAAAGATGGTGTACCCAGATTGTAGAACTATATCGTGGTGAACAAGTAAAGAGGGAGTACCCAGACTGCACAACTGTATCATGGTAAACAAATACAGACGGTGTACCCAGTCTGTTCAACTATATCATGGTACACAAATAAGGACGGTGTACCCAGACTGTACAACTATATCATGGTGAACGAATAAAGACGGTGTACCCAGACTGTACAACTATATCATGGTAAACAAATAAAGACGGTATACCCAGACTGTACAACTATATCATGGCGAACAAGTAAAAACGGTGTACCCAGACTGTACAACTATATCATGGTAAACAAATAAAGACGGTGTACCCAGACTGCACAACTATATCATGACGCATAAATAAAGACGGTGTACCCAGACTGTACAACTATATCATGGTAAACAAATAAAGACGCTGTACACAGACTGTACAACTATATCATGACGAATAAATAAAGAGGGTGTATCCAGACTGTACAACTATATCATGGTGAACGAATAAAGACGGTGTACCCAGACTGTTCAACTATATCATGGTAAACAAATAAAGTGGGTGTACCCAGACTGTACAACTATATCATGGTAAACAAATAAAGACGGTGTTCCCAGACTGTACAACTATATTACGGTGAACGAATAAAGACGGTGTACCCAGACTGTACAACCTATATCATGGAAAACGAATAAAGACGGTGTAACCAGACAGCATAACTATATCATGGCAAACAAATATAGACAGTGTTACATAGACTCTACAACTATATCATGGTAAACAAATAAAGACGTTGTACCCAGAATGTACAACTATATCATGGTAAACAAATAAAGACGGTGTACCCAGACTGTACAACTATATCATGGTAAACAAATAAAGACGGTGTACCCAGACTGTACAACAATATCATGGTAAACAATCAAAGAAGGTGTACCCAGACTGTACAACTATATCATGGTAAACATATAAAGACGATGAACCAGACTGTACAACTATATCATGGTAAACAAATAAAGACAATGTACTTAGACTGTACAACTATATCATGGTAAACAAATACAGACGGTGTACCCAGACTGTACAACTATATTATGGTAAACCAATAAAGACGATGTACCCAGACTGTACAACTATATCATGGTAAAAAATACCGACGGTGTACCCAGACTGTACAACTATATCATGGCGAACAAATAAAGACGGTGTACCCGGACTGTACAATTATATCATGGTAAACATATAAAGACGATGTACCCAGACTGTACAACTATATCATAGTAAAAAAATTAAGACGGTGTTCTTAGACTGTGCAACTATATCATGGTAAAGAAATAAAGACGGTGTACCCAAACTGCACACCTATATCAGAGCGAACAAATAAAGAGGGTGTACCACGTCTGTACAAACTTCATGGTATACAAATGAAGACGATGTACCCAGACGGTAAAATTATCGTGGCGAACAAATAACGACGGTGTACACAGACTGTAGAACTATATCGTGGCGATCAAATAAAGACAGTTTACCCAGACTGTAGAACTATATTTTATGGCGAACAAATAAAGACGGTGTACCCAGACTGTACAACTAAATCATAGAGAACAAATACGACGGTGTACCCAGACTGTGGAAATATATCATGGGGGAACAAATAAAGATTCTTTACCCAGACTGTACAACTATATCATGATAAACAAACAAAGAGGGTGTACCCAGACTGTACAACTATATCATGATAAACAAACAAAGAGGGTGTACCCAGACTGTACAACTTTCCATTTATATGTGGAATCATTCATGTGATTGCCAACTTCCTAAATATTAATAACGAAATGTTAGTACTCAATTATCGTAAATCAGATATTTTTGCCTTTTTGACATTGAAAATATGTAATGTATGAAATTGACACAACCAGAGGTTTCCCGATGTTTAAATTTTGAAATAATAATGAATGTTGTAAATGGGATTCAATTTTACTGTATGTGTGCCGGGTAGCTCAGTTACCAACTAGGCTATTGTAAATAAGACAAAATGGCTAAAGTATGGAACAAAAAATATTATGAAAAGAAAGGACAAAAACTAAATAGTTGCCAACTAATACTCTAGGGAAGATATTTTATTTCGCCCGGTTGCATGTTAAACAATTCTAATGCTTGTGCACGTATAGATAAAAAAACGTCTGTTGATGGAAAAAATAAATACCTAAGTAAATTATTAAGTTTATTACACGCGATACTCTAGTCAAGCAAAATAATATTAGTTTACCAAAACAAATTTACTTAAAAGCTGAATTCAAGTTATTACAAAACATATTTTTACCAAAAAATATCCAACGGCTGTGGAGTGAATTGACGATTATAGGGGAGCTGTCTTTTAAATGGTTTCGGGATTAACAGAGGGTGGGGTACAGAACCTAGTCGCTAGGTCGCTTAAAAATGATCGGGTATAGAACGTAAAATTGGATTAATATATTACACGACCAACACATGGCACAAACAAGTCAACCTTTTCTCAGATCTTTTAAGTGCAGTAAGTTTTCCTATATCATGTTTACACATAACCTTATTATACGAAACGATCCTGATATATCATGGTGAACAAAAAAAGACGGTGTATCCAGACGGAACAACTATATCATGGGGAACGAATGAAGACGGTGTACCCAGACTGTACAACTATATCATGCTGAACGAATAAAGACGGTGTACCTAGACTGTACAAATATATCATGGTAAACAAATAAATACGATGTACCCAGACTGTACAACTATATCATGGTAAACAAATAAATACGGTGTACCCAGACTGTACAACTATATCATGGTAAACAATTAAAGACAGTGTACCCAGACTGTACAATTATATCATGGTAAACAAATAAAGACGATGTACCCAGACTGTACCACCTATATCCTGGCGAAAAAATAAAGACGGTGTACCCAGACTGTACAACTATATCATGGTAAACAAAGACGGTGTACCCGAACTGTACACCTGTATCATGGTAAACAAATAAAGGCGGTGTGCATAGACTGTACAACTATATCAGGACCTAACAGAATGCGTCGTCTGATCATATGTGTCAGTCGGTAACAGCAAGTGATGTCTGATCATATGTGTCAAGAGTTAAAACAATGTGCCGTCTGATTGTATGTGTCAAGAGCTAACAGAATGTGTTGTCTGCTTATATGTGTCAGGAGCTAACAGAATGTGTCGTCTGATCATATGTGTCAAGAGATGGCAGAATGTGTCGTCTGATCATATGTGTCAAGAGCTAACAGAATGTGTCGTCTGATCATATGTATCAAGAATTAACAGAATGTGTTGTCTGATCATGTGTGTCAAGAGTTAACAGACTGTGTTGTCTGATCATATGTGTCAAGAGCTAACAGAATGTGTCGTCTGATCAAATGTGATAAAAGCTAACAGAATGTGTCGTCTGATCATATGTTTCAGGAGCTAATAGAATGTGTGGTCTGATCATATATGTAAAGAGCTAACATAATGTTTCGTCTGATCACATGTGTCAAGAGCTGACAGAGTGTGTCGTCTGATCATATGTGTCAAGAGCTAACCGAATGTGTTGTCTGCTCATATGTCTTAACAGCTAACAGAATGTGTCGTCTGATCATATGTGTCAACAGTTAACAGAATGTGTCATCTGATCATATGTGTCAGGAGGTAACAGAATGTGTCGTCTGATCATATCTGTTACCAGCTAACAGAATGTGTTGTCTGATCACATGTGTCAAGAGCTAACAGAATGTGTCGTCTGATCATATGTGTCAAGAGCTAACAGAATGTGTCGTCTGATCATATGTGTCAAGAGCTGACAGAATGTGTCGTCTGATCATATGTTTCAAGAGCTAACATAATGTGTCGTCTGATCATATGTGTCAAGAGCTAACAGAATGTTTTGTCTGATCATATGTGTCAACAGCTAACAGAATGTGTCGTCTGATCATATGTGTCAAGGGCTAGCGAACTGTGTCGTTTGACCATATGTGTCAAGAGCTAACAGAAGGTGTTGTCTGATCATATGTGTCAAGAGCTAACAGAATGTGTCGTCTGATAATATGTGTTAACAGCTTACAGAATGTGTCGTCTGATAATATGTGTCAACAGTTAACAGAATGTGTCATCTGATCATATGTGTCAGGAGGTACCAGACTGTGTCATCTGATCATATGTGTCAGGAGGTACCAGACTGTGTCATCTGATCATATGTGTCAGGAGGTACCAGACTGTGTCGTCTGATCATACATGTATGTGTCAATAGTGAACAGAATCTGTCGTCTGATAATATGTGTTAACAGCTAACAGTATGTGTCTACGTATCATATGTTTCAACAGTTAACGGAATGTGTCATCTGATCATATGTGTCAGGAGGTAACAGAAAGTGTCGTCTGATCATATCTGTTACCAGCTAACAGAATGTGTTGTCTGATCATATTGTCAAGAGCTGACAGAGTGTGTCGTCTGATCATATGTGTCAAGAGCTAACAGAATGTGTCGTCTGATCATATGTATCAAGAGTTAACAGAATGTGTTGTCTGATCATATGTGTCAGGGCTAACAGAATGCGTCGTCTGATCATATGCGTCAAGAGCTGAAAGACTGTGTTTTTTAATCATATTTTTCAAGAGCTAACATACTTTGTCGTCTGATCATGTGTCAGAGCTAACAGATTGCGTCGTACGTGTGTTTTATTTAAGAACTCACAAAAATACAAGGCGCAAAAATAATCAGAATATATGGACATAGATCATTGACATTGTTTCAGTAAAACAGAAGGAATGTGATGCACACAGAAAGGGGGACAACTCAGTAACACATTATCTTGTTTACAAGAAGACTTTAAAACAAAAACCAGCACAATGTACACATTTTTTACATTCAAATAGTTGGGTGTTAAATGGTTTTTTTTAACTATTCACTCAATTGCTATCGTTTTCGATGTGATCGGGTGTTCCACCAGTGTACATTATTGCTCCGTCAACGTTGACGACTACGCAACGGCGTGAACAGACTGGTTTCACACACAAAAAATTTAAATAAACATATCGACATATATACAGAGTTGAGCATTATACATTTTTTGAGCAGCCGCACTTGATGACATTGCATCAGCGTGATGGCCGGAGTACCCCTTTGCTGATTAACACAAAAAGAACTGTTAGTCTAATTTTAATTAGTGTTTTAAATTGATCCAATGAGCTTATAGCTTTTTATTTGTGATCTGTAATTCTGATCATCACCTCTCATAAGAGTTTCAATTAGGTAATACAGAAACGAAAGATGTGACATATATAGACGGGTTTATCAATCGCTTATCTCTCGCTGCATGTGCGCTGCCATTAATGAGTCACGTGGTGCGTCTGCCATAGTGTGCTTATTTGGTTCCATACAAATTGCATATCATGCCCGAAACGATGAAAACAGGCTTCATTGGACAAAGGCATTAAACAGAAAAAACACACTTCCGAAAACAGTATTTGTGGGTTTCTTAGACGGCGCCCCCGACGCAAACATTGAGAAAGTGCCGCGCAAACGACGTAGATTAGATGATAAAGCATGTTCCTCTATGGAAACGGACATGAAAAAAAGATTTCGAAATAAATGCATCTACTTGCATAGAAAACGTACGCGAGTTTGTTAAAATCAACAAAAACAAGTTGTTTGTCCGCAGACAAATCTCACACTTACGGCCGAAAAAATAGCTTAGGTTAAAAAGGAAACGGGTACATTGACTGCACTTGGCAGCATACAAACTGACAGTGACTCGCTCGTGTACACAGGGCCGGGGTGACAAAGGATTTGTTTTTCACATTAACAGAAGCTATGACATTCGTTTCAGATGGATGTATAGCTGATTAAAAATATTTAGTTTTGATGAGACTAAGACTAAACTTGTTGTTTTATGATTTAGCCCGTAGGTATGGTATTTAGCCAGAAAAATCTTCAATTATTGGATACATCTGTACTTGCACAGAAACTGACGAACTTAGTTCCATGGTTACAATTCGATTTTGTTGCCCTGAATCTTGTAGGGAGAATTATCCCAGTATTTTTGTTATCATAGATTGTGTTGAAACATTTATTCCAAGACCTTCCAACTTGAAAACTAGAGCCGAAACGTTGAGCAACTACAAATCGCACATTACCGCAAAAATATCTTGTAATAATAGTACCCATGGACAGAGTTTCCATATATAGCATTCAATGGACGGGAAAGTGACAAATTTATTGTTGAAAAGAGTGTTTTAGATTACCTACTACCCTGCGACAAGGTCATGGCAGATAGGAGGTTTACAATTGAAGATTTACTTTTCCCTCGCTAAGTTAATCTAAATATTCCTTCATTTACTAAATGAAAACAACAACTTCGAATGAAGATGTCATTGAATCGATCATTTTATGATACATGTAAAAAGATCTATAAGAACACCGAAAGTTTATAAAATATTAAGTGTAACAGTGCTCGTTTCTTCTTTAAAACATTTCGACGACATTTTAGTAATTTGTTTTTAAATAGTCAATTTACGTGGTGACTTAACTGATAAGAGATGTAGATGTGTGAATGATTAAATATTGTTGAATGTCTAGTTTTTTTATTATTACTGTATTTCATTTTAAATATGTCAACATAATTGGTTGAAAACAACAAAAATTGTAATATGGGTGTAACACAGTACTAGCATGACGGAAAATGTGGAATACAAGTTGCACTTGTATTACAAGTGCATAAGACAGAAGTTTAAAAATTGAGAAAAAACAAATTAAATAAATTATAATTATTATCCTTTTAATTAGTATCTAACTGAAAGTCACCAGCTATGGCGATTTTATGGTAATTTATATAATATATACATTATTTATAAACATATCCCACTGAGAAATGTCATCTTTCATGAATGTAATGGCGGCGCGATAACGATTGATTGATTGATTAATGTTGTTTAACGCCCGAGCAGCAATATTTCAGCTATATTCAGGCGAGCCGCGATAACGACGATCTTCAGCGGCGGCTATCTTAACTAAGGGGGATAATTGAAAAAACCTGTCTATAATCGTACCCTATAATGCAACACAAGAAGAAGATGTGACATATATAATCGTACCCTATTATGCAACACAAGAAGAAGATGTGACATATATAATCGTACCCTATAATGCAACACAAGAAGAAGATTTGCCATCATTTTGTCTTTACTTGTTTTGAGCTTGAGTACTACAACAACTATTTAAGTGTTCGAGTGATTAATATGGAGTCAGAAAACTTTCACCAAAATTCGATGAATAGAGATCTCGTGTTGTACTATTGTTTTAAAATAAGACTTATAATTATTGTTAAATCGGGCGATGCAGGTGAAATATCGCAGTATAGAGGTCAGTAACAGTATTAAATTCAAAAAATAATATCACTTGTAAACAACACTTAGATTGAATGTGAGATGTCAAATACGGGCATTTTCAACCTGACAACTAACCAGAATTATCCGGAAGCAACAGAGGAGTCATTTTTCAAACAGGATAAATATATATCCGTGTATGAGAGGTTCTATCACTACGTGGCCTAGTAAGTAATTACTTCGGACTGTCTCGTCTGTAACTCAGACCCAAGTCTCATTCATAAATACACAAGCGTATCAGTACAAAACTAAGAGACAAATCAAACATATATATATATAGTTGTCTAATAAAAATAATTATAACAACACTACTATGTACAAATAATATATATGTAACGCAATATTTCGCTCTACCAAAGAGCTTTGAACATCAGGCGTTGACTGAATCAAAAATTCAAACAATAGAAAATGTTTTTGTTGTTCACTTTATACAAAAAATCTATACTGATGCTGAGATCTAAATAATTTTGTTGTTCATATTACTGTTGGGTCATAAACATTTTAGTATTCTACCTGTGGATTACGTTCGTTCAATCCATCAGGTTCTAGCGTTTTTAATTGATGTATCCAAAATGTTCTCTAAGTCTTCTGGTTGGTGTATTTCACTTTGGGTTTTGATCAATAATTTGGAATTTTACAGTATCAAAAGAGTGGACTGTAGTTTTAAGGTGGCGAGTTAGTGGACGATTTATGTTTTTCGTGAAAAAGGAGCGATGGTTGTTAAGTCGCATATTGAAAGCTCTGTTTCTCCAACATATTGGATGTTACAAATCCCACAGGTCAGTATGTAAATACAATTGCTGGATTTACAGGAACAATTGGAGTATATTGTAAAGCTTTCGTTGGTTGTTGTGCTTCGAAAGTTGCTAGCGACGTTTGCTGCTTTACAGCATTTGCAATTACTGCGATTGCATGGATTGTATACACCAGGTTTTGAAGGAGAGTTCATTTTGACTCTAGCATTTACAATAATATCTTTTAGACTGTTTGGTCGACGGTATGCCATTATAGCTTTTTTAAATTCGGATCATTTTCGATAAGGTTCCAATGTTTTGTATATATATATATATATAATATATATATATATATATACGTCTACAAATTAAGCCCAACACTGTTTGAATTAGATTTTTAACACTGTCAAATTTTTGCTTTCCCTCAGCGGGATTCGAACTCACACCGTTGTGACACTGTGGCACCAATTCGCCTGCACTATGTCCAGCGGTCTAGACCCCTCGGCCAAATCCGTTATATAAAAAATATAGCTTCATTAACCGGGGTGAATCTTAGACATAGACATAGTACATGTGTACTAGCGTGTGACGATGGAATTTTCGTAACCAATACGTATTAATCTGACAGTAATCTAATTCAGCATTTTTGTATATATTATATAGGATGACAAAGTTACTTGTCATGCAGTCACAGTAAGTAAATTATATACAAACGTCTAAGTATTGTGACAACCATATAATATATCTATCCAGCGGATTTCTGAAACATCAGAAATACAGGGTTAACATCAAATATTTATATATACGTCTACAAATTAAGCCCAACACTGTTTGAATTAGATTTTTAACATTTGTATATAATTTACTTACTGTGACTGCATGACAAGTAACTTTGTCATCCTATATAATATATACAAAAATGCTGAATTAGATTACTGTCAGATTAATGCGTATTGGTTACGAAAATTCCATCGTCACACGCTAGTACACATGTACTATGTCTATGTCTAAGATTCACCCCGGTTAATGAAGCTATATTTTTTATATAGCGGATTTGGCCGAGGGGTCTAGACCGCTGGACATTGTGCAGGCGAATTGGTGCCACAGTGTCACAACGGTGTGAGTTCGAATCCCGCTGAGGGAAAGCAAAAATTTGACAGTGTTAAAAATCTAATTCAAACAGTGTTGGGCTTAATTTGTAGACGTATATATAAATATTTGATGTTAACCCTGTATTTCTGATGTTTCAGAAATCCGCTGAATAGATATATTATATGGTTGTCACAATACTTAGACGTTTGTATATATATATATACAAGTACAGTATTTAAAGCAAACAGTACAAAATCTACTATTGCCCGCAAATTTCACATTGACAATTTTTTATCCGAGAAATTCAAACTTGTTGTAAACAGATTAAAACTTGTCTAAAATGTCACTTATTTACTAAATAACACTAGGTCATATCTACTTTTTAACACCTTAGCTTGCTAGCTTAACGTGAAAATTTAGCACTACATGCAAGTTCAAATGCCAGTGGTGCTCCAGGAAATGGAGGAATTTATTAAGAACTACGCTCGAATCCAACAAGACAACATTATGATTGAAAATGATAGAGGTGTAATGTTCTTATCGGATAAAGAGGCTTCCTCTCCTAGTAAAATGGAATGCTTTCTTTAGCGTGTTGTAAAAACACAAAAAGAACAGAAGAAGGTAATGTCCTGTCGCCTCATTGCAGTTTTTAGTGCTTGCACATCATGATAAATTAAAATATTTGCTCTGTAATATTTTACTTATACTCGCTTCTTTTAATGCCAAGTTTCAACTGCTTATATTTAATACCTCTCATAGTGTTTTAATGCTGTCAAATTGCTTTGATCATGTTGATGCTTTGTGTATTTGAAGTGTATGTTGTGTATGTCTCTCTTGATGTTATATGTGTGCTGATTTTATTAATTTAATAATATGTATTGTTTTTGTTTTATAATATCAGTCGGTATAAAAAGCTCTTCAGAGCTAATGTATGTCTTGTTTATCTGTATATATATATATATATATATATATATATATATATATATATATATATATATATATACCCGCGGATATATCAGTTTGGCGAAATGCCCAATTTTTATGTATTCGGGGGAATTTCTTCGGGTCGATTTTTCACTTAAAGTACAAGTCCAATTATTTATATCGGAGGGTATATTGGAGTTTTTTTACTCACTTTATTCGGTAAGCTCCTTAATTTTTTATTTGGATTTAAAATAAAAAAGTTCTCCGAAGTAAGATTCGCCCAAGTGAATATACAGTTTTTTAAAAAACGAACTATCCGACAATGCCGGAATTTGAAGAATGGCTCTTCGGGGATTTTATATTTTTGTTAAACATGCCTCTCTGCGAAACTTAAAGTTTTTTTGTTGAATAACAGTTCAGATGACTAAAATTATAATAAACTGTATTATGAAAATACGGATTATTCAAACATAAGCCAGGAAAAACGAACTAAAAAAATATTTTCCTTTTAGATACCCCGAAAATGTTTAAGGCGTATACATATACCGGATGCCTTGTAACTCCTCTAGACTATTCATATAATAGACTGGGTGCCAGGGACAGTCGGTGCTTCGCTAGATGGATAGTACTATGCTAGGAAACCAGTGTTTTATGAACATCAGGAAGTAAGATTAAAGTGATTTTAATGTAACGTCAACGAATATACGTACATGTATACAAATGTTGTGTGTCAACTTCGATATGCTCATAATTAAAAACGACGGATAATTGAATTATTATACTACTACTCATAAACAATGTCGCAGTTCAGCCAGTACAGGTGACCAGTTTTAGTGCATGGCCACGAGTTAACGGGTCCTACTTAACTACGCCTGCAGTAATTAAGTGTACACCTGCCATCGAGCATTATTATTTAGGTTTTTTGTGTAATATAATGTAAAAAGAGTTTTAGAAGGAATTCTATTCCAAGTCAAATGCGCCCCCTCCCATATTATTGGTCAACTGGTCCCCACTTTTTTGGTCAGTGGGTCCCCAATATGGAAATCTGTATGTTCAATTGTCATGAATTATAATATATGAAATAATTACATATAATGTGTGACAACTCGGACAATAACCAATTGACGACTTTCCAATTTAAAGGGGAAGGAAACCCTCCAAACATCTTTGCAGAAGATTCTTATATAAATTTATTTCTAACTATGTTCGTGTTACAAAATTGCACAGTAAAGAAATAAATCAATATTTTGTTATATTTTAGTTTCGTTTAAATTCTCAATACATGAGGAAAGTTGGTTATTTCGTATAATCTAACTTGGTATTTCAGCACTTGACTGATTGTGACGTCATAATAAGATGTATTGATGACGTTGACTATACATGAATTCTTCCACAAACAACAAGTGACGACACTAAAATTTGAATTGAAAATATTATTTTATAAATTGTAAAATATTGTTCTTGTTACTTCATTTTTACTATAGAATTTAAAATACAAGGTTTGTTTTCAATTGTTGGTTAGATTATTGGATATAAAGAACTTTGGATCGTTTTACGCTGCAACATAAACCGCTTCATGGTTTATTCAGCGTAAATCGACCCAAAGTCGTTTATATCCAATAATCTAACCAGCAATTGAAAACAATCCTTAAATAATAAATTTTGAAATTCCCACCTCCATGTAGGCAGCCATTACTGTGTGATCTGCGACGTCACACCTTCTATTCGATTTACCCGTCTCTGCATCTGCTTATATTATTTTTAACTTTCCAAAATATTTATAACTGATAAAATTGATATGGTAAAGAAAAACAGCTAAAACCAGATGGGTCTTCATAAAAAAGATCGTATTTCTGAAGATATTGAATTCGAGAAGCATTAGGCTTTTAGCATATTCAGACAGAAGGGGGGTCTCAGAAGTTGTATTTCATACATACCGGAGTATTTCATACATACCGGACCGGTACAAGTTTGGAAATCAGCACAAAATGCAGACCACAAAAGAAAATGTTTGTATAGAATTCGACTTTGTGCAAAATAACTTGAAGATCACAATTGCGTAACAATGCAATCAAATACTACAATCTTGATGTTACATTTATACAGTCGCAGGGATCCTCACAACGCGTCTAGATGCATATTGTAGGCGTCTTTTCAGTTCTGGACGAAACTTTTCAACATCTAACGTGTCCTAGTACGCGTCCGTGTCGTTGTCAGATGCGTATGAATTTCCGTCATGTCAGTTCTGTCTCCGATGCGTGATTACATATTCTTACAAATGGTGATCAATTTTTACCTGTTTAGTTCGATTCTCAGCAGGTAGCAATCACTCGGGCCGCAAATATGCTTTAATTAAGATGTTTATTGAACAATAAACGTGCAGTGTTGATGGAGACTTTTTATAGTTTAAATTAACCGTTGACAATACACTCGTTTCAAATTTTAATACACGGTCGGAACCTTGCACTTGCAGTTGCACTCCTTATGATTTTTTTGTAAAGTAAGAATTCTTGACCGGTACAAAGATATCTTCAATATGAACATTAATTAGTTATCTAATAAACTTTTATTTTTTCTATACATCAAAAAGATCTTCTATAGACTAGGATCTGAAAAAGGGGGGTGGGTGGGTAATAGTTGTTTGGAATAAATATTATATCCAGGTAAGACAAAAGTCTCTCTTTAATGGGCAAACATCAGCATGTTTCAAGTAATGAGTGCAGTTCAATCATATTCCAAAAGACTTATATCAGCTACTAATGATATAAAATAGCATGGGATAAACATTCTACAAGCCATATTAATTCTTTTTATGAAAAGACATTTAATGGGTCGGTCATCAAAGAAAACGGTTGTATTCAAGCACTTAGCTGGACTCATATGCGATATGTGGGAATCATGAAAAGTTTTTTGGGCTCACCACTTTCAAAAGTGATGAGTCCTGGACTCAACATAACAAAATCCTACAAGTATCACAGAATCCGATTCCCTGATGATCACTGATGTTTAATAAAATACTGCGACTGCCAGAAGATTTGAACAATTATTTTTCGTGATCTACTTCCAGGTATTTTATTACTTAAATTTGAGCAATTAATAGTTTGGAAGATGGCACAATTTAGTGCAGATGAAATCAAAATAATATGAATATATACATCGCAATGTCTATCTTTAACCGGAATAGTAGGAATGACGTAGACAATTGCACTGTTTGCAATCTTCAATGCAAAAGAGCGCCAAAATATGTCAATGCACATGAGCCAGCGGAAAATTCAAAAACTGTATTTAATATTTTTCAACTTACCTTGTAAAATTTTTAACACAACACCTTTACATAGTTAATCTTATTTTTAACTTTTTTTCTTTCAGTTGAGCTTAAATTTCTTTTGTGGTTTCCTTCTCCCTTAAAAAAATATGCCACCTAGTGTCAACTTCCGGTACTAAAAACTGTGACCCTAGTCACATTGTTCCTGTTGAAAACATTTGAAATGGACAATTGTCTTTGGTAATTTTCATGCTTCAGGTGTATGACAGGTGTTAATATCTGAGTGATGTAATTAAAACCCCCTGTTGTGTAAACGTGATCCTAAATTAATTAACCAATGTTTATTTCCCCATTTACCTGATGCTTATCTGAGGTAAAACCCCAGATGTTTTGTAGCTTGAATAAACACACTTACCAGTGACATCTGTGTTCTAACTAACCTGTTGCCTGTGGCTATAGTAACATCGGTAGCTGGTCAAATCGCCCCACTGTAAAAACGCCCCCACCTAAAGTCAAATCGCCCCACTTGACAAAATCGCCCCCACCAAAAACGCCCCCACTTTAAGCAAAATCGCCACCACTTAACAAAATCGCCACCATCTTCAGCAAAATCGCCCGTCTTACCAAAAGTACTATATTATAACATTGTCAACTTGTATAAATATTTTCTACTTTCAGAATTTAATTGTCGCTGTTTAAAAGTTAGAAATGTTTTGTTAATAATGATCGATTACATTTGTGTATGTCGTTATTTTGCTTTAATAATTATACAATTATGATAATAACCTTAATGAACTCTATCAGTAATGATTCTTTTGTAATTACGATTAAATAATCAAAGATTTGTTAATCTTAATCAACACATCAAAATGTATACAACCTTACAAATTAATAGTTAATTATGGTTAAAAATTCCGATAAAGGCATTTGAGTAAAGTTTGTTATTGTAAGCAAACAAGCCATAAGCTTGTCCAAGCTGAAAACGATGATATATAATATGTTCCTTCCTGAACTCTCATTATACACAATGGCTAGTTACTGTATAGAGTGTTCCGAGACCGTCCGACCAAGACAAGAGGCTGTTCAATGCGACGATTGTGAGAAATGGCAGCACCGCAAATGTGGTACAGGCATTGACAGAGACATGTATAGACGGATAGTAAAAGGTGACGAGACCTTTACTTGGTTTTTTACAAATTGCACACCCAAACCTTCTTCAGAAAGTACCAGACTATCACTACCATATCTGGACCAAAACTGTTCTCAGCCTGAAATTGTCACCATGAATCAGTCAACAGAGCAGCCTGACCAGTCAGCAGACAGGCCAGCATTAGTTTCTGATCATTCAGATTGTGACTCACCCGATGTGAACGTCAGCTATTTCAACGTCAGTGTCTCTTATGTGCAACCAAGTGTACATCGTGAAGAGTAAGTATATTTTTGCTTATTTACCTGGCATGTGGACCGCTTATTTTATTTTTTGTTTTGTTTTGAATGGTGTTTTAACCAATGTAGTCCTTAACATAATTAAACTATTAATTCCGATCTTTTGATATTGCAGTTCAATTGCCGATGACAGCGTCCGAAACATGGAATATAAATTGCTTAAATATAATAAATATGTAATATACATAATTACATTACAAAATTGCTTAACGCTCAACGTCTATCAAGGAATATTTCAGCTATATGTATAATTAATAAATCTATGTGCATGATTATACCAATGTAGTCCTTAACATAATTAAACTATTAAGGCAGTCGTCCAAACCAGGGTTATCTGATTCGGACTGCAAATCGTGTACGACAGACCAGAAGAATCAACCAATTTGGAGTTTGAGGTAGCTGAAATTCCAAAGTTGTTCAATCAGCTATTGAGTATGTATAAGAAATTAAAATATATATATATATATATAGATTATAATGCGTTTTACTTTATTATTCATTTAATTGTATTACATTTTACCTTTTTACTTATTATATTATATTGAATTTTACTTTTAGTTGGCTTACAACTTTATACCAGAGGAATTTTTGGTGAAAGACATCCACGTCGACAGCTATCGCCATCTGGTGTTCCATACTACTGACCAATTAAAGATACTGACAGCTACTAAGACTTGGTATATGGATGGAACCTTTAAGATCGTACGCCAACCTTTTGTTCAGATGTTTTCAATCCATGCGTTCCTAAGTTGCGGTGACGGTACTAAGCAAGTTCTTTTGGTGTTCTGTATGATGTCAAGAAAACATGCAGTAGATTATCGTGCTGTAAGTTCTTTCATTTTTCTATTGAAATTTTAATATGATAACGTTACCAAATTCCAAAAATAATTTTTTATTTACATCATGATCTCATTTTAAGTACCAATTTCCAAATAATTTTTTTAATTTGTTTTAATCATGATCTCCTTTTAATTTCAGGTACTAGACAGTGTGGTGGAGTGTATGCCCCGTCGTCCAGCGGTACAAACAGTTGTTGCAGACTTTGAAAAGGGTATTTGGAAAGGTGTTCAACGTGCTATTCCAGGTGTTACTATACGGGGTTGCAACTTCCATTTCACCCAAGCTGTCTGGCGTCGTATTCAGAAATATGGACTTGCCGTAAGTATTATAACATAATTAACTATTACAGATAAGAACAACTTAATATTTGAAATATCATATAAACAATTGATTAAAATAAAAAAAAAGAACAATTTCAACCAATATGTCCTTATTTAAATATAAATATTTCAGTAACAGTACGTATACACACAGTCGTCATATATATATATATAGCAAATTATATGAATTTTCCTTCTTTTTATTACAGTTTGCCTACTTTAAACGTGACGGGGTATTCAAGTTCTGCAAAAAGCTGATGTCACTAGCTTACCTTCCAGAGCCACACATCAGACCAGCATTTGAAAAGCTAACCGCAGACATCAAGGACCCGTCACTTCTGAAGCTCGTCAACTACGTTGCGAAGACATGGTTGCATAGCAAAGTTTACAAGGTTTCCTCATGGACAGTCTTCGGTCAGCCAACACGCACAAACAACGATGTTGAGGGCTGGCATCGAAGATTGAACAAGAAGAACTATGACCAGGCACCACCCATGTACACCTTGATTCAGCGACTCCCTCTACAACGGAAGCTGGTATCTGAAGGCAAGCTGTCTCGGTTGCAGAGAAAACGTGCCCGCACTACCCAGGCCCAGATATTTGCACTTTGGGACCAGTATAACGCCAAAGAAATCAGCACCAACAGGTTGCTACAGCTGTGCAGTGCCATCAACGGACCAAGTCAAGAATAGACTATACAATTAACATTGTTATTGTAATATGTATCTACCTAGCTGATGTTAACTAGTGCATTTTAAAAACCAATAGTGCATAATGTATTGTTTAATTTAGCTCATGTTTAAAAGTGCATATTATAAAAACAATAGTGCATCATGTTTAATGTATTGTTATCTTGTTATCTGCTAAAATAAAAAATAAAAAACGAAATTGTTGTTGTCGTATCATCTTCTTTTCCTAATATAAGAAGAACGATTAAAAACTGAAAACATATAAACGTTTCTGCAGCTTATCTTAACTGAGATCATAACAAAGAAGAAAAGAAATTATGCATGCACTAATTAGCGGTTTCTGTCAGTGGCGCGATTTTGTTAAATGTGGGGGCGTTTTTACACAGAGAGATTTTACAGTGGGGGCGATTTTGCTTAAAGTGGGGGCGTTTTTGGTGGGGGCGATTTGACTTTAGGTGGGAGCGTTTTTACAGGGGGGCGATTTTACAGTGGGGGCGATTTTGCAAAAAGTTGGGGCGTTTTTGACGGGGGCGATTTTACCGTGGGGCGATTTGACTTGTATTCGTAACATCCACTAATGAGGTTAATTACTAATAGATGAAAATTTAATTGGAATAGACAAAAAATACAAAAACAATGCAAATCTTTATTTCAGTATCATAGTCTTTTAGTAATGATAGCCATAGTTTTTTTAACTGAAGTAAAAGGGGAGATAAATCATGTAAAACTGGAAATGGGTAAATTTGAACTACACAAATTCAGACCATTTCATATTCGGACCTTTGCCAATTCAGACTTCCAATGTTAATGTTATCAGTTATTTAAAGATTAGTTGCTGATTGATTGTTTCATTTTACTTATACAAAAGATATAAGATCTGCATTTTAATATATTCACTTCCCTTGAATTGCATTTAGAGTTGATAAGTCACATTTTAATATGATGTTTCTAATACAATAAAAAAAGAAATACAGAAGAATTTTGTTATGCCATGCTTTACCATCTCACAGTACTGATTCTGTGTTATACCTGTAATTTAATTGCAGATTATTTACATAATTTGAAAATTATGACACGCATGAATAATAAAATTATAGAATTAGATTATACTAGTACATATATCTGTTACCAATTTTCTTGGTATATCATAATTTAAATTGAGCCAGCCTTTACATAACACAATATTACTGGCAATAGAATATGCTGTTGTACTAGTATATTGTACCTGCCAATATAATGATTAATTTAAGAATTTATTAAATTATTTTATGCGTATATCCTTAACAATTCTAAAAAAAATATAAGAACATACTAGTACTAGTAAATGAAAAATAATAAAATTTACCAGTGTTGCATAATTCTATGCTGTGACTTTCGCATTTGTCACACTGTAAAGCGTGATACTTTTCAGTGGCAATCTACACAATGGTTTGATGCATCCATTTTGGAAACAACAAGAACAGATTGGAAATGGTTTTATTTATTATATCTTCAAAGTCGGCTGTGTGTTGTTTCAACACTTCTATTGAGAAAATATACTTTGAATGCAAAACCAAAGGAAGCCATAGCTTGATCATGTTTGTACACCTCATAATTTGGTTAATTATAAACAACAAACTTTGTAGGGACATGTAGGTAGGTTGATTTTTTGTCTCGCCTGCGTCGAGAGTTGCTGGAGGCGAGACATATGTATGGGAATCCGGCGGCGGCGGCGTAAACACTTGACATCTTGCTTCATATATTTGTAAGCCCAAGCCCTAGGTCCATCAAATTTGGTCCAGAGGTAGCTTATGATGAGTACTTGCCAGTCAGTCACCTGTCACTTGACCTTGAACTCAATTTCACAGTCCATCGACTACGTTAAAGTTTTTGGGTTACGACAGTTCCTCTGTAACTATTTATGGTAGGATGACAATATTTGGTGTATAGGTTGCTGATGAGTAGTACATGACTGTCTGGTAGGTGTCACCTGACCTTGACCTCAATTTCATGGTCCAGCGACTACGTTAAAGTTTTTGGGTTACAACAGTTCCTCGCTAACTACGCATGGTAGGATGACAATATTTGGTGTATAGGTTGCTGATGACTAGTACATGACTATCTGGTAGGTGTCACCTGACCTTGACCTCAATTTCACGGTCCAGCGACTACGTTAAAGTTTTTGGGTTACGACAGTTCCTCTGTAACTATGCATGGTAGGATGGCAATATTTGGTGTATAGGTTGCTGATGACTAGTACATGACTGTCTGGTAGCTATAGGTGACACCTGACCTTGACCTCAATTTCACGGTCCAGCGACTACGTTAGAGTTTTTGGGTTACGACAGTTCCTCTGTAACTACTTATGGTAGGATGACAATATTTGGTGTATAGGTTGCTGATGACTAGTACATGACTGTCTGGTAGGTGTCACCTGACCTTGACCTCAATTTCACGGTCCAGCAACTATGTTAAAGTTTTTGGGTTACGACAGTTCCTCTGTAACTACGCATGGTAGGATGACAATATTTGGTGTATAGGTTGATGATGACTAATACATGACTGTCTGGTAGGTTCCACCTGACCTTGACCTCAATTTCACGGTCCAGCAACTACGTTAAAGTTTTTGGGTTAGGGCTGTTCCCCTGTAACTATGCATGGTATGGTGACAATAATTTGTATACAGGCCGCTGCTGATATTTAATGCTATTTACGTAATGCTTATGACGAAATTTATTTTCGTTACTGATGCGGAATGCAGGCGAGACGTTTTTTTCTGTGTCCACACTTGTTTTTTTTTTTATGAAAGTACTTGTAAGGTTTGGTAAGTCAGAGTGTTTAATATTTATACACAAAGAGAAAATGGTTCATAAAAGGTTTGAAAGTTGCTAATCTTTCTGGTTACTGCTTATGCACTACGTAATATTCAATTGAAGTGCTTCTCAGTAGCTGGATAGGGCACATATTTTTCAGCAGATTGGTTAGTGTTGCCTTGCAGAAGGTATGTACCTTTATAAACATCTACTTTTTTTCTTGATTTTTATGCAGTACCGTCTTTTGGTGTGTATAATGCGCACATTTATTCTTCTGGAACATTTTTTTAAATCCACGTGCGCATTATACATACGAGTATGTACTTTTCACTTTTTTTCAGGTACAACCAGAGTTCCGGAACGTAACTTCGTTTCCATCACCGTTCTGGCCAAGCATATTCAAGTTGTGTGTGCAACGTATTTTTGTATAATAAATGTGAATAACAATTATAATTTAACATTAAACTGATTTAAAATTGGTAGAAAAAGTGTTTTTGTTTCGAGTATAAACAATAAAAACAGTATTTAAGATTAATTAAAATTTTTAATAATTATCAAAACAATAACAATACTGGTATTTCATTATCACTAATTACAGAAGTTCAATAAACATGATCGAATATAAAAATAAAAT
Organism: Limnoperna fortunei; assembly: GCA_944474755.1. Taxonomy (NCBI): domain Eukaryota; kingdom Metazoa; phylum Mollusca; class Bivalvia; order Mytilida; family Modiolidae; genus Limnoperna; species Limnoperna fortunei. The sequence continues at coordinate 112,406,709 of OX104112.1, read as the reverse complement.
ACATTATTCGGCAATATGTCGTTACAAAATTAAACAATATTTGTCAATTTTCTGAATTGTCAATTAAAAATTTAAAATCCCCGGAATTCTTCTTCGTCTTCGCTATCATCTTTGAAGAGACGGTACATATGCTGAAGAACTGACAAAGGAGTATCTTCTTCATCATGGTAATAAAGATCCTGCTCGTCGTCATCTTCTTCGGTTACGCTAACTGTTGAGTCCGCAACCAGATCTTTCCAAACGATGTCATCTTCGGAGCCATCTAATGCGTTCGATATCGTACATTTCTTGAATGCGTTGACGATGATCTTTGGATCCAACTCTTGCCATGCCTCAACTATCCATGCACATATGGTGGGTAAATCTGCTTTTCTCATTCTGCCACCAGCTGTGAAGGAGTGGTCGTCTGATTGGATCCAGGTGTTCCACTTTTGTCTCAAGGCTGTTTTCATCGGCTTATTGATGCTGACATCGAGTGGCTGCAGTATGGATGTCATACCACCAGGAATAATAGCCAGGTCTGTTCTCTGGTCACAGAGTATGGCCTTTACATTGTCACTACGATGACAGCGGAAGGCATCTAGCACTAAAAGGCTTCTTGTAAGGCCTGCTCCTGGTCGTCGTCCCCATACACGATTCAGCCAATCTTTAGTGATGCGATCATCAAACCAACCCTTTTCGTGCACTTGCACTATAATGCCTTTTGGAAATGGAAGTTTGGGTATGGTCTTCCTCTTAAAAACTACATATGGAGGTAGTTTACCGCCATCTGCTGTGCACGCTAACATGACGGTAAAGCGGTTCTTCTCGTTGCCCGTAGTTTTTATGCTGACCGAGGAAGATCCTGTTGGTGCAATTGTGGTCTCTGAAGGGAGGTCAAATGTAAGAGGCGTTTGATCAGCATTCCCTATTTGTGATAGGTGGTAGTTTTCCTTCTTTCCAAGTTTTATTATGAAAGACTGGAATTTTGTCAACTGCTCTTCATAATCTGCAGGCAATTTTTGGGCGATGTGTGTTCTGCGACGGATTGATAGATTGTTTCGTCGAAGGAAGGCATATGACCAGTCTACAGATGCACGGAACTGAGTTTCATCCCTCTGTTTAGCTACATGTAAACCTTTAAGTCTCAACTCAGTTGTAGAAATTCCGTAGCCTTGTAATCTACGGTCGGTAACCCATTTTAAAAGATCGGCCTCAATTTCTGGATAATGTACTGCACTACCTCGGTTTGCCATTTTAGTTTTAGGCATCTGTTTCAAACGATCTTTTTGATTTCTCCAGAGACGGACATTTGATTCATTAACGCTAAATTCTCGACCGGCTGCTCGGTTGCCATGAGCTTCTGCATAAGCAACGACTCTTAATTTTTCTTTCGCAGTGAATGAATTTCTAACTTTACCCATCTTCTGGTAACGAAAATTCGGAGGTTAATTTCTTCGACAGTGGGTGAACGTTATATACATCTCTTACAGCTTTGTTTATACAACTGAGTATACTTCAAAGAAAATAATTAATTCTTTGATCACTAATAATGTATTAATTAACGGTAACTTGGTCTCATTTGCAATGATTGCATGAGATTCATGGCAAAGCTGACCTCATTGTTTATACAATGTTTATACACTTAAAACGAAATTGCAAAAATGTTTTAATTAGTAAGAAAAACAATTCTTTTATTTTTTTTATTAAGATGTTATCACATTTGGTAGCTTTTGTTCAATAATATTTTATACCTTTCCGTATAGATGTTACCGGAAATGGTCTCATTTTATAGTTACATGACGAACTTCCTGTTGACAAATTGACAGTAAAGTTCGTGCGTGTTATACATACGAACTAGACTTTTTTCAAAATTCTTAAAGCAGAAAAGGGGGTGCGCATTATACACAAATGCGCATTATACACACCAAAAGACGGTAATAAATATGTTATGAGTAAAAGAACAAAAAAATGGTAAACTCAGTGTGAACCTTATTCATAACAAAACAAGTTGCAATATTTAACAAATTTAATTAACAACAATTTAATAAAAAAAACAGAATAAATTAACAATATTGTTTAACAGAAGAATTTGGAATAAAGAATTATAATATATCAAGAGAAAATAATCATCAGGGAGCTTATTAACAAAGCATCCAGAAACATTGCAAAGTCAGACTTGAAAAAGTTGAAAATGCTATTAACAAAGCACCCTGAAAGTTCCACATCAGTAAAAAGTTGCATAAATATTTCGGAAAGGTACTAGTAGAAAAAATGGCTGGGAATCTAGACCTGACATAAACTTTGTGGAAACTGGAATTTGTTGAAGTGGACACCTTGTTTTAAACTTTTCACATTTCTATCTTCTTCTCCAAAACCAACAACAACATATTGCTTATTTGCCAATCAGGGCACCCACATGAGGCAGTAAAATTACATTAATAAAAGACATAAGAATAATAAAATATACAAATTGGGGTTGATTATCAATGATTGGTAAATAGAAAGCAAATGACAGTTTGATTGATTGATTGACCCAGTTTTTGCCAGATATATATAGCAATACTCCTGGGCGGCATAACACCATCCTATGACTTCAGTTTAATTAACAATATCGAAAACCACTTGGCCAATAATTACCAACTTGCCAGGAATATAATTGTGTATTGGGCGGTTCTTTACAAAGTTTGAGTTATTTGTGCCGATCCAATATCCAAGATGGCCGCTATTGAGGACTTGGTTTAACATAAGCCCCTATGGGAAAATATACAAACAACTTCTTCGCCAAAACTGTTCCACACAATGAAACCAAATTATGCAAAAATGAAGCTTGGATTGTTATCTTATTATTTAGAGTTTTTTGAGCCAGTTGGAAATTCAACATGGCTGCAAGGGCCATTAATGTGTTCTGATTGGCTGAATTTCAAAATTCTTCTTTTCACAGACCTCTTGGCAGATTGATTTGTAATATTGCAGAAATGTACCTTAAATGGTACTCTACAAAGTTTTAATTTTTTGTACCTATCGAAAATCCAAGATGGCAATGCAAACATCTTAAATTTTGTTTAACATAGGTCCCTATGGGAAAATCATACAAACAGCTTCTTTTCTGGAACTGATCCACACAGTGAAACCAAATTATACAGAAATGAAGCTTGGATAATTATTTTAATATTTTTTAGGCCAATAAGAAATTCAACATGGCTTCCAGGGCCATTAGCAAGTTCTAATTGGCTGAATTTAAACATTCTTCTCACAAACCGCATTGCAGATTAATGTGAAATATTGTAGCAATATGCTTTAGATGGTCATGGTCATATACAAAGTTTTTGTTTTTTGCACCGATCCCAAATCCAATATGGCCACCACTTTGGAACACAGCTTAAGGGGATGCAGGACACTTTCACGGAAAATAATGTGTCGATGAATTTTGTTTGAATTTGCCATATACAAGTAATCATAATTCAAGTTAAATTTTTTTTTTTGTGGGACAAAACTGGTCAAAAAGTGCTAAAAAATTGGGGTTTTTTTGACAATTATCTCCCTTTTAAAAAATTTCATTTTCATTATTTTTGCCAATACTGAATTCATTTATGCGAAAACCTTTTATTTCAACTATTAATAAATTGAAGTAATACTATAGGTATAAGTCTTTCATTATTACTTAAAATTTTATGGAAATTAAGAGTTAAATGACAGAAATTATTATTAAATTTACCATAAATGTGATATCTATTGTGCAATTTTCACAAAATATGGCGGATGGTGTCCTGCATTACTTTTACATAAGATCCTATGAGAAAACCATATAAACAGTTTCTCCTCTGAAACTGTTTCACACCATTAAACCAATTAATGCAAAAGTGAATCTTGCATACTAAGTAGCTATCTTATTAGATAGTTTTAAGAGATTTTTTTTCAAGCTGATAGGAAATTCAACATGGCTGCCAGAGCTGCAAATTCATTCTGATTGGCTCAAAATTTGTTTTCTCACAAACCGCTATGCAGAAAGAATTGTGATATTGTAGAAATGTACCTCAGATGGTCCTCTACTAATTTTTTTTGTGACGATCCAAAATACAAGATTGCTGCCACCATGGAACACCGGGATTCATAATCCAACACGGATGCCATTATGTAACATAGGACTGTATGGATAAAGCATAAAAACAGCTTCTTCTTAGAAACAGCATATTTGCATAAACTCTGTTACATTAAATATTAAAATTTGCAAGAAAATTTATGTCTCTTAAAAAGTTTTTTTGTTAGTCATGTGAGCGATACAGGCTCTTAAGATCCTCTTGTTTTAGACCTCGTCGTTACTTTTTATGACATAGTCATGTGATATGCTTCCTTTCATAATATAACTAGATGCCATGATAAAGCTGAAAATAGCCTTGACGAAATCAACATTAATCATTACATTTTATCTGATATATTTTACTATTTATATATTTGTTGACTTGAAATTACAATGATTGGTATTCTAGTAAAGTGCCTTTGATGGTCTTTGATAAACAAAACATGCAGTAAAGCAATTGCCTGTCTTTCATAGGGGTGTACTCCGTCTAGTTAGGTTTTTATTCAATGAGGTCCATGTTAAAAACTGCTGGTTGTTCTCTTTATGAGATGAAGTATTTGGTTGAATGGTTATTTCATGCACGTTCAAATTCATTCCACATCTAGTATTTCATATTTGTAAAAAAATTTTCTGTATAACCATTTTTATAAATGTTTCATTGAGTATGTGTGGTGAATTTTACAAGGATTTGAGTTTGAAACAAACAGTTGTATAAAGATTATTAAAAATAAGAATAAAGATATTTACTACTTTCTAGTATATCCATAAATCTCGCGGTTTACAGAATCCTTTGGTACCAGCTGTGTGAAATAATAGGTCAGGGTTTTATCTATGCGGCTGTTCTATCCTTTAGTTCGGTTGTTCAATAAAATGGCTGGAATACTAGTAATTTTAACCAAAAAAAAATTGTTGAACATAATTATGGACAGGAATGTATTTTATAGCAATTCAACTTCTTTTAAAACTATTTGAAGGATATTTTATGTAATTTTATGTTCATTCCCCTTGTTAATTGGGACCATACCCAGGGAGGGTTCCCTATGCTTGACCTACAGAGCTGGGTAGACCCTCTCGTTTGGATGTTGTCAGGTCAAGGTACTGAAGCCTGGCTGTGGACCATAGTGAGTAACATGTTTTGAGAGTTTTGTTTTGTAGATTTCTATAAAGAGTAGGCTCATTGTAGCCACTGCAAAAGGCTTAGTTCTCCGTCCCTACCTAAAACTCCATACCTTTCCAGTAAGCAGTCTAAATCATGTCCCCTGTGTCCTATCTCAGCCCCTTTTTCTGTTGCTTAATTGTTTGATAACTTATTCTCATCCTAAATATATCTAGGTGCAAAGCAAACATCCAATCAATCAAAACTCTGTTAACGTTTATTGTATGTTATATTGTAACTAAATGTATAATACTATTATTAGTACATGTAAAAATTACATTGGACATTTTCATTTGTTTCCATTTGAAATACATAAAAGGTCTAGGAAAAAAGGTTAATTTCTTAAATGAATTATAACCTTCCTGTACTTTGTTACAAAATTAAAGCCAAGGTCAAATTTGACTTCTTTGAAGCTCTAACTAGTCTTTTCTCTGTCTGTGTCATAATTCTCCTAAATGACGTCATTTCTTTAGGAATAATAGCAGGTTTGTATTACAGCATGGCTATTTAACTGGCACGCAACAATCAACTGAACAACTTCCAAAAGTGAGACAGCAGCTTCCATGGTTAATGAAATGTGACACATTAAGAGATGTCACATGTTGTTGTCTGACATGTGGAGTATTAGAACAGAGGGGAAGGAAGGAAAAAAAGAAAGAAAGAGAAAACGTTCCTTTTTATTCAACTTTGTTATTGTAAATGTGACATTAATTAGATCTCAAGGACCCTTATGTCAATGAATAAAATATCATAAAACATAATAAACTGTATAAATAATCTAAACTATTCCACTGAACAAGTATCACATGATGTTCAAATTTAATAATTTTCTTAGAAGTCATCTCAAAATGTATTTAAAAAAGAGTCTTGGATACTTTTTTGCTAAATTAACAAACCATATTTTATACTAGTACATGTAGTTATAAGGATTTTTAATTCCTCCCAAAAAAGGAATGAAGGATAACTTATAATTTTGAAAAATTTGCAAGGAAATGACAATGTTTTGTTACACACAATTAAAAAATTTTTTTTCATATATTTGTATATAATTACTTGGGTTATTGATCAACATGTACACTAATAGTGATGTTATTGCAGAAAGACTGAAGAAACCCAATTAAGAACGGCAAAGTTTCTGGAACCTTTAGGAATAACATCTAAATGTTTCGGATCACTTTTGGTAAAATTATGGAAACTTTACATGTTTGCGGAAGTTTCCGGAAGCTTTGTGAAATAGTTCTTGGTGGATATTTAATATTCAGTATAAGTTTTGGGAGAAATTTGATATTCAAAAAAAGGAAGTATTTGTAAATATATTGGGACTTTTAAGGACTAGTATAACAGACACTGTTTTACATGTATATACCTTAAATGAAATTTCAGAATCAGTAACAGCTCAAGTTTAGGGAGAATTTAAAGACAAGAATATGTGCATAAAATTTTATGATCTAGATAAATATTTAAGGATCAGTTTAAAAGAATGTTTTATACATTTTGTGAGAAATTGTGAAAAGCTAGACAGTGATTATACATTTTATGTCGAAATTGAAGGATAAATTGAAATCAAACAACTTATAATTTTAGAGAGAAATTTACCAATTGGAATACAAAGAGTATTTATACATTTTCAGGGAAAATAGGAATAAAAGACAATTTTTTATACATTTTGGGAGAAATCAAACAGTTATTAAATGTAAAACAATTACACTTTGGGAGAAATTTAACAGTATGAGAAGTAAAACATTTTTGGGGCAAATTGTATAAAACTGCTGTGTCTATAACATCAGTTTTTATAAAATAGCTGATAAATTGAACAATTGGAATATAGGATAGTGATTACACATTTTATATAGAATCTTAAGGATTGGTTTAAAACATAGTGTTTTATACATTTTGTGAGAAATTTAACAATTATTTTGTATGAAACAATGACAATATGGGGAAATTTAACAATATGAAAATTATACATTTTTGGGGCAAATTACATGAAACTTCTGATATTTTTATATATACATGAACAATGTATGACACATTTAAATATTGGAATATAAAGGCGTAGGGTATTAATACATTTTATAGGGGACTTTAAGGATCAGTATAGAAGGCAGTGTTATGTTCATTTCGGGAGAAATTTAAGAATAACTTTATATGAAACAATTACACTTTGGGAGAAATTTTACAATATGAGAAGTTACTTATCTTAGGGTCAAATTATATGAAACTGTTGATATCTTTTTAGGTAGAGTAATTAGTTGATATAAAACAGCTGAGAAATTGAACACTAAGAATATATGAGAGTGATTATACATTTTCTGAAGAATCTTTAGGATTGCTGTAATAGACAGTTTTATGCATATTGGGAGAAATTTAAGTATTTTATATGAAACAATTATACTTTGGGAGAAATTTAACAATATGAAAAGTAATACATTTTTGGGCTGCATTAAATGAAACTGTAATATCTTTACATATACATTAATATGTATGACAAAATTTGAATATTCGTATATAAAGGCCAAGGGTGTTAATAGATTTTATAGGGAACTTTAACTATTAGTATAAAAGACCATGTTTTATACAAATTATATGAAACTGTTGATATCTTTACATGTATAGTTTATATTAACAGCTGAGAAATTTAACATTTAGAAAATAAGATCGTTATTACACATTTTTCTGAAGATTCTTTAGGATTGGTATAAAAGACAGTGTTTTATACGTATTGGAAGAAATTTAACAATTTTTTTATATGAAACAATTACACTTTGGGAGAAATTGAACAAGATGGGAAGTTACACATTTGGCCACATTACATGAAACTGCCTAAATCTTTACATATATATGAATATTTTTTAATTTCGTTTAAATACTCAATACATGAGCAAAGTTGTTTATTTCATATAACTTGGTTTTTCAGTACCTGACTGATTGTGACATCAGATGTATTGATGATGTTGACTATATATGAATTCTTCCGCTAACAAAAAGTGATGAAACTAAAATTGTGAATTGCAAATATTATTTACGCTCTTGTTACTTCATTTTTACTACAGAATTTAAAATATAAGGTTTGTTTCCAATTGTTGGTTAGATTATTGGATATAAACGACTTTGGATCAATTTACGCTGCAACATAAATCACTTCGCAGTTTATTCAGTGTAAATCGCCCCAAAGTTGTTTATATCCAATAATCTAACTAGCAATTGAAAACAATCCTTAAATGTATGACAAATTTGAATATTGGGATATAAAGGCCTATGGTGTTAATACATTTATATCAACAATAACACTTTGGGAGAAATTATACAATATGAGAAGTTATAAATATTTGGGTCAAATTATATGAAACTGCTGATATCATCATTTGTATAGTTTATATAAAACAGCTGTGAAATTTAACAAGTAGAATATAAGAGATTGATTATACATTTTCTGAAGAATCTTTTGGATTAGTATAAAAGACGGTGTTGTATACATAATGGGTGTAATTAAACAATTATTTTATATAAAACAATTAAACTTTGGGAGAAATTAAACAATATCAGAAGTGATTCATTTTTGGTCCACTTTACATGAAACTGCTAAAATTCTTCATATAAATGAATATGTATGGAGAATTTTATTATTGGGATATTAAGGCCTAGGCTGTTTATATATTTTATAGTGGGACTTTAAGGATCTGTTTTGAAACATTTTGGAAGAAATTTAGGAATAACTTTATATAAAGCAATTACACTTTGGGAGAAATTAAACAATATGAGAAGTCATACATTCTTGGAGGCAAATTATATGAAACTACTGATGTCTTTACATGTATAGTTTATATAAAACAGCTGAGAAATTTAACAATTAAAAATAAGACAGTGATTATACATTTTCCGAAGAATCTTTAGGATTGGTATAAAAGACAGTGTTTTATACATATTGGGAGAAATTTAACACTATCAGAAGTTATTCATTTTTGGTCTCCTTTACATGAGACTGCTGATATTTTTACATATAAATGAATACGTATGGAGAATTTAAATATTGGGATATTAAGGCCTAGGGTGTTAATACATTTTATAGTGGACTTTAAGGATCAGTATAAAAGACAGTGTTTTATACATTTTGGGAGAAATATAAGGATAACTTTATATAAAACAATTACACTTTGGGTGAAATTAAACAATAAGAGAAGTCATACATCCTTGGAGGCAAATTATATGAAACTGCTGATATGTTTACATATATATGAACATTGTAAGACAAATTAAAGTAATGGGATATTAAGGCCTAGGGCATTAATACATTTTATAGATCAGTATAAAAGTGTTTTATACATTTTGGGAGAAATTTAAGAATAACTTTTTATCAAAAAATTACACTTTGGGAGAAATTTAACAATATGAGAAGTTATACTTCTTTGGGCCAAATTACATGACACTGCTGATATATTTACATGTATTGTTTATATAAAACAGATGATGAAATTAACAATAAGAATATAAGAGAGTGATTATATATTTTCTGAAGAATCTTTAGGATTGGTATAAAAGACAGTGTTTTATACATATTGGTGGATATTTAACAATTATTTCATATAAAACAATTACTCTTTGGTGGAAATATAACAATGAGAAGTTCTTTATTTATGGGACAAATTATATGAAAGTGCTGATATCTTCACATGTATAGTTTATATAAAACAGCTGATAAATTTAACAATTCGAATATAAGAGTGTGATTATACATTTTCTGAAGATTCTTTAGGATTAATAGAAAAGACCATGTTTTATACATATTAGAAGAAACTGAACAATGTTTTTATATAAAGCAATTACACTTTTGGGAGAAAATATGGGAAGTTATACATTTTTAGGGCACATTATATGAAACTGCTGATATTTTTACATGTATATAAACATTGTAAGACAAATTTAAATATTGGAATATAAAGGCATAGGGTGCTAATACATTTTATAGTGGACTTAAATGATGAGATAAAAGACAGTGTTTTATACATTTTGGGAGAAATTTAACAATATGAGAAGTCATACATTCTTTGATGCAAATTATATGAAACTACTGATGTTTTTACATGTATAGTTTATATAAAACAGCTGAGAAATTTAACAATTAAAAAATAAGAGATTGATTATACATTTTCTGAAGAATCTTTAGGATCGGTATAAAAGACAGTGTTTTATACATATTGGGAGAAATTTAACAATTATTTTATATAAAACAATTACACTTCGGGAGAAATTGAACACTATCATTTTTGGCTGCCTTTACAGGAAACTACTGATATCTTTACATATATATCAACATTGCAAAACAAATTAAAATATTGTATATTAAGGCCTAGAACTATAATACATTTTATAGTTGACTTTAAGGATCAGTATAAGAGTGTTTTATTCATTTTGGGAGAAATTAAAGAAAAACTTTTTATCAAACAATTACACTTTGGAAGAAATTTAACAATATGAGAAGTTATACTTCTTTGGGCTAAATTACATGACACTGCTGATATAATTACATGTAAAGTTTATATAAAACAGCTGATGAAATTAACAATAAGAATATAAGAGAGTGATTATATATTTTCCAAAGAATCTTTAGGATTGGTATAAAAGACAGTGTTTTATACATATTGGGGGATATTTAACAATTATTTCATATAAAACAATTACTCTTTGGTGAAAATATAACAATATGAGAAGTTCTTTATTTATGGGACACATTATATGAAAGTGCTGATATCTTCACATGTATAGTTTATATAAAACAGCTGATAAATTTAACAATTCGAATATAAGAGTGTGATTATACATTTTCTGAAGATTCTTTAGGATTAATAGAAAAGTCCATGTTTTATACATATTAGAAGAAACTGAACAATGTTTTTATATAAAGCAATTACACTTTTGGGAGAAATTTAAAAATATGGGAAGTTATACATTTTTAGGGCACATTATATGAAACTGCTGATATTTTTACATGTATATAAACATTGTAAGACAAATTTAAATATTGGGATATAAAGGCATAGGGTGCTAATACATTTTATAGTGGACTTAAATGATGAGATAAAAGACAGTGTTTTATACATTTTGGAAGAAATTTAACAATATGAGAAGTCATACATTCTTTGATGCAAATTATATGAAACTACTGATGTCTTTACATGTATAGTTTATATAAAACAGCTGAGAAATTTAACAATTAAAAAATAAGAGTGTGATAATACATTTTCTGAAGAATCTTTAGGATCGGTATAAAAGACAGTGTTTTATACATATTGGGAGAAATTTAACAATTATTTTATATAAAACAATTACACTTCGGGAGAAATTGAACACTATCATTTTTGGCTGCCTTTACAGGAAACTACTGATATCTTTACATATATATGAACATTGTAAGACAAATTAAAATATTGGTATATAAAGGCCTAGAACTATAATACATTTTATAGTGGACTTTAAGGATCAGTATAAGAGTGTTTTATACATTTTGGGAGAAATTAAAGAATAACTTTTTATCAAACAATTACACTTTGGAAGAAATTTAACAATATGAGAAGTTATACTTCTTTGGGCCAAATTACATGACACTGCTGATATAATTACATGTAAAGTTTATATAAAACAGCTGATGAAATGAACAATAAGAATATAAGAGAGTGATTATATATTTTCCGAAGAATCTTTAGGATTGGTATAGAAGACAGTGTTTTATACATATTGGGGGATATTTAACAATTATTTCATATAAAACAATTACTCTTTGGTGGAAATATAACAATATGAGAAGTTCTTTATTTATGGGACACATTATATGAAAGTGCTGATATCTTCACATGTATAGTTTATATAAAACAGCTGATAAATTTAACAATTCGAATATTAGAGTGTGATAATACATTTTCTAATGATTCTATAGGATTAATAGAAAAGACCATGTTTTATACATATTAGAAGAAACTGAACAATGTTTTTATATAAAGCGATTACACTTTTGGGAGAAATTTAAAAATATGGGAAGTTATACATTTTTCGGGACATTATATGAAACTGCTGATATTTTTACATGTATGTAAACATTGTAAGACAAATTTAAATATTGGGATATAAAGGCATAGGGTGCTAATACATTTTATAGTGGACTTAAATGATGAGATAAAAGACAGTGTTGTATACATTTTGGGGGAAATTTAACAATATGAGAAGTCATACATTCTTTGATGCAAATTATATGAAACTACTAATGTCTTTACATGTATAGTTTATATAAAACAGCTGAGAAATTTAACAATTAAAAAATAAGAGAGTGATAAAACATTTTCTGAAGAATCTTTAGGATTGGTAAAAAAGACAGTGTTTTATACATATTGGGAGAAATTTAACAATTATTTTATATAAAACAATTACACTTCGGGAGAAATTGAACACTATCATTTTTGGCTGCCTTTACAGGAAACTACTGATATCTTTACATATATATGAACATTGTAAGACAAATTAAAATATTGGTATATAAAGGCCTAGAACAATAATACATTTTATAGTGGACTTTAAGGATCAGTATAAGAGTGTTTTATACATTTTGGGAGAAATTAAAGAATAACTTTTTATCAAACAATTACACTTTGGAAGAAATTTAACAGTATGAGAAGTTATACTTCTTTGGGCCAAATTACATGACACTGCTGATATAATTACATGTAAAGTTTATATAAAACAGTTGATAAAATTAACAATAAGAATATAAGAGGGTGATTATATATTTTCCGAAGAATCTTTAGGATTGGTCTAAAAAAGACAGTGTTTTATATATATTGGGGGATATTTAACAATTATTTCATATAAAACAATTACTCTTTGGTGAAAATATAACAATATGAGAAGTTCTTTATTAATGGGACACATTATATGAAAGTGCTGATATCTTCATATGTATAGTTTATATAACAGCTGATAAATTTAACAATTCGAATAAAAGAGTGTGATTATACATTTTCTGAAGATTCTTTAGGATTTATAGAAAAGACCATGTTTTATACATATTAGAAGAAATTGAACAATTTTTTATATAAAGCAATTACACTTCTGGCAGAAATTTAAAAATATTAGAAGTTATACATTTGGGGGCACATTATATGAAACTGCTGATATTTTTACATGTATAATAATAATAATAATAATACTTTATTTTATGAGGGTAAACTCAGTTAGCTACACTAATCTTCCCTGAGGCCCTCATATTAAACCAAAGAAAATAATGTAGTACAGCATACATTGATCAAATTGTGAGACAATTATAAACATTACATATACAGAAAATATACAAGTGTACAGAAAGTAACATACAAATTGGTGAAAAGTTATACACTGTCCTGATGGTCTGAAGAATATAATAAGTAGTTTTTAATATTTGTCTTGAATACATTGGTGCTAATAGATTCACGCACTGAAGGTGGTAAGTTATTCCATAGCAAAGGGGCTGAATATACACTTCTGGGAGAAATTTAAAAATATTAGAAGTTATACATTTTGGGGGCACATTATATGAAACTGCTGATATTTTTACATGTATATAAACATTGTGAGACAAATTTAAATATTGGGATATAAGGCAAAGGGTGTTAATACATTTTATATTGGACTTTAATGATGAGTATTAAAGACAGTGTTTTATACATTTTGGGAGAAATTTAACAATATGAGTAGTCATACATTCTTGGAGGCAAATTATATGAAACTACTTGTGTCTTTACATGTATAGTTTATATTAAACAGCTGAGAAATTTAACAATTAAAAAATAAGAGAGTGATTATACATTTTCTGGAGAATCTTTAGGATTGGTATAAAAGACAGTGTTTTATACATATTGGGAGAAATTTAACGATTATTTTATATAAAACAATTACACTTTGGGAGAAATTAAACACTATAATTTTTGCTGCCTTTACAGGAAACTACTGATAGTTTGTCAGCCTAACTTCTCTGCAATTACTGAATACAATTTTATAAAACTCCATATGGATTGAGGGTCCAATATCAAGTTGTGTATATTACGGCAATTTTTTTAACCGGAGAAATTTGTAGAAGTGATCTTCTTTTGAACTTAGAAATTTTACAATATATACCACCAAATCAGATTGTGAACGCAACTCTTCTGAAGGTACTAAACAGAATTTTATTAAACTTAGTTTGAGTTGAGGGCACAATATCACTTCCATTGTTCACATACATTTACCCTCCATTGACAATTTGGGCTACAAGGGGGGAGGGGGACATTCGTTATTGCAGTCAAAAACAAACTTTAATACATTTAAGGAGAAATTTAACGATTGCAATATAAGAGAATGTTTGTACATTTTAGGAAGATATTTAAACACCAGTATGAAAAACAGTGTTTAAAATTATCAGTATGTCTTGTCATTCGTCTGAAGACACCTTTATTTGCATACTACAACGCAAGTGTTCTGTCACTCATTCTTTTGAAAATTTTATAATTGTAGTCTTAAAATAGAGGTCAACTATTGCGACAAAAAATTATCAATTTAGAAAACCATTTTAAAGCGGTAGAAAAGGGATGGAATAACTGTAGAAAGTGTTAGTGATGGAGTAACGGAAGTCAATTAACGGAGTAACGGAAGGGAATAGAGGGTAGTAAAGTGATGGAGTAATGGAAGTAAAATTATGGAGAAACGGTAGTAACGGAATAAAAAAATGGGGAGTAAAGTGATGGAGCAATAGTAGTAACGGCATGGAACAGTAAGAAGTAAAAGTAATGGAGTAATTATAGCACAGTGATGGAGTAATGGTAGAAACGGAATTGATTAGTAGGTAGCAAAATGATGGAGTAACAGTAATAACGGAATTAAAAAGTGGTAGTAAAATAATGTAGTAATTTCCAGGTTGGTTGTAGTAGGGCATGTAATAGTATGTAGTAAAGTCATGGGCTAAGGTAGGAATTTAGTTAGTAACGTGATGGAGTGATGCTAGTAACGGAATGTAATTTAGTTAGTTAAGTGATGAAGTAATCCTAGTAACGGAATGGAATAGTATGTAGTAAAGTGATGGCGTAATGGTAGTAACGGAATGGAATAGTATGTAGTAAAGTGATGGCGTAATGGTAGTAACGGAATTAAATAGTGGGGTGTAAACTGATGGAGTAATGGTCGTAACTGATTGGAATAGTAGGTAGTAAAGTGATAAAGTAATGGTAGTAACGGAATGGAATAGTAGGTAGTAAAGTGATGGAGTAATGGTAGTAACGGAATGGAATAGTCGGTAGTAAAGTGATGTAGTAATCGTAGAAACGGATTGGAATAGTAGGTAGTAAAGTGATAAAGTAATGGTAGTAACGGTTTGGAATAGTAGGTAGTAAAGTGATAAAGTAATGGTATTAACGGAATGGAACAATAGGTTGTAAAGTGATGGCGTAATGGTAGTAACGGAATGGAATAGTAGGTAGTAAAGTGATGGAGTAATGGTAGTAAAGGAATGGAATAGTAGGTAGTAAAGTGATGGAGTAATGGTAGTAACGGAATGGAATAGTCGGTAGTAAAGTGATGTAGTAATCGTAGAAACGGATTGGAATAGTAGGTAGTAAAGTGATAAAGTAATGGTAGTAACGGAATGGAATAGTAGGTAGTAAAGTGATGGAGTAATGGTAGTAACGGATTGGAATAGTAAGTAGTAAAGTGATAAAGTAATGGTAGAAACGGAATGGAATAGAAGGTAGTAAAGTGATGGCGTAATGGTAGTAACGGAATGGAATAGTAGGTAGTAAAGTGATGGAGAAATGGTAGTAACGGATTTGAATAGTAGGAAGTAAAGTGATAAAGTAATGGTAGTAACGGAATGGAATAGAAGGTAGTAAAGTGATGGCGTAATGGTAGTAACGGAATGGAAAAGTAGGTAGTAAAGTGATGGAGTAATGGTAGTAACGGAATGGAATAGTAGGTAGTAAAGTGATGGAGTAATGGTAGTAACGGATTTTAATAGTAGGTAGTAAAGTGATATAGTAATGGTAGTAACGGATTGAAATAGTAGGTATTAAAGTGATAAAGTAATGGTAGTAACGGAATGGAATAGTAGGTAGTAAAGTGATTCAGAAATGGTATTAACGGAATGGAATAGTAGGTAGTAAAGTGATGGAGTAATGGTAGTAGCTGAATGGAATAGTAGGTAGTAATGTAATGGAGTAATCGTAGTAACGGATTGGAATAGTAGGTAGTAAAGTGATATAGTAATGGTAGTAACGGAATGGAATAGTAGGTAGTAAAGTGATGGAGTAATGGTAGTAACGGATTTGAAAAGTAGGTCGTAAAGTGATATAGTAATGGTAGTAACGGAATGGACTGGTCGGTAGTAAAGTGATAAAGTAATGGTAGTAACGGAATGGAATAGTAGGTAGTAAAGTGATGAAGTAATGGTAGTAACGGATTGGAATAGTAGGTAGTAAAGTGATGGAGTAATGCTAGTAACGGATTGGAATAGTAGGTAGTAAAGTGATGTAGTAATGGTAGTAACGGATTGGAATAGCAGGTAGTAAAGTGATAAAGTAATGGTCGTAACGGAATGGAATAGTAGGTAGTAAAGTGATAAAGTAATGGTAGTAACGGAATGGAATAGTAGATAGTAAAGTGATGGAGTATTGGTAGTAACGGATTGGAAAAGTAGGTAGTAAAGTGATAAAGTAATGGTAGTAACGGAATGGAATAGTAGGTAGTAAAGTGATGGAGTAATGGTAGGAACGGATTGGAATAGTAGGTAGTAAAGTGATAAAGTAATGGTAGTAACGGAATGGAATAGTCGGTAGTAAAGTGATGTAGTAATCGTAGAAACGGATTGGAATAGTAGGTAGTAAAGTGATAAAGTAATGGTAGTAACGGTTTGGAATAGTAGGTAGTAAAGTGATAAAGTAATGGTATTAACGGAATGGAACAATAGGTTGTAAAGTGATGGCGTAATGGTAGTAACGGAATGGAATAGTAGGTAGTAAAGTGATGGAGTAATGGTAGTAAAGGAATGGAATAGTAGGTAGTAAAGTGATGGAGTAATGGTAGTAACGGAATGGAATAGTCGGTAGTAAAGTGATGTAGTAATCGTAGAAACGGATTGGAATAGTAGGTAGTAAAGTGATAAAGTAATGGTAGTAACGGAATGGAATAGTAGGTAGTAAAGTGATGGAGTAATGGTAGTAACGGATTGGAATAGTAAGTAGTAAAGTGATAAAGTAATGGTAGAAACGGAATGGAATAGAAGGTAGTAGAGTGATGGCGTAATGGTAGTAACGGAATGGAATAGTAGGTAGTAAAGTGATGGAGAAATGGTAGTAACGGATTTGAATAGTAGGAAGTAAAGTGATAAAGTAATGGTAGTAACGGAATGGAATAGAAGGTAGTAAAGTGATGGCGTAATGGTAGTAACGGAATGGAAAAGTAGGTAGTAAAGTGATGGAGTAATGGTAGTAACGGAATGGAATAGTAGGTAGTAAAGTGATGGAGTAATGGTAGTAACGGATTTTAATAGTAGGTAGTAAAGTGATATAGTAATGGTAGTAACGGAATGGAAAAGTAGGTAGTAAAGTGATGGAGTAATGGTAGTAACGGAATGGAATAGTAGGTAGTAAAGTGATGGAGTAATGGTAGTAACGGATTTTAATAGTAGGTAGTAAAGTGATATAGTAATGGTAGTAACGGATTGAAATAGTAGGTATTAAAGTGATAAAGTAATGGTAGTAACGGAATGGAATCGTAGGTAGTAAAGTGATTCAGAAATGGTATTAACGGAATGGAATAGTAGGTAGTAAAGTGATGGAGTAATGGTAGTAGCTGAATGGAATAGTAGGTAGTAATGTAATGGAGTAATCGTAGTAACGGATTGGAATAGTAGGTAGTAAAGTGATAAAGTAATGGTAGTAACGGAATGGAATAGTCGGTAGTAAAGTGATGTAGTAATCGTAGAAACGGATTGGAATAGTAGGTAGTAAAGTGATAAAGTAATGGTAGTAACGGTTTGGAATAGTAGGTAGTAAAGTGATAAAGTAATGGTATTAACGGAATGGAACAATAGGTTGTAAAGTGATGGCGTAATGGTAGTAACGGAATGGAATAGTAGGTAGTAAAGTGATGGAGTAATGGTAGTAAAGGAATGGAATAGTAGGTAGTAAAGTGATGGAGTAATGGTAGTAACGGAATGGAATAGTCGGTAGTAAAGTGATATAGTAATCGTAGAAACGGATTGGAATAGTAGGTAGTAAAGTGATAAAGTAATGGTAGTAACGGAATGGAATAGTAGGTAGTAAAGTGATGGAGTAATGGTAGTAACGGATTGGAATAGTAAGTAGTAAAGTGATAAAGTAATGGTAGAAACGGAATGGAATAGAAGGTAGTAGAGTGATGGCGTAATGGTAGTAACGGAATGGAATAGTAGGTAGTAAAGTGATGGAGAAATGGTAGTAACGGATTTGAATAGTAGGAAGTAAAGTGATAAAGTAATGGTAGTAACGGAATGGAATAGAAGGTAGTAAAGTGATGGCGTAATGGTAGTAACGGAATGGAAAAGTAGGTAGTAAAGTGATGGAGTAATGGTAGTAACGGAATGGAATAGTAGGTAGTAAAGTGATGGAGTAATGGTAGTAACGGATTTTAATAGTAGGTAGTAAAGTGATATAGTAATGGTAGTAACGGAATGGAAAAGTAGGTAGTAAAGTGATGGAGTAATGGTAGTAACGGAATGGAATAGTAGGTAGTAAAGTGATGGAGTAATGGTAGTAACGGATTTTAATAGTAGGTAGTAAAGTGATATAGTAATGGTAGTAACGGATTGAAATAGTAGGTATTAAAGTGATAAAGTAATGGTAGTAACGGAATGGAATCGTAGGTAGTAAAGTGATTCAGAAATGGTATTAACGGAATGGAATAGTAGGTAGTAAAGTGATGGAGTAATGGTAGTAGCTGAATGGAATAGTAGGTAGTAATGTAATGGAGTAATCGTAGTAACGGATTGGAATAGTAGGTAGTAAAGTGATATAGTAATGGTAGTAACGGAATGGAATAGTAGGTAGTAAAGTGATGTAGTAATGGTAGTAACGGATTTGAAAAGTAGGTCGTAAAGTGATATAGTAATGGTAGTAACGGAATGGACTGGTCGGTAGTAAAGTGATAAAGTAATGGTAGTAACGGAATGGAATAGTAGGTAGTAAAGTGATGAAGTAATGGTAGTAACGGATTGGAATAGTAGGTAGTAAAGTGATGGAGTAATGCTAGTAACGGATTGGAATAGTAGGTAGTAAAGTGATGTAGTAATGGTAGTAACGGATTGGAATAGCAGGTAGTAAAGTGATAAAGTAATGGTCGTAACGGAATGGAATAGTAGGTAGTAAAGTGATAAAGTAATGGTAGTAACGGAATGGAATAGTAGATAGTAAAGTGATGGAGTATTGGTAGTAACGGATTGGAAAAGGAGGTAGTAAAGTGATAAAGTAATGGTAGTAACGGAATGGAATAGTAGGTAGTAAAGTGATGGAGTAATGGTAGGAACGGATTGGAATAGTAGGTAGTAAAGTGATAAAGTAATGGTAGTAACGGAATGGAATAGTCGGTAGTAAAGTGATGTAGTAATCGTAGAAACGGATTGGAATAGTAGGTAGTAAAGTGATAAAGTAATGGTAGTAACGGTTTGGAATAGTAGGTAGTAAAGTGATAAAGTAATGGTATTAACGGAATGGAACAATAGGTTGTAAAGTGATGGCGTAATGGTAGTAACGGAATGGAATAGTAGGTAGTAAAGTGATGGAATAATGGTAGTAAAGGAATGGAATAGTAGGTAGTAAAGTGATGGAGTAATGGTAGTAACGGAATGGAATAGTCGGTAGTAAAGTGATGTAGTAATCGTAGAAACGGATTGGAATAGTAGGTAGTAAAGTGATAAAGTAATGGTAGTAACGGAATGGAATAGTAGGTAGTAAAGTGATGGAGTAATGGTAGTAACGGATTGGAATAGTAAGTAGTAAAGTGATAAAGTAATGGTAGAAACGGAATGGAATAGAAGGTAGTAGAGTGATGGCGTAATGGTAGTAACGGAATGGAATAGTAGGTAGTAAAGTGATGGAGAAATGGTAGTAACGGATTTGAATAGTAGGAAGTAAAGTGATAAAGTAATGGTAGTAACGGAATGGAATAGAAGGTAGTAAAGTGATGGCGTAATGGTAGTAACGGAATGGAAAAGTAGGTAGTAAAGTGATGGAGTAATGGTAGTAACGGAATGGAATAGTAGGTAGTAAAGTGATGGAGTAATGGTAGTAACGGATTTTAATAGTAGGTAGTAAAGTGATATAGTAATGGTAGTAACGGATTGAAATAGTAGGTATTAAAGTGATAAAGTAATGGTAGTAACGGAATGGAATAGTAGGTAGTAAAGTGATTCAGAAATGGTATTAACGGAATGGAATAGTAGGTAGTAAAGTGATGGAGTAATGGTAGTAGCTGAATGGAATAGTAGGTAGTAATGTAATGGAGTAATCGTAGTAACGGATTGGAATAGTAGGTAGTAAAGTGATATAGTAATGGTAGAAACGGAATGGAATAGTAGGTAGTAAAGTGATATAGTAATGGTAGTAACGGATTTGAAAAGTAGGTCGTAAAGTGATATAGTAATGGTAGTAACGGAATGGACTGGTCGGTAGTAAAGTGATAAAGTAATGGTAGTAACGGAATGGAATAGTAGGTAGTAAAGTGATGAAGTAATGGTAGTAACGGATTGGAATAGTAGGTAGTAAAGTGATGGAGTAATGCTAGTAACGGATTGGAATAGTAGGTAGTAAAGTGATGTAGTAATGGTAGTAACGGATTGGAATAGCAGGTAGTAAAGTGATAAAGTAATGGTCGTAACGGAATGGAATAGTAGGTAGTAAAGTGATAAAGTAATGGTAGTAACGGAATGGAATAGTAGATAGTAAAGTGATGGAGTATTGGTAGTAACGGATTGGAAAAGTAGGTAGTAAAGTGATAAAGTAATGGTAGTAACGGAATGGAATAGTAGGTAGTAAAGTGATGGAGTAATGGTAGGAACGGATTGGAATAGTAGGTAGTAAAGTGATAAAGTAATGGTAGTAACGGAATGGAATAGTAGGTAGTAAAGTGATACAGTAATGGTAGTAACGGAATGGAATCGGAGTTAGTAAAGTGCGGGAGCAATTGTAGGAACGGAACGAAACAGTAGGTAGTAAAGAAATGGAGCAAATGTAGTAAAGTGATGGAGTAATGGTAGTAAAGGAATGGAATAGTAGCTAGAAAAGTGATGCAGTAATGATAGTAACGGCATGGAATAGTAAGAAGTAAAAGTAATGCAGTAATTATAGTACAGTGATGGAGTAATGGTAGAAACGGAATTGATTAGTAGGTAGCAAAATGATGGAGTAACAGTAATAACGGAATTAAAAAGTGGTAGTAAAATAATGTAGTAATTTCCAGGTTGGTTGTAGTAGGGCATGTAATAGTATGTAGTAAAGTCATGGGCTAAGGTAGGAATTTAGTTAGTAACGTGATGGAGTGATGCTAGTAACGGAATGTAATTTAGTTAGTTAAGTGATGAAGTAATCCTAGTAACCGAATGGAATAGTATGTAGTAAAGTGATGGCGTAATGGTAGTAACGGAATTAAATAGTGGGGTGTAAACTGATGGAGTAATGGTCGTAACTGATTGGAATAGTAGGTAGTAAAGTGATAAAGTAATGGTAGTAACGGAATGGAATAGTAGGTAGTAAAGTGATGGAGTAATGGTAGTAACGGAATGGAATAGTCGGTAGTAAAGTGATGTAGTAATCGTAGAAACGGATTGGAATAGTAGGTAGTAAAGTGATAAAGTAATGGTAGTAACGGTTTGGAATAGTAAGTAGTAAAGTGATAAAGTAATGGTATTAACGGAATGGAACAATAGGTTGTAAAGTGATGGCGTAATGGTAGTAACGGAATGGAATAGTAGGTAGTAAAGTGATAAAGTAATGGTAGTAACGGAATGGAATAGTAGGTAGTAAAGTGATGGAGTAATGGTAGTAACGGATTGGAATAGTAAGTAGTAAAGTGATAAAGTAATGGTAGAAACGGAATGGAATAGAAGGTAGTAAAGTGATGGCGTAATGGTAGTAACGGAATGGAATAGTAGGTAGTAAAGTGATGGAGAAATGGTAGTAACGGATTTGAATAGTAGGAAGTAAAGTGATAAAGTAATGGTAGTAACGGAATGGAATAGAAGGTAGTTAAGTGATGGCGTAATGGTAGTAACGGAATGGAAAAGTAGGTAGTAAAGTGATGGAGTAATGGTAGTAACGGAATGGAATAGTAGGTAGTAAAGTGATGGAGTAATGGTAGTAACGGATTTTAATAGTAGGTAGTAAAGTGATATAGTAATGGTAGTAACGGATTGAAATAGTAGGTATTAAAGTGATAAAGTAATGGTAGTAACGGAATGGAATCGTAGGTAGTAAAGTGATTCAGAAATGGTATTAACGGAATGGAATAGTAGGTAGTAAAGTGATGGAGTAATGGTAGTAGCTGAATGGAATAGTAGGTAGTAATGTAATGGAGTAATCGTAGTAACGGATTGGAATAGTAGGTAGTAAAGTGATATAGTAATGGTAGTAACGGAATGGAATAGTAGGTAGTCAAGTGATATAGTAATGGTAGTAACGGATTTGAAAAGTAGGTCGTAAAGTGATATAGTAATGGTAGTAACGGAATGGACTGGTCGGTAGTAAAGTGATAAAGTAATGGTAGTAACGGAATGGAATAGTAGGTAGTAAAGTGATGAAGTAATGGTAGTAACGGATTGGAATAGTAGGTAGTAAAGTGATGGAGTAATGCTAGTAACGGATTGGAATAGTAGGTAGTAAAGTGATAAAGTAATGGTAGTAACGGATTGGAATAGTAGGTAGTAAAGTGATGGAGTATTGGTAGTAACGGATTGGAAAAGTAGGTAGTAAAGTGATAAAGTAATGGTAGTAACGGAATGGAATAGTAGGTAGTAAAGTGATGGAGTAGAGGTAGTAAATTGATGGAGTAATGGTAGAAACGGCATGTAATAGTAGTAAAGGAATTAAAAAGTGTGTAGTAAAATGATGTAGTAATTGTCAGGTTGATTGTAGTAAGAGCATGTAATAGGAGGTAGAAAATGACAAAGAAATGGTAGTAACGGATTGGAATCATAGGTAGTAAAGTGATGGAGTAATGGTGGTAACGGATTGGAATAGTAGGTAGTAAAGTGATGGAGAAATGGTAGTAACGGATTGGAATAGTAGGTAGTAAAGTGATATAGTAATGGTAGTATTGGAATGGACTGGTAGGTAGTAAAGTGATAAAGTAATGGTAGTAACGGAATGGAATAGTAGGTTGTAAAGTGATTCAGAAATGCTATTAACGGAATGGAATAGTAGGTGGTAAAGTGATGGAGTAATGGTAGCAACGGATTGGAATAGTAGGTAGTAAAGTGATAAAGTAATGGTAGTAACGGAATGGAATAGTATGTAGTAAAGTGATATAGTAAATGTAGTAACGGATTGGAATAGTAGGTAGTAAAGTGATATAGTAATGGTAGTAACGGAATGGAATAGTAGGTAGTAAAGTGATATAGTAAATGTAGTAACGGATTGGAATAGGAGGTAGTAAAGTGATATAGTAATGGTAGTAACGGATTGGAATAGTAGGTAGTAAAGTGATGGAGTAATGGTAGTAACGGATTGGAATAGTAGGTAGTAAAGTGATGTAGTAATGGTAGTAACGGATTGGAATAGCAGGTAGTAAAGTGATAAAGTAATGGTAGTAACGGAATGGAATAGTAGGTAGTAAAGTGATAAAGTAATGACATTAATGGAATGAAATAGTAGGTAGTAAAGTGATATAGTAATGGTAGTAACGGATTGGAATAGTAGGTAGTAAAGTGATAAAGTAATGGTAGTAACGGAATGGAATAGTAGGTAGTAAAGTGATGGAGTAATGGTAGTAACGGATTGGAATAGTAGGTAGTAAAGTGATAAAGTAATGGTAGTAACGGAATGGAATGGTAGGTAGTAAAGTGATGGAGTAATGGTAGTAACGGATTGGAATAGTAGGTAGTAAAGTGATAAAGTAATTGTAGTATCGGCATGGAATAGTAGGTAGTAAAGTGATGCAGTAATGGTAGTACCGGAATGGAATGGGAGGTAGTAATTTGATGCAGTAATGGTAGTAACGGAATGGAATCGGAGTTAGTAAAGTGCGGGAGCAATTGTAGGAACGGAACGAAATAGTAGGTAGTAAAGAAATGGAGCAAAGGTAGTAAAGTGATGGAGTAATGGTAGTAAAGGAATGGAATAGTAGCTAGAAAAGTGATGCAGTAATGGTAGTAACGGAATGGAATAGGAGGTAGTAAAGTGATGCAGTAATGGTAGTAACGGAATGGAATCGGAGTTAGTAAAGTGCTGGAGTAATTGTTGGAACGGAACGAAATAGTAGGTAGTAAAGAAATGGAGCAAAGGTAGTAAAGTGATGGAGTAAAGGTAGTAACGGAATGTAATTTAGTTAGTTAAGTGATGAAGTAATGCTAGTAACAGAATGGAATAGAAGGTAGTAAAGTGATGGCGTAATGGTAGTAACGGAATGAAACAGTAGGTTGTAAAGTGATGGAGCAATGGTAGTAACGGAATGTAATTTAGTTAGTTAAGTGATGAAGTGATACCTAGCAACGGAATGGAATAGTAGGTAGTAAAGTGATGGCGAAATGGTAGTAACGGAATGAAATATTAGGGTGTAAACTGGTGGAGTAATGGTAGTAACGGAATGGAATAGTAAGTAGTAAAGTAATGGAGTAGAGGTAGTAAATTGATGGAGTAATGCTAGAAACGGCATGTAATAGTAGTAAAGGAATTAAAAAGTGTGTAGTAAAATGATTTAGTAATTGTCAGGTTGATTGTAGTAAGAGGATGTAAAAGGAGGTAGTAAATGACAAAGTAATGGTAGTAACGGATTGGAATAGTAGGTAGTAAAGTGATGGAGTAATGGTGATAACGGATTGGAATAGTAGGTAGTAAAGTGATGGAGTAATGGTAGTAACGGATTAGAATAGTTGGTAGTAAAGTGATACAGTAATGGTAGTAACGGATTGGAATAGTAGATAGTAAAGTGATATAGTAATGGTAGTAACGGATTGGAATAGTAGGTAGTAAAGTGATGGAGTAATGTTAGTAACGCATTGGAATAGTAGGTAGTAAAGTGATAGAGTAATGGTAATAACGGATTGGAATAGTAGGTAGTAAAGTGATATAGTAATGGTAGTAACGGATTGGAATAGTAGGTAGTAAAGTGATGGCGTGATGGTAGTAACGGAATGGAACAGTAGGTTGTAAAGTGATGGCGCAATGGTAGTAACGGAATGGAATAGTAGGTAGTAAAGTGATGGAGTAATGGTAGTAACGGAATGGAATAGTAGGTAATAAAGTGATGGAGTAATGGTAGTAACTTAATGGAATAGTCGGTAGTAAAGTGATGGAGTAATGGTAGAAACGGATTGGAATAGTAGGTGGTAAAGTGATAAAGTAATGGTAGTAACGGAATGGAATAGTAGGTAGTAAAGGGATGCAGTAATGGTAGTAACGGATTGGAATAGTAGGTAGTAAAGTGATAAAGTAATGGTAGAAACGGAATGGAATAGAAGGTAGTAAAGTGATGCAGTAATGGTAGTACCGGAATGGAATAGGAGGTAGTAATTTGATGCAGTAATGGTAGTAACGGAATGGAATCGGAGTTAGTAAAGTGCGGGAGCAATTGTAGGAACGGAACGAAATAGTAGGTAGTAAAGAAATGGAGCAAAGGTAGTAAAGTGATGGAGTAATGGTAGTAACGGAATGTAATTTAGTTAGTTAAGTGATGAAGTAAATGCTAGTAACAGAATGGAATAGTAGGTAGTGAAGTGATAAAATAATGGTAGTAACGGATTGGAATAGTAGGTAGTAAAGTGATAAAGTAATGCTAGTAACGGAATGGAATAGAAGGTAGAAAGTGATGGCGTAATGGTAGTAACGGAATGGAACAGTAGGTAGTAAAGTGATGGAGTAATGGTAGTAACGGAATGAAATAGTAGGTAGTAAAGTGATGGAGTAATGGTAGTAACGGAATGGAATAGTAGGTAGTAAAGTAATGGAGTAGAGGTAGTAAATTGATGGAGTAATGGTATAAACGAAATGGAATAGTACGTAGTAAAGTGATGGAGTAATGGTAGTAACGGAATGGAATAGTCGGTAGAAAAGTGATGGAGTAATGGTAGAAACGGATTGGAATAGTAGGTGGTAAAGTGATAAAGTAATGGTAGTAACGGATTGGAATAGTAGGTAGTAAAGTGATATAGTAATGGTAGTAACGGATTGGAATAGTAGGTAGTAAAGTGATAAAGTAATGGTAGTAACGGATTGGAATAGTAGGTAGTAAAGTGATATAGTAATGATAGTAACGGAATGGAATAGTAGGTAGTAAAATGATAAAGTAATGGTAGTAACGGAATGGAATAGTAGGTAGTAAAGTGCTGGAGTAATGGTAGTAACGGAATGGAATAGTAGGTAGTAAAGTGATATAATAATGGTAGTAACGGATTGGAATAGTAGGTAGTAAAGTGATAAAGTAATGGTAGTAACGGAATGGAACAGTAGGTTGTAAAGTGATGGCGTAATGGTAGTAACGGAATGGAATAGTAGGTAGTAAAGTGATGGAGTAATGGTAGTAACGGAATGGAATAGTAGGTAGTAAAGTGATGGAGTAATGGTAGTAACGGAATGGAATAGTCGGTAGTAAAGTGATGGAGTAATGGTAGAAACGAATTGGAATAGTAGGTGGTAAAGTGATAAAGTAATGGTAGTAACGGAATGGAATAGTAGGTAGTAAAGTGATGGAGTAATGGTAGTAACGGATTGGAATAGTAGGTAGTAAAGTGATAAAGTAATGGTAGAAACGGAATGGAATAGAAAGTAGTAAAGTGATAAAGTAATGCTAGTAACGGAATGGAATAGAAGGTAGTAAAGTGATGGCGTAATGGTAGTAACGGATTGGAATAGTAGGTAGTAAAGTGAAAAAGTAATGGTAGTAACGGAATGGAATAGTAGGTAGTAAAGTGATGCAGTAATGGTACTACCGGAATGGAATAGGAGGTAGTCAAGTGATGCAGTAATGGTAGTAACGGAATCGAAACGGAGTTAGTAAAGTGCGGGAGCAATTGTAGGAACGGAACGAAAAAGTAGGTAGTAAAGAAATGGAGGAAAGGTAGTAAAGTGATGGAGTAATGGTAGTAAAGGAATGGAATAGTAGCTAGAAAAGTGATGCAGTAATGGTAGTATCGGAATGGAATAGGAGGTAATAAAGTGATGCAGTAATGGTAGTAACGGAATGGAATCGGAGTTAGTAAAGTGCTGGAGTAATTCTTGGAACGGAACGAAATAGTAGGTAGTAAAGAAATGGAGGAAAGGTAGTAAAGTGATGGAGTAATGGTAGTAACGGAATGTAATTTAGTTAGTTAAGTGATGAAGTAATGCTAGTAACAGCATGGAATAGAAGTAATAAAGTGATTGCGTAATGGTAGTAACGGAATGAAACAGTAGGTTGTAAAGTAATGTAGTAATAGTAATAGCGGAATGAAATAGTAGCTAGTAAAGTAATGGAGTAATGGTAGTAGCGGAATGGAATAGTAGGTAGTAAAGTAATGGAGTAAAGGTTGTAAAGTTATGGAGTAATGGTAGAAACGGAAAGTAATAGGAGATAGTAAGTGATGGATTAAAAGTAGTAAAGGAATTAAAAAGTGTGCAGTAAAATGATGTAGTAATTGTCAGGTTGATTGTTGTAGGAGCATGTAATAGGAGGTAAGAAGTTATATAAAGTAATGGTAGTAACGGATTGGAATAGTAGGTAGTTAAGTGATGGCGTAATGGTAGTAACGGATTGGAATAGTAGGTAGTAAAGTGATAAAGTAATGGTAGTAACGGAATGGAATAGTAGGTAGTAAAGTGATGCAGTAATGGTACTACCGGAATGGAATAGGAGGTAGTCAAGTGATGCAGTAATGGTAGTAACGGAATCGAAACGGAGTTAGTAAAGTGCGGGAGCAATTGTAGGAACGGAACGAAAAAGTAGGTAGTAAAGAAATGGAGGAAAGGTAGTAAAGTGATGGAGTAATGGTAGTAAAGGAATGGAATAGTAGCTAGAAAAGTGATGCAGTAATGGTAGTATCGGAATGGAATAGGAGGTAATAAAGTGATGCAGTAATGGTAGTAACGGAATGGAATCGGAGTTAGTAAAGTGCTGGAGTAATTGTTGGAACGGAAAGAAATAGTAGGTAGTAAAGAAATGGAGGAAAGGTAGTAAAGTGATGGAGTAATGGTAGTAACGGAATGTAATTTAGTTAGTTAAGTGATGAAGTAATGCTAGTAACAGCATGGAATAGAAGTAATAAAGTGATTGCGTAATGGTAGTAACGGAATGAAACAGTAGGTTGTAAAGTAATGTAGTAATAGTAATAACGGAATGAAATAGTAGCTAGTAAAGTAATGGAGTAATGGTAGTAGCGGAATGGAATAGTAGGTAGTAAAGTAATGGAGTAAAGGTTGTAAAGTTATGGAGTAATAGTAGAAACGGAAAGTAATAGGAGGTAGTAAGTGATGGATTAAAAGTAGTAAAGGAATTAAAAAGTGTGCAGTAAAATGATGTAGTAATTGTCAGGTTGATTGTTGTAGGAGCATGTAATAGGAGGTAGGAAGTGATATAAAGCAACGGTAGTAACGGATTGGAATAGTAGGTAGTTAAGTGATGGAGTAATGGCAGTAACGGATTGGAATAGTAGGTAGTAAAGTGATAAAGTAATGGTAGTAACGGATTGGAATAGTAGGTAGTAAAGTGATAAAGTAATGACATTAATGGAATGAAATAGTAGGTAGTAAAGTGATATAGTAATGGTAGTAACGGATTGGAATAGTAGGTAGTAAAGTGATAAAGTAATGGTAGTAACGGAATGGAATAGTAGGTAGTAAAGTGATGGAGTAATGGTAGTAACGGATTGGAATAGTAGGTAGTAAAGTGATAAAGTAATGGTAGTAACGGAATGGAATGGTAGGTAGTAAAGTGATCGAGTAATGGTAGTAACGGATTGGAATAGTAGATAGTAAAGTGATAAAGTAATGGTAGTAACGGAATGGAATAGCAGGTAGTAAAGTGATGCAGTAATGGTAGAAACGGAATGGAATCGGAGTTAGTAAAGTGCTGAAGTAATTGTAGGAACGGAACGAAATAGTAGGCAGTAAAGAAATGGAGCAAAGGAAGTAAAGTGATGGAGTAATGGTAGTAACGGTATGTTATTTAGTTAGTTAAGTGATGGAGTAATGGTAGTAACGGATTGGAATAGTAGATAGTAAAGTGATAAAGTAATGGTAGTAACGGAATGGAATAGCAGGTAGTAAAGTGATGCAGTAATGGTAGAAACGGAATGGAATCGGAGTTAGTAAAGTGCTGAAGTAATTGTAGCAACGGAACGAAATAGTAGGCAGTAAAGAAATGGAGCAAAGGAAGTAAAGTGATGGAATAATGGTAGTAACGGTATGTTATTTAGTTAGTTAAGTGATGAAGTAATGGTAGTAACGGAATGGAATAGAAGGTAGTAAAGTGATGGAGTAATGATAGTAACGGAATGGAATGTTAGGTAGTAAAGTGATGGAAAGATGGTAGTAACGGAATGGAATAGTAGGTAGTAAAGTAATGAAGTGAAGGTAGTAACGTGATGGAGTAATGGCTGAAACGGCATGTAATAGTAGAAAGTAAAGTGATGGAGTTAAACTAGTAAATGAATTGAAATGTGTGTAGTAAAATGATGTAGTAATTGTCAGGCTGGTTGTAATAAGAGCATGTAATAGGAGGTAGTAAGTGATGAAGTAATGGTAGTAACGGATTGGAATAGTAGGTAGTAAAGTGATGGAGCAATGGTAGTAACGGATTGGAATAGTAGGTAGTAAAGTGATGGAGTAATGGTAGTAACGGATTGGAATAGAAAGTGGTAAAGTTATGTAGTAATGGTAGTAACGGATTGGAAAAGTAGGTAGTAAAGTGATGGAGTAATGGTAGTAACGGATTGGAATAGTAGGTAGTAAAGTGATGGCGTAATGGTAGTAACGGATTCGAAAAGTAGGTAGTAAAGTGATAAAGTAATGGTAGTAACGGATTGGAATAGTAGGTAGTAAAGTGATAAAGGAATGCTAGTAATGGAATGGAATAGAAGGTAGTAAAGTGATGGCGTAATGGTAGTAACGGAATGGAATAGTAGGTAGTAATGTGATGGAGTAATGGTAGTAACGGAATGGAAAAGTAGGTAGTAAAGTGATATAGCAATGGTAGTAACGGATTTGAATAGTAGGTAGTTAAGTAATAAAGTAATGGTAGTAACGGAATGGAGTTGTAGGTAGTAAAGTGATGAAGTAATCGTAGTAACGAATGGAATAGAAGGTAGTAAAGTGATGGCGTAATCGTAGTAACGGAATGAAACAGTAGGTTGTAAAGTGATGGAGTAATGGTAGTAACGGAATGGAATAGTTGGTCGTAAAGTAATGGAGTAATGGTAGTAACGGAATGAAATAGTAGGTAGTAAAGTAATGGAGTATTGGCAGTAACGGATTTGAATAGTGGGTAGTAAAGTGATATAGTAATGGTAATAACGGATTGAAATAGTAGGTAGTAAAGTGATAAAGTGATGGTAGTAACGGAATGGAATAGTAGGTAGTAAAGTGATTCAGAAATGGTATTAACGGAATGGAATAGTAGGTAGTAAAGTGATGGAGTAATGGTAGTAACGGAATGGAATAGTAGGTAGTAAAGTAATGGAGTTATGGTAGTAACGGATTGGAATAGTAGGTAATAAAGTGATATAGTAATGGTAGTAACGGATTGGAATAGTAGGTAGTAAAGTGATGAAGTTATGGCAGTAACGGAATGGAATACTAGGTAGTAAAGTGATATTGTAATGGTAGTAACGGAATGGAATAGTAGATAGTAAAGTGATAAAGTAATGGTAGTAACGGAATGGAATAGTAGGTAGTAAAGTGATGGAGTAATGGTAGTAACGGATTGGAATAGAAGGTGGTAAAGTTATGTAGTAATGGTAGTAACGGATTGGAAAAGTAGGTAGTAAAGTGATGGAGTAATGGTAGTAACGGATAGGTAGTAAAGTGATGGCGTAATGGTAGTAACGGATTCGAAAAGTAGGTAGTAAAGTGATAAAGTAATGGTAGTAACGGATTGGAATAGTAGGTAGTAAAGTGATAAAGGAATGCTAGTAATGGAATGGAATAGAAGGTAGTAAAGTGATGGCGTAATGGTAGTAACGGAATGGAATAGTAGGTAGTAATGTGATGGAGTAATGGTAGTAACGGAATGCAAAAGTAGGTAGTAAAGTGATATAGTAATGGTAGTAACGGATTTGAATAGTAGGTAGTAAAGTCATTTAGTAATGGTAGTAACGGATTGGAATAGTAGATAGTTAAGTGATAAAGTAATGGTAGTAACGGAATGGAGTAGTAGGTAGTAAAGTGATGACGTAATCGTAGTAACGAATGGAATAGAAGGTAGTAAAGTGATGGCGTAATCGTATTAACGGACTGAAACAGTAGGTTGTAAAGTGAGGAGTAATGGTAGTAACGGAAAGGAATAGTAGGTCGTAAAGTAATGGAGTAATGGAAGTAACGGAATGAAATAGTAGGAGTAAAGTAATGGAGTATTGGTAGTAACGGATTTGACTAGTAGGTAGTAAAGTGATATAGTAATGGTAGTAACGGATTGAAATAGTAGGTAGTAAAGTGATAAAGTGATGGTAGTAACGGAATGGAATAGTAGGTAGTAAAGTGATTCAGAAATGGTATTAACGGAATGGAATAGTAGGTAGTAAAGTGATAGAGTAATGGCAGTAACGGAATGGAATAGTAGGTAGTAAAGTAATGGAGTTATGGTAGCAACGGATTGGAATAGTAGATAGTAAAGTGATAAAGTAATGGTAGTAACGGAATGGAATAGCAGGTAGTAAAGTGATGCAGTAATGGTAGAAACGGAATGGAATCGGAGTTAGTAAAGTGCTGAAGTAATTGTAGGAACGGAACGAAATAGTAGGCAGTAAAGAAATAGAGCAAAGGAAGTAAAGTGATGGAGTAATGGTAGTAACGGTATGTTATTTAGTTAGTTAAGTGATGAAGTAATGGTAGTAACGGAATGGAATAGAAGGTAGTAAAGTGATGGAGTAATGATAGTAACGGAATGGAATGTTAGGTAGTAAAGTGATGGAAAGATGGTAGTAACGGAATGGAATAGTAGGTAGTAAAGTAATGAAGTGAAGGTAGTAACGTGATGGAGTAATGGCTGAAACGGCATGTAATAGTAGAAAGTAAAGTGATGGAGTTAAACTAGTAAATGAATTGAAATGTGTGTAGTAAAATGATGTAGTAATTGTCAGGCTGGTTGTAATAAGAGCATGTAATAGGAGGTAGTAAGTGATGAAGTAATGGTAGTAACGGATTGGAATAGTAGGTAGTAAAGTGATGGAGCAATGGTAGTAACGGATTGGAATAGTAGGTAGTAAAGTGATGGAGTAATGGTAGTAACGGATTGGAATAGAAGGTGGTAAAGTTATGTAGTAATGGTAGTAACGGATTGGAAAAGTAGGTAGTAAAGTGATGGAGTAATGGTAGTAACGGATTGGAATAGAAGGTAGTAAAGTGATGGCGTAATGGTAGTAACGGATTCGAAAAGTAGGTAGTAAAGTGATAAAGTAATGGTAGTAACGGATTGGAATAGTAGGTAGTAAAGTGATAAAGGAATGCTAGTAATGGAATGGAATAGAAGGTAGTAAAGTGATGGTGTAATGGTAGTAACGGAATGGAATAGTAGGTAGTAATGTGATGGAGTAATGGTAGTAACGGAATGGAAAAGTAGGTAGTAAAGTGATATAGCAATGGTAGTAACGGATTTGAATAGTAGGTAGTAAAGTGATTTAGTAATGGTAGTAACGGATTGGAATAGTAGATAGTTAAGTAATAAAGTAATGGTAGTAACGGAATGGAGTTGTAGGTAGTAAAGTGATGAAGTAATCGTAGTAACGAATGGAATAGAAGGTAGTAAAGTGATAGCGTAATCGTAGTAACGGAATGAAACAGTAGGTTGTAAAGTGATGGAGTAATGGTAGTAACGGAATGGAATAGTAGGTCGTAAAGTAATGGAGTAATGGTAGTAACGGAATGAAATAGTAGGTAGTAAAGTAATGGAGTATTGGTAGTAACGGATTTGAATAGTGGGTAGTAAAGTGATATAGTAATGGTAATAACGGATTGAAATAGTAGGTAGTAAAGTGATAAAGTGATGGTAGTAACGGAATGGAATAGTAGGTAGTAAAGTGATTCAGAAATGGTATTAACGGAATGGAATAGTAGGTAGTAAAGTGATGGAGTAATGGTAGTAACGGAATGGAATAGTAGGTAGTAAAGTAATGGAGTTATGGTAGTAACGGATTGGAATAGTAGGTAATAAAGTGATATAGTAATGGTAGTAACGGATTGGAATAGTAGGTAGTAAAGTGATGAAGTTATGGCAGTAACGGAATGGAATACTAGGTAGTAAAGTGATATTGTAATGGTAGTAACGGAATGGAATAGTAGATAGTAAAGTGATAAAGTAATGGTAGTAACGGAATGGAATAGTAGGTAGTAAAGTGATGGAGTAATGGTAGTAACGGATTGGAATAGAAGGTGGTAAAGTTATGTAGTAATGGTAGTAACGGATTGGAAAAGTAGGTAGTAAAGTGATGGAGTAATGGTAGTAACGGATAGGTAGTAAAGTGATGGCGTAATGGTAGTAACGGATTCGAAAAGTAGGTAGTAAAGTGATAAAGTAATGGTAGTAACGGATTGGAATAGTAGGTAGTAAAGTGATAAAGGAATGCTAGTAATGGAATGGAATAGAAGGTAGTAAAGTGATGGCGTAATGGTAGTAACGGAATGGAATAGTAGGTAGTAATGTGATGGAGTAATGGTAGTAACGGAATGGAAAAGTAGGTAGTAAAGTGATATAGTAATGGTAGTAACGGATTTGAATAGTAGGTAGTAAAGTCATTTAGTAATGGTAGTAACGGATTGGAATAGTAGATAGTTAAGTGATAAAATAATGGTAGTAACGGAATGGAGTAGTAGGTAGTAAAGTGATGAAGTAATCGTAGTAACGAATGGAATAGAAGGTAGTAAAGTGATGGCGTAATCGTATTATCGGACTGAAACAGTAGGTTGTAAAGTGAGGAGTAATGGTAGTAACGGAATGGAATAGTAGGTCGTAAAGTAATGGAGTAATGGTAGTAACGGAATGAAATAGTAGGAGTAAAGTAATGGAGTATTGGTATTAACGGATTTGACTAGTAGGTAGTAAAGTGATATAGTAATGGTAGTAACGGATTGAAATAGTAGGTAGTAAAGTGATAAAGTGATGGTAGTAACGGAATGGAATAGTAGGTAGTAAAGTGATTCAGAAATGGTATTAACGGAATGGAATAGTAGGTAGTAGAGTGATGGAGTAATGGCAGTAACGGAATGGAATAGTAGGTAGTAAAGTAATGGAGTTATGGTAGCAACGGATTGGAATAGTAGCTACTAAAGTGATATATAGAAATGGTAGTAACGGATTGGAATAGTAGGTAGTAAAGTGATAAAGTTATGGTAGTAACGGAATGGAATACTAGGTAGTTAAGTGATATAGTAATGGTAGTAACGGAATGGAATAGTAGATAGTAAAGTGATAAAGTAATGGTAGTAACGGAATGGAATAGTAGGTAGTAAAGTGATGGAGTAATGGTAGTAACGGATTGGAATAGTAGGTAGTAAAGTGATTCAGAAATGGTACTAACGGAATGGAATAGTAGGTAGTAAAGTGATATAGTAATGGTAGTAACGGAATGGAATAGTAGGTAGTAAAGTGATAAAGTAATGGTGGTAACGGAATGGGATAGTAGGTAGTAAAGTGATGGAGTAATGGTAGTAACGGATTGGAATAGTAGGTAGTAAAGTGATTTAGTAATGGAAGTAACGGATTGGAATAGTAGGTAGTAAAGTGATAAAGTTATGGTAGTAACGGAATGAATACTAGGTAGTAAAGTGATATAGTAATGGTAGTAACGGAATGGAATAGTAGGTAGTAAAGTGATTCAGAAATGATACTAACGGAATGGAATAGTAGGTTGTAAAGTGATGGAGTAATGGTAGTAACGGAATGGAATGGTAGGTAGTAAAGTAATGGAGTAATGGTAGTAACGGATTAGAATAGTAGCTAGTAAAGTGATAAAGTTATGGTAGTTACGGAATGGAATACTAGGTAGTAAAGTGATATAGTAATGGTAGTAACGTATTGGAATAGTAGGTAGTAAAGTGATATAGTAATGGTAGTAACGGATTGGAATAGTAGGTAGTAAAGTGATAAAGTAATGGTAGTAACGGAATGGGATAGTAGGTAGTAAAGTGATGTAGTAATGGTAGTAACGGAATGGAATAGTAGGTAGTAAAGTGATAAAGTAATGGTAGTAACTGAATGGAATAGTAGGTAGTAAAGTGATGGAGTAATGGTAGTAACGGATTGGAATAGTAGGTAGTAAAGTGATATAGTAATGGAAGTAACGGATTGGAATAGTAGGTAGTAAAGTGATAAAGTTATGGTAGTAACGGAATGGAATACTAGGTAGTAAAGTGATATAGTAATGGTAGTAACGGAATGGAATAGTAGATAGTAAAGTGATAAAGTAATGGTAGCAACGGAATGGAATAGTAGGTAGTTAAGTGATTTAGTAATGTTAGTAACGGATTGGAATAGTAGGTAGTAAAGTGATGTAGTAATGGTAGTATCCGATTGGAATAGTAGGTAGTAAAGTGATTCAGAAATGGTACTAACGGAATGGAATAGTAGGTAGTAAAGTGATGGAGTAATGGTATTAACGGAATGGAATAGTAGGTAGTAAAGAAATGGAGTAATGGTAGTAACGGATTAGAATAGTAGCTAGTAAAGTGATAAAGTTATGGTAGTTACGGAATGGAATACTAGGTAGTAAAGTGATATAGTAATGGTAGTAACGTATTGGAATAGTAGGTAGTAAAGTGATGGAGTAATGGTAGTAACGGAATGGAATAGTAGGTAGTAAAGTAATGGAGTAATGGTAGTAACGGATTAGAATAGTAGCTAGTAAAGTGATAATGTTATGGTAGTTACGGAATGGAATACTAGGTAGTAAAGTGATATAGTAATGGTAGTAACGTATTGGAATAGTAGGTAGTAAAGTGATAAGTAATGGTAGTAACGGAATGGGATAGTAGGTAGTAAAGTGATGTAGTAATGGTAGTAACGGAATGGAATAGTAGGTAGTAAAGTGATAAAGTAATGGTAGTAACGGAATGGAATAGTAGGTAGTAAAGTGATATAGTAATGGTAGTAACGGATTGGAATAGTTGGTAGTAAAGGGATAAAGTAATGGTAGTAACGGAATGGGATATTAGGTAGTAAAGTGATGTAGTAATGGTAGTAACGGAATGGAATACTAGGTAGTAAAGTGATATAGTAATGGTAGTAACGGAATGGAATAGTAGATAGTAAAGTGATAAAGTAATGGTAGCAACGGAATGGAATAGAAGGTAGTAAAGTGATGGAGTAATGTTAGTAACGGATTGGAATAGTAGGTAGTAAAGTGATGTAGTAATGGTAGTATCCGATTGGAATAGTAGGTAGTAAAGTGATTCAGAAATGGTACTAACGGAATGGAATAGTAGGTAGTAAAGTGATGGAGTAATGGTATTAACGGAATGGAATAGTAGGTAGTAAAGAAATGGAGTAATGGTAGTAACGGATTAGAATAGTAGCTAGTAAAGTGATAAAGTTATGGTAGTTACGGAATGGAATACTAGGTAGTAAAGTGATATAGTAATGGTAGTAACGTATTGGAATAGTAGGTAGTAAAGTGATGAAGTAATGGTAGTAACGGAATGGAATAGTAGGTAGTAAAGTAATGGAGTAATGGTAGTAACGGATTAGAATAGTAGCTAGTAAAGTGATAAAGTTATGGTAGTTACGGAATGGAATACTAGGTAGTAAAGTGATATAGTAATGGTAGTAACGTATTGGAATAGTAGGTAGTAAAGTGATAAGTAATGGTAGTAACGGAATGGGATAGTAGGTAGTAAAGTGATGTAGTAATGGTAGTAACGGAATGGAATAGTAGGTAGTAAAGTGATAAAGTAATGGTAGTAACGGAATGGAATAGTAGGTAGTAAAGTGATGGAGTAATGGTAGTAACGGATTAGAATAGTAGGTAGTAAAGTGATATAGTAATGGAAGTAACGGATTGGAATAGTAGGTAGTAAAGTGATAAAGTTATGGTAGTAACGGAATGGAATACTAGGTAGTAAAGTGATATTGTAATGGTAGTAACGGAATGGAATAGTAGATAGTAAAGTGATAAAGTAATGGTAGCAACGGAATGGAATAGTAGGTAGTAAAGTGATGGAGTAATGGTAGTAACGGATTGGAATAGTAGGCAGTAAAGTGATGTAGTAATGGTAGTATCCGATTGGAATAGTAGGTAGTAAAGTGATTCAGAAATGGTACTAACGGAATGGAATAGTAGGTAGTAAAGTGATGGAGTAATGGTATTAACGGAATGGAATAGTAGGTAGTAAAGTAATGGAGTAATGGTAGTAACGGATTAGAATAGTAGCTAGTAAAGTGATAAAGTTATGGTAGTTACGGAATGGAATACTAGGTAGTAAAGTGATATAGTAATGGTAGTAACGTATTGGAATAGTAGGTAGTAAAGTGATACAGTAATGGTAGTAACGGATTGGAATAGTAGGTAGTAAAGTGATAAATGAATGGAAGTAACGGAATGGGATAGTAGGTAGTAAAGTGATGTAGTAACGGTAGTAACGGAATTGGATAGTAGGTAGTAAAGTGATAAAGTAATGGTAGTAACGGATTGGAATAGTAGGTAGTAAAGTGATATAGTAATGGTAGTAACCGATTGGAATAGTAGGTAGTAAAGTTATTCAGAAATGGTACTAACGCAATGAAAAACTAGGTAGTAAAGTGATGGAGTAATGGTAGTAACGGAATGTAATAGTAGCTCGTAAAGTAATGGAGTAATGGTAGTAACGGAATGAAAAAGTAGGTAGTAAAGTAATGGAGTAATGGTAGTACTGGAATGGAATAATAGGTAATAAAGTGATGGAGTAATGGTAGTAACGGATTGGAATAGTAGGTTGTAAAGTGATGGAGTAATGGTAGTAACGGATTGGAATAGTAGGTAGTAAAGTGATGTAGTAATGGTAGTAACCGATTGGAATAGCAGGTAGTAAAGTGTTTCAGAAATGGTACTAACGGAATGGAATAATAGGTAGAAAAGTGATGGAGTAATGGTAGTAACGGATTAGAATAGTAGCAAGTAAAGTGATAAAGTTATGGTAGTTACGGAATGGAATACTAGGTAGTAAAGGGATATAGTAATGATAGTAACGGAATGAAATAGTAGGTAGTAAAGTTATATAGTAATGGTAGTAACGGATTAGAATAATAGGTAGTAAAGTGATAAAGTATTGGTAGTAACGGAATGGAATAGTAGGTAGTAAAGTGATATAGTAATGGTAGTAACGGAATGGAATAGTAGGTAGTAAAGTGATAAAGTAATGGTGGTAACGGAATGGAATAGTAGGTAGTAAAGTGATGGAGTAATGGTAGTAACGGATTGGAATAGTAGGTAGCAAAGTGATATAGTAATGGAAGTAACGGATTGGAATAGTAGGTACTAAAGTGATAAAGTTATGGTAGTAACGGAATGGAATACTAGGTAGTAAAGTGATATAGTAATGGTAGTAACGGAATGGAATAGTAAATAGCAAAGTGATAAAGATATGGTAGCAACGGAATGGAATAGTAGGTAGTAAAGTGATGGACTAATACTAGTAACGGAATGGAATAGTAGGTAGTAAAGTGATGTAGTAATGGTAGTAACCGATTGGAATAGTAGGTAGTAAAGTGATTCAGAAATGGTACTAACGGAATGGAATAGTAGGTACTAAAGTGATGGAGTAATGGTAGTAACGGAATGGAATAGTAGGTAGTAAAGTAATGGAGTAATGATAGTAACGGATTAGAATAGTAGGTAGTAAAGTGATAAATGAATGGTAGTAACGGAATGGGATAGTAGGTAGTAAAGTGATCTAGTAATGGTAGTAACGGAATGGGATAGTAGGTAGTTAACTGATATAGTAATGGTAGTAGCGTATTGGAATAGTAGGTAGTTAAGTGATAAAGTAATGTTATTAACGGAATAGAATAGTAGGTAGTAAAATGACATAATAATGGTAGTAACGGATTCAATAGTAGGGAGTAAAGTGATAAAGTAATGGTAGTAACGGAATGGAATAGTAGGTAGTAAAGTAATGGAGTAATGATAGTAACGGATTAGAATAGTAGCTAGTAAAGTGATAAAGTTATGCTAGTTACTGAATGGAATAGTAGGTAGTAAAGTGATGGAGTAATGGTAGTAACGGATTGGAATAGTAGGCAGTAAAGAGATGTAGTAATGGTAGTATCCGATTGGAATAGTAGGTAGTAAAGTGATTCAGAAATGGTACTAACGGAATGGAATAGTAGGTAGTAAAGTGATGGAGTAATGGTATTAACGGAATGGAATAGTAGGTAGTAAAGTAATGGAGTAATGGTAGTAACGGATTAGAATAGTAGCTAGTAAAGTGATAAAGTTATGGTAGTTACGGAATGGAATACTAGGTAGTAAAGTGATATAGTAATGGTAGTAACGTATTGGAATAGTAGGTAGTAAAGTGATACAGTAATGGTAGTAATGGATTGGAATAGTAGGTAGTAAAGTGATAAATGAATGGAAGGAACGGAATGGGATAGTAGGTAGTAAAGTGATGTAGTAACGGTAGTAACGGAATTGGATAGTAGGTAGTAAAGTGATAAAGTAATGGTAGTAACGGATTGGAATAGTAGGTAGTAAAGTGATATAGTAATGGTAGTAACCGATTGGAATAGTAGGTAGTAAAGTTATTCAGAAATGGTACTAACGCAATGAAATAGTAGGTAGTAAAGTGATGGAGTAATGGTAGTAACGGAATGTAATAGTAGCTCGTAAAGTAATGGAGTAATGGTAGTAACGGAATGAAAAAGTAGGTAGTAAAGTAATGGAGTAATGGTAGTAATGGAATGGAATAATAGGTAATAAAGTGATGGAGTAATGGTAGTAACGGATTGGAATAGTAGGTTGTAAAGTGATGGAGTAATGGTAGTAACGGATTGGAATAGTAGGTAGTAAAGTGATGTAGTAATGGTAGTAACCGATTGGAATAGCAGGTAGTAAAGTGTTTCAGAAATGGTACTAACGGAATGGAATAATACGTATAAAAGTGATGGAGTAATGGTAGTAACGGATTAGAATAGTAGCAAGTAAAGTGATAAAGTTATGGTAGTTACGGAATGGAATACTAGGTAGTAAAGGGATATAGTAATGATAGTAACGGAATGAAATAGTAGGTAGTAAAGTGATATAGTAATGGTAGTAACGGATTAGAATAATAGGTAGTAAAGTGATAAAGTATTGGTAGTAACGGAATGGAATAGTAGGTAGTAAAGTGATATAGTAATGGTAGTAACGGAATGGAATAGTAGGTAGTAAAGTGATAAAGTAATGGTGGTAACGGAATGGAATAGTAGGTAGTAAAGTGATGGAGTAATGGTAGCAACGGATTGGAATAGTAGGTAGTAAAGTGATATAGTAATGGAAGTAACGGATTGGAATAGTAGGTACTAAAGTGATAAAGTTATGGTAGTAACGGAATGGAATACTAGGTAGTAAAGTGATATAGTAATGGTAGTAACGGAATGGAATAGTAAATAGCAAAGTGATAAAGAAATGGTAGCAACGGAATGGAATAGTAGGTAGTAAAGTGATGGACTAATACTAGTAACGGAATGGAATAGTAGGTAGTAAAGTGATGTAGTAATGGTAGTAACCGATTGGAATAGTAGGTGGTAAGTGATTCAGAAATGGTACTAAC
Source organism: Limnoperna fortunei (assembly GCA_944474755.1). Classification (NCBI taxonomy): domain Eukaryota; kingdom Metazoa; phylum Mollusca; class Bivalvia; order Mytilida; family Modiolidae; genus Limnoperna; species Limnoperna fortunei. Next base: position 112,365,356 of record OX104112.1, on the reverse strand, counting down.
GGAATGGAATAGTAGGTACTAAAGTGATGGAGTAATGGTAGTAACGGAATGGAATAGTAGGTAGTAAAGTAATGGAGTAATGATAGTAACGGATTAGAATAGTAGGTAGTAAAGTGATAAATGAATGGTAGTAACGGAATGGGATAGTAGGTAGTAAAGTGATCTAGTAATGGTAGTAACGGAATGGGATAGTAGGTAGTTAACTGATATAGTAATGGTAGTAGCGTATTGGAATAGTAGGTAGTTAAGTGATAAAGTAATGTTAGTAACGGAATAGAATAGTAGGTAGTAAAATGACATAATAATGGTAGTAACGGATTCAATAGTAGGGAGTAAAGTGATAAAGTAATGGTAGTAACGGAATGGAATAGTAGGTAGTAAAGTAATGGAGTAATGATAGTAACGGATTAGAATAGTAGCTAGTAAAGTGATAAAGTTATGGTAGTTACTGAATGGAATACTAGGTAGTAAAGTGATTTAGTAATGGTAAAAACGTATTGCGATAATAGGTAGTAAAGTGATAAAGTAATGGTAGTAACGGATTGGAATAGTAGGTAGTAAAGTGATAAATGAATGGTAGTAACGGAATGGGATAGTAGGTAGTAAAGTGATGTAGTAATGGTAGTAACGGAATGGGACAGTAGGTAGTAAAGTGATAAAGTAATGGTAGTAACGAAATGGAATAGTAGGTAGTAAAGTGATAAAGTAATGGTAGTAACGGATTGGAATAGTAGGTAGTAAAGTGATATAGTAAAAGTAGTAACCGATTGGAATAGTAGGTAGTAAAGTGATTCAGAAATGGTACTAACGGAACGGAATAGTAGGTAGTAAAGTGATGGAGTAATGGTAGTAACGGAATGGAATAGTAGGTAGTAAAGTGATATAGTAATGGCAGTAGCGTATTGGAATAGTAGATAGTAAAGTGATAAAGTAATGACAATAACGGAATGGAATAGTAGGTAGTAAAATGACATAATAATGGTAGTTACGGATTGGAATAGTAGGAAGTAAAGTGATGGAGTAATGGTAGTAAGGGATTGGAATAGTAGGTAGTAAAGTGATGGAATAATGGTAGAACGGATTGGAATAGCAGGTAGTAAAATGATATAGTAATGGTAGTAACGGATTGGAATAGTAGGTAGTAAAGTGATAAAGTAATGGTAGTAACGGAATAGAATAGTAGGTAGTAAAGTGATGCAGTAATGGTACTAACGGAATGGAATTGGAGGTAGTAAAGTGATACAGTAATGGTAGTAAGGGAACGAAATAGTAGGTAGTAAAGAAATGGAGCAAAGGTAGTAAAGTGATGGAGTAATGGCAGTAAATGCAAGGAATAGTAGGTAGTCAAGTGATGGAGTAACAGTTGTAAGGGAATGAAAAAATGGCAAGTAAAATGATGAAGTAAATATCAGGTTGATTGTAGTAAGGGCATGTAACAGTAGGTAGTAAAGTCATTGGGTAAAGGTAGTAACGGAATGGAATTTAGTTAGTAAAGTGATGGACTAATACTAGTAACGGAATGGAATAGTAGGTAATAAAGTGATGAAGAAATGGTAGTAACGGAATGGAATAGTAGGTAGTAAAGTGATCCAGAAATGGTAGTAACGGAATGGAATAATAGGTAGTAAAGTAATGGAGTAATGATAGTAACGGATTAGAATAGTAGGTAGTAGAGTGATAAATGAATGGTAGTAACGGAATGGGATAGTAGGTAGTAAAGTGATCTAGTAATGGTAGTAACGGAATGGGATAGTAGGTAGTTAACTGATATAGTAATGGTAGTAGCGTATTGGAATAGTAGGTAGTTAAGTGATAAAGTAATGTTAGTAACGGAATAGAATAGTAGGTAGTAAAATGACATAATAATGGTAGTAACGGATTCAATAGTAGGGAGTAAAGTGATAAAGTAATGGTAGTAACGGAATGGAATAGTAGGTAGTAAAATGACATAATAATGGTAGTAACGGATTGGAATAGTAGGTAGTAAAGTGATAAAGTAATGGTAGTAACGGATTGGAATAGTAGGTAGTAAAGTAATGGAGTAATGATAGTAACGGATTAGAATAGTAGCTAGTAAAGTGATAAAGTTATGGTAGTTACTGAATGGAATACTAGGTAGTAAAGTGATTTAGTAATGGTAAAAACGTATTGGAATAATAGGTAGTAAAGTGATAAAGTAATGGTAGTAACGGAATGGGATAGTAGGTAGTAAAGTAATGGAGTAATGGTAGTAACGGAATGGGATAGTAGGTAGTAAAGTGATAAATGAATGGTAGTAACGGAATGGGATAGTAGGTAGTAAAGTGATGTAGTAATGATAGTAACGGAATGGGATAGTAGGTAGTAAAGTGATAAAGTAATGGTAGTAACGGATTGGAATAGTAGGTAGTAAAGTGATAAAGTAATGGTAGTAACGGATTGGAATAGTAGGTAGTAAAGTGATATAGTAATGGTAGTAACCGATTGGAATAGTAGGTAGTAAAGTGATTCAGAAATGGTACTAACGGAATGGAATAGTAGGTAGTAAAGTGATGGAGTAATGGTAGTAACGGAATGGAATAGTAGGTAGTAAAGTAATGGAGTAATGGTTGTAATGGAATGAAATAATAGGTAGTAAAGTGATGGAGTAATGGTAGTAACGGATTGGAATAGTAGGTTGTAAAGTGATGGAGTAATGGTAGTAACGGATTGGAATAGTATGTAGTAAAATGATGTAGTAATGGTAGTAACCGATTGGAATAGCAGGTAGTAAAGTGATTCAGAAATGGTACTAACGGAATGGAATAGTAGGTAGAGAAGTGATGGAGTAATGGTAGTAACGGATTAGAATAGTAGCAAGTAAAGTGATAAAGTTATGGTAGTTACAGAATGGAATACTAGGTAGTAAAGTGATATAGTAATGGTAGTAGCGTATTGGAATAGTAGGTAGTTAAGTGATAAAGTAATGTTAGTAACGGAATAGAATAGTAGGTAGTAAAATGACATAATAATGGTAGTAACGGATTGTAATAGTAGGCAGTAAAGTGATAAAGTAATGGCAGTAACGGAATGGAATAGTAGGTAGTAAAATGACATAATAATGGTAGTAACGGATTGGAATAGTAGGTAGTAAAGTGATAAAGTAATGGTAGTAACGGAATGGAATAGTAGGTAGTAAAGTGATAAAGTAATGGTAGTAACGAATTGGAATAGTAGATAGTAAAGTGATAAAGTAATGACAATAACGGAATGGAATAGTAGGTAGTAAAATGACATAATAATGGTAGTTACGGATTGGAATAGTAGGAAGTAAAGTGATGGAGTAATGGTAGTAACGGATTGGAATAGTAGGTAGTAAAGTGATAAAGTAATGGTAGTAACGGAATAGAATAGTAGGTAGTAAAGTGATGCAGTAATGGTAGTAACGGAATGGAATTGGAGGTAATAAAGTGATACAGTAATGGTAGTAAGGGAACGAAATAGTAGGTAGTAAAGAAATGGAGCAAAGATAGTAAAGTGATGGAGTAATGGCAGTAAATGCAAGGAATAGTAGGTAGTCAAGTGATGGAGTAACAGGTGTAAGGGAATGAAAAAATGGCAAGTAAAATGATGAAGTAAATATCAGGTTGATTGTAGTAAGGGCATGTAACAGTAGGTAGTAAAGTCATTGGGTAAAGATAGTAACGGAATGGAATTTAGTTAGAAAAGTGATGGACTAATACTAGTAACGGAATGGAATAGTAGGTAATAAAGTGATGAAGAAATGGTAGTAACGGAATGGAATAGTAGGTAGTAAAGTGATGCAGAAATGGTAGTAACGGATTGGAATAGTAGGTAGTAAAGTCATTGGCTATAGGTAATAACGGAATGGAATAGTATTTAGTAAAGAGAGGGAGTAATTGTAGTAACGGAAATGTATAGAAGTTAGTAAAGTGATGGATTAATTGTAGTAAAATAAAGGGGTTACGGTATTAACCGCACAAAAAAGTGGGTAGTAAAGTAATGTAGTAATGGTAGTAAAATATGGAGTATCGGTTGTAACGGAATGAAAAAATTGGTAGTAAAGTGATGGAGTAACATTAGCAACGGAATTCAACAGTAGATGATAAAGTGATGGAGTTATGGTAATAAGATGACTGGTTAATGGTAATAAAGGAATGAAAAAGTGGGTAGTAAAGTGATGGAGTAATGGTAGTTAAAGCATGGAATAACGGTAGTAACAGAATGGAATAGTAAGTAGGAAAGTGATGGAGTAAGGGTAGTAAAATGATGCAGTAATGGTAGTAACAGAATGAAAAAATGGTTAGTAAAGTGATGGAGTAAAAGTAGTAATTTAATAGAATAATAGGTAGTAAAGTGATGCAGTACAAGTAATAAAGAGATGGAGCAACGGTACTAACGGAATGACACAGTTGGAAGTAAAGTGATGGAGTAATGGTAGAAGTAATTGAAGAGAATGGAATACTAGGTAGTAAAGTGATATAGTAATGGTAGCAACGGAATGGAATAGTAGATAGTAAAGTGATAAAGTAATGGTAGCAACGGAATGGAATAGTAGGTAGTAAAGTGATAGAGTAATGGAAGTAATGGATTGGAAAAGTAGGTAGTAAAGTGATGTAGTAATGGTAGTAACCGATTGGAATAGTAGGTAGTAAAGTGATTCAGAAATGGTACTAACGGAATGGAATAGTAGGTACTAAAGTGATGGAGTAATGGTAGTAACGGAATGGAATAGTAGGTAGTAAAGTGATACAGTAATGGTAGTAACGGATTGGAATAGTAGGTAGTAAAGTGATAAATGAATGGAAGTAACGGAATGGGATAGTAGGTAGTAAAGTGATGTAGTAACGGTAGTAACGGAATTGGATAGTAGGTAGTAAAGTGATAAAGTAATGGTAGTAACGGATTGGAATAGTAGGTAGTAAAGTGATATAGTAATGGTAGTAACCGATTGGAATAGTAGGTAGTAAAGTTATTCAGAAATGGTACTAACGCAATGAAAAACTAGGTAGTAAAGTGATGGAGTAATGGTAGTAACGGAATGTAATAGTAGCTCGTAAAGTAATGGAGTAATGGTAGTAACGGAATGAAAAAGTAGGTAGTAAAGTAATGGAGTAATGGTAGTAATGGAATGGAATAATAGGTAATAAAGTGATGGAGTAATGGTAGTAACGGATTGGAATAGTAGGTTGTAAAGTGATGGAGTAATGGTAGTAACGGATTGGAATAGTAGGTAGTAAAGTGATGTAGTAATGGTAGTAACCGATTGGAATAGCAGGTAGTAAAGTGTTTCAGAAATGGTACTAACGGAATGGAATAATAGGTAGAAAAGTGATGGAGTAATGGTAGTAACGGATTAGAATAGTAGCAAGTAAAGTGATAAAGTTATGGTAGTTACGGAATGGAATACTAGGTAGTAAAGGGATATAGTAATGATAGTAACGGAATGAAATAGTAGGTAGTAAAGTTATATAGTAATGGTAGTAACGGATTAGAATAATAGGTAGTAAAGTGATAAAGTATTGGTAGTAACGGAATGGAATAGTAGGTAGTAAAGTGATATAGTAATGGTAGTAACGGAATGGAATAGTAGGTAGTAAAGTGATAAAGTAATGGTGGTAACGGAATGGAATAGTAGGTAGTAAAGTGATGGAGTAATGGTAGTAACGGATTGGAATAGTAGGTAGCAAAGTGATATAGTAATGGAAGTAACGGATTGGAATAGTAGGTACTAAAGTGATAAAGTTATGGTAGTAACGGAATGGAATACTAGGTAGTAAAGTGATATAGTAATGGTAGTAACGGAATGGAATAGTAAATAGCAAAGTGATAAAGATATGGTAGCAACGGAATGGAATAGTAGGTAGTAAAGTGATGGACTAATACTAGTAACGGAATGGAATAGTAGGTAGTAAAGTGATGTAGTAATGGTAGTAACGGATTGGAATAGTAGGTAGTAAAGTGATTCAGAAATGGTACTAACGGAATGGAATAGTAGGTACTAAAGTGATGGAGTAATGGTAGTAACGGAATGGAATAGTAGGTAGTAAAGTGATGGAGTAATGGTAGTAACGGATTGGAATAGTAGGTAGTAAAGTGATAAATGAATGGTAGTAACGGAATGGGATAGTAGGTAGTAAAGTGATCTAGTAATGGTAGTAACGGAATGGGATAGTAGGTAGTTAACTGATATAGTAATGGTAGTAGCGTATTGGAATAGTAGGTAGTTAAGTGATAAAGTAATGTTAGTAACGGAATAGAATAGTAGGTAGTAAAATGACATAATAATGGTAGTAACGGATTCAATAGTAGGGAGTAAAGTGATAAAGTAATGGTAGTAACGGAATGGAATAGTAGGTAGTAAAGTAATGGAGTAATGATAGTAACGGATTAGAATAGTAGCTAGTAAAGTGATAAAGTTATGCTAGTTACTGAATGGAATAGTAGGTAGTAAAGTGATGGAGTAATGGTAGTAACGGATTGGAATAGTAGGCAGTAAAGAGATGTAGTAATGGTAGTATCCGATTGGAATAGTAGGTAGTAAAGTGATTCAGAAATGGTACTAACGGAATGGAATAGTAGGTAGTAAAGTGATGGAGTAATGGTATTAACGGAATGGAATAGTAGGTAGTAAAGTAATGGAGTAATGGTAGTAACGGATTAGAATAGTAGCTAGTAAAGTGATAAAGTTATGGTAGTTACGGAATGGAATACTAGGTAGTAAAGTGATATAGTAATGGTAGTAACGTATTGGAATAGTAGGTAGTAAAGTGATACAGTAATGGTAGTAACGGATTGGAATAGTAGGTAGTAAAGTGACAAATGAATGGAAGGAACGGAATGGGATAGTAGGTAGTAAAGTGATGTAGTAACGGTAGTAACGGAATTGGATAGTAGGTAGTAAAGTGATAAAGTAATGGTAGTAACGGATTGGAATAGTAGGTAGTAAAGTGATATAGTAATGGTAGTAACCGATTGGAATAGTAGGTAGTAAAGTTATTCAGAAATGGTACTAACGCAATGAAATAGTAGGTAGTAAAGTGATGGAGTAATGGTAGTAACGGAATGGAATAGTAGGTAGTAAAGTAATGGAGTAATGGTAGTAACGGAATGAAAAAGTAGGTAGTAAAGTAATGGAGTAATGGTAGTAATGGAATGGAATAATAGGTAATAAAGTGATGGAGTAATGGTAGTAACGGATTGGAATAGTAGGTTGTAAAGTGATGGAGTAATGGTAGTAACGGATTGGAATAGTAGGTAGTAAAGTGATGTAGTAATGGTAGTAACCGATTGGAATAGCAGGTAGTAAAGTGTTTCAGAAATGGTACTAACGGAATGGAATAATACGTAGAAAAGTGATGGAGTAATGGTAGTAACGGATTAGAATAGTAGCAAGTAAAGTGATAAAGTTATGGTAGTTACGGAATGGAATACTAGGTAGTAAAGGGATATAGTAATGATAGTAACGGAATGAAATAGTAGGTAGTAAAGTGATATAGTAATGGTAGTAACGGATTAGAATAATAGGTAGTAAAGTGATAAAGTATTGGTAGTAACGGAATGGAATAGTAGGTAGTAAAGTGATATAGTAATGGTAGTAACGGAATGGAATAGTAGGTAGTAAAGTGATAAAGTAATGGTGGTAACGGAATGGAATAGTAGGTAGTAAAGTGATGGAGTAATGGTAGCAACGGATTGGAATAGTAGGTAGTAAAGTGATATAGTAATGGAAGTAACGGATTGGAATAGTAGGTAGTAAAGTGATAAAGTTATGGTAGTAACGGAATGGAATACTAGGTAGTAAAGTGATATAGTAATGGTAGTAACGGAATGGAATAGTAAATAGCAAAGTGATAAAGAAATGGTAGCAACGGAATGGAATAGTAGGTAGTAAAGTGATGGACTAATACTAGTAACGGAATGGAATAGTAGGTAGTAAAGTGATGTAGTAATGGTAGTAACCGATTGGAATAGTAGGTGGTAAGTGATTCAGAAATGGTACTAACGGAATGGAATAGTAGGTACTAAAGTGATGGAGTAATGGTAGTAACGGAATGGAATAGTAGGTAGTAAAGTAATGGAGTAATGATAGTAACGGATTAGAATAGTAGGTAGTAAAGTGATAAATGAATGGTAGTAACGGAATGGGATAGTAGGTAGTAAAGTGATCTAGTAATGGTAGTAACGGAATGGGATAGTAGGTAGTTAACTGATATAGTAATGGTAGTAGCGTATTGGAATAGTAGGTAGTTAAGTGATAAAGTAATGTTAGTAACGGAATAGAATAGTAGGTAGTAAAATGACATAATAATGGTAGTAACGGATTCAATAGTAGGGAGTAAAGTGATAAAGTAATGGTAGTAACGGAATGGAATAGTAGGTAGTAAAGTAATGGAGTAATGATAGTAACGGATTAGAATAGTAGCTAGTAAAGTGATAAAGTTATGGTAGTTACTGAATGGAATACTAGGTAGTAAAGTGATTTAGTAATGGTAAAAACGTATTGCGATAATAGGTAGTAAAGTGATAAAGTAATGGTAGTAACGGATTGGAATAGTAGGTAGTAAAGTGATAAATGAATGGTAGTAACGGAATGGGATAGTAGGTAGTAAAGTGATGTAGTAATGGTAGTAACGGAATGGGACAGTAGGTAGTAAAGTGATAAAGTAATGGTAGTAACGAAATGGAATAGTAGGTAGTAAAGTGATAAAGTAATGGTAGTAACGGATTGGAATAGTAGGTAGTAAAGTGATATAGTAAAAGTAGTAACCGATTGGAATAGTAGGTAGTAAAGTGATTCAGAAATGGTACTAACGGAACGGAATAGTAGGTAGTAAAGTGATGGAGTAATGGTAGTAACGGAATGGAATAGTAGGTAGTAAAGTGATATAGTAATGGCAGTAGCGTATTGGAATAGTAGATAGTAAAGTGATAAAGTAATGACAATAACGGAATGGAATAGTAGGTAGTAAAATGACATAATAATGGTAGTTACGGATTGGAATAGTAGGAAGTAAAGTGATGGAGTAATGGTAGTAAGGGATTGGAATAGTAGGTAGTAAAGTGATGGAATAATGGTAGAACGGATTGGAATAGCAGGTAGTAAAATGATATAGTAATGGTAGTAACGGATTGGAATAGTAGGTAGTAAAGTGATAAAGTAATGGTAGTAACGGAATAGAATAGTAGGTAGTAAAGTGATGCAGTAATGGTACTAACGGAATGGAATTGGAGGTAGTAAAGTGATACAGTAATGGTAGTAAGGGAACGAAATAGTAGGTAGTAAAGAAATGGAGCAAAGGTAGTAAAGTGATGGAGTAATGGCAGTAAATGCAAGGAATAGTAGGTAGTCAAGTGATGGAGTAACAGTTGTAAGGGAATGAAAAAATGGCAAGTAAAATGATGAAGTAAATATCAGGTTGATTGTAGTAAGGGCATGTAACAGTAGGTAGTAAAGTCATTGGGTAAAGGTAGTAACGGAATGGAATTTAGTTAGTAAAGTGATGGACTAATACTAGTAACGGAATGGAATAGTAGGTAATAAAGTGATGAAGAAATGGTAGTAACGGAATGGAATAGTAGGTAGTAAAGTGATGCAGAAATGGTAGTAACGGAATGGAATAGTAGGTAGTAAAGTAATGGAGTAATGATAGTAACGGATTAGAATAGTAGGTAGTAGAGTGATAAATGAATGGTAGTAACGGAATGGGATAGTAGGTAGTAAAGTGATCTAGTAATGGTAGTAACGGAATGGGATAGTAGGTAGTTAACTGATATAGTAATGGTAGTAACGGAATGGAATAGTAGGTAGTTAAGTGATAAAGTAATGTTAGTAACGGAATAGAATAGTAGGTAGTAAAATGACATAATAATGGTAGTAACGGATTCAATAGTAGGGAGTAAAGTGATAAAGTAATGGTAGTAACGGAATGGAATAGTAGGTAGTAAAATGACATAATAATGGTAGTAACGGATTGGAATAGTAGGTAGTAAAGTGATAAAGTAATGGTAGTAACGGATTGGAATAGTAGGTAGTAAAGTAATGGAGTAATGATAGTAACGGATTAGAATAGTAGCTAGTAAAGTGATAAAGTTATGGTAGTTACTGAATGGAATACTAGGTAGTAAAGTGATTTAGTAATGGTAAAAACGTATTGGAATAATAGGTAGTAAAGTGATAAAGTAATGGTAGTAACGGAATGGGATAGTAGGTAGTAAAGTGATGTAGTAATGGTAGTAACGGAATGGGATAGTAGGTAGTAAAGTGATAAATGAATGGTAGTAACGGAATGGGATAGTAGGTAGTAAAGTGATGTAGTAATGATAGTAACGGAATGGGATAGTAGGTAGTAAAGTGATAAAGTAATGGTAGTAACGGAATGGAATAGTAGGTAGTAAAGTGATATAGTAATGGTAGTAACGGATTGGAATAGTAGGTAGTAAAGTGATATAGTAATGGTAGTAACCGATTGGAATAGTAGGTAGTAAAGTGATTCAGAAATGGTACTAACGGATTGGAATAGTAGGTAGTAAAGTGATGGAGTAATGGTAGTAACGGAATGGAATAGTAGGTAGTAAAGTAATGGAGTAATGGTTGTAATGGAATGAAATAATAGGTAGTAAAGTGATGGAGTAATGGTAGTAACGGATTGGAATAGTAGGTTGTAAAGTGATGGAGTAATGGTAGTAACGGATTGGAATAGTATGTAGTAAAATGATGTAGTAATGGTAGTAACCGATTGGAATAGCAGGTAGTAAAGTGATTCAGAAATGGTACTAACGGAATGGAATAGTAGGTAGAGAAGTGATGGAGTAATGGTAGTAACGGATTAGAATAGTAGCAAGTAAAGTGATAAAGTTATGGTAGTTACAGAATGGAATACTAGGTAGTAAAGTGATATAGTAATGGTAGTAGCGTATTGGAATAGTAGGTAGTAAAGTGATAAAGTAATGGTAGTAACGGAATAGAATAGTAGGTAGTAAAATGACATAATAATGGTAGTAACGGATTGTAATAGTAGGCAGTAAAGTGATAAAGTAATGGCAGTAACGGAATGGAATAGTAGGTAGTAAAATGACATAATAATGGTAGTAACGGATTGGAATAGTAGGTAGTAAAGTGATAAAGTAATGGTAGTAACGGAATGGAATAGTAGGTAGTAAAGTGATGGAGTAATGGTAGTAACGGATTGGAATAGTAGGTAGTAAAGTGATAAAGTAATGACAATAACGGAATGGAATAGTAGGTAGTAAAATGACATAATAATGGTAGTTACGGATTGGAATAGTAGGAAGTAAAGTGATGGAGTAATGGTAGTAACGGATTGGAATAGTAGGTAGTAAAGTGATAAAGTAATGGTAGTAACGGAATAGAATAGTAGGTAGTAAAGTGATGCAGTAATGGTAGTAACGGAATGGAATTGGAGGTAGTAAAGTGATACAGTAATGGTAGTAAGGGAACGAAATAGTAGGTAGTAAAGAAATGGAGCAAAGATAGTAAAGTGATGGAGTAATGGCAGTAAATGCAAGGAATAGTAGGTAGTCAAGTGATGGAGTAACAGGTGTAAGGGAATGAAAAAATGGCAAGTAAAATGATGAAGTAAATATCAGGTTGATTGTAGTAAGGGCATGTAACAGTAGGTAGTAAAGTCATTGGGTAAAGGTAGTAACGGAATGGAATTTAGTTAGAAAAGTGATGGACTAATACTAGTAACGGAATGGAATAGTAGGTAATAAAGTGATGAAGAAATGGTAGTAACGGAATGGAATAGTAGGTAGTAAAGTGATGCAGAAATGGTAGTAACGGATTGGAATAGTAGGTAGTAAAGTCATTGGCTATAGGTAATAACGGAATGGAATAGTATTTAGTAAAGAGAGGGAGTAATTGTAGTAACGGAAATGTATAGAAGTTAGTAAAGTGATGGATTAATTGTAGTAAAATAAAGGGGTTACGGTATTAACCGCACAAAAAAGTGGGTAGTAAAGTAATGTAGTAATGGTAGTAAAATATGGAGTATCGGTTGTAACGGAATGAAAAAATTGGTAGTAAAGTGATGGAGTAACATTAGCAACGGAATTCAACAGTAGATGATAAAGTGATGGAGTTATGGTAATAAGATGACTGGGTAATGGTAATAAAGGAATGAAAAAGTGGGTAGTAAAGTGATGGAGTAATGGTAGTTAAAGCATGGAATAACGGTAGTAACAGAATGGAATAGTAAGTAGGAAAGTGATGGAGTAAGGGTAGTAAAATGATGCAGTAATGGTAGTAACAGAATGAAAAAATGGTTAGTAAAGTGATGGAGTAAAAGTAGTAATTTAATAGAATAATAGGTAGTAAAGTGATGCAGTACAAGTAATAAAGAGATGGAGCAACGGTACTAACGGAATGACACAGTTGGAAGTAAAGTGATGGAGTAATGGTAGAAGTAATTGAAGAGAATGGAATACTAGGTAGTAAAGTGATATAGTAATGGTAGCAACGGAATGGAATAGTAGATAGTAAAGTGATAAAGTAATGGTAGCAACGGAATGGAATAGTAGGTAGTAAAGTGATAGAGTAATGGAAGTAATGGATTGGAAAAGTAGGTAGTAAAGTGATGTAGTAATGGTAGTAACCGATTGGAATAGTAGGTAGTAAAGTGATTCAGAAATGGTACTAACGGAATGGAATAGTAGGTACTAAAGTGATGGAGTAATGGTAGTAACGGAATGGAATAGTAGGTAGTAAAGTAATGGAGTAATGGTAGTAACGGATTAGAATAGTAGCTAGTAAAGTGATAAAGTTATGGTAGTTACTGAATGGAATACTAGGTAGTAAAGTGATATAGTAATGGTAAAAACGTATTGGAATAATAGGTAGTAAAGTGATATAGTAATGGTAGTAACGGATTGGAATAATAGGTAGTAAAGTGATGGAGTAATGGTAGTAACGGAATGGGATAGTAGGTAGTAAAGTGATGTAGTAATGGTAGTAACGGAATGGGATAGTAGGTAGTAAAGTGATAAAGTAATGGTAGTAACGAAATGGAATAGTAGGTAGTAAAGTGATAAAGTAATGGTAGTAACGGATTGGAATAGTAGGTAGTAAAGTGATATAGTAATGGTAGTAACCGATTGGAATAGTAGGTAGTAAAGTGATTCAGAAATGGTACTAACGGAATGGAATAGTAGGTAGTAAAGTGATGGAGTAATGGTAGTAACGGAATGGAATAGTAGGTCGTAAAGTTATGGAGTAATGGTAGTAACGTAATGAAATAGTAGGTAGTAAAGTAATGGAGTAATGGTAGTAATTGAATGGAATAATAGGTAGTAAAGTGATGGAGTAATGGTAGTAACGGAATGGAATAGTAGGCCGTAAAGTTATGGAGTAATGGTAGTAACGGAATGAAATAGTAGGTAGTAAAGTAATGGAGTAATGGTAGTAATGGAATGGAATAATAGGTAGTAAAGTGATGGAGTAATGGTAGTAACGGATTGGAATAGTAGGTTGTAAAGTGATGGAGTAATGGTATTAACGGATTGGAATAGTAGGTAGTAAAGTGATGTAGTAATGGTAGTAACCGATTGGAATAGCAGGTAGTAAAGTGATTCAGAAATGGTACTAACGGAATGGAATGGTAGGTAGAAAAGTGATGGAGTAATGGTAGTAACGGATTAGAATAGTAGCAAGTATAGTGATAAAGTTATGGTAGTTACGGAATGGAATACTAGGTAGTAAAGTGATATAGTAATGGTAGTAGCGTATTGGAATAGTAGGTAGTTAAGTGATAAAGTAATGTTAGTAACGGAATAAAATAGTAGGTAGTAAAATGACATAATAATGGTAGTAACGGATTGGAATAGTAGGTAGAAAAGTGATAAAGTAATGGTAGTAACGGAATGGAATAGTAGGTAGTAAAGTGATAAAGTAATGGTAGTAACGGATTGGAATAGTAGGTAGTAAAGTGATAAAGTAATGACAATAACGGAATGGAATAGTAGGTAGTAAAATGACATAATAATGGTAGTAACGGATTGGAATAGTAGGTAGTAAAGTGATGGAATAATGGTAGAACGGATTGGAATAGCAGGTAGTAAAGTGATGTAGTAATGGTAGTAACGGATTGGAAAAGTAGGTTGTAAAGTGATGAAGTAATGGTAGTAACGGAATGGAATAGTAGGTAGTAAAGTGATAAAGTAATGACATTAACGGAATGGAATTGTAGGTAGTAAAGTGATATAGTAATGGTAGTAACGGATTGGAATATTAGGTAGTAAAGCGATAAAGTAATGGTAGTAACGGAATGAAATAGTAGGTAGTAAAGTGATGGAGTAGTGGAATTAACGGATTGGAATAGTAGGTAGTAAAGTGATAAAGTAATGGTAGTAATGGAATGGAATAGTAGGCAGTAAAGTGATGCAGAAATGGTAGTAACGGAATGGAATAGAAGGTAGTAAAGTGATGGCGTAATGGTAGTAATGGAATGAAACAGTAGGTTGTAAAGTGTTGGAGTAATGGTAGTAACGGAATGGAATAGTAGGTCGTAAAGTAATGGAGTAATGGTAGTAACGGAATGAAATAGTAGGTAGTAAAGTAATGGAGTAATGGTAGTAATGGAATGGAATAATCGATAGTAAAGTAATGGAGTAAAGGTAGTAAAGTGATGGAGTAATGGTGGAAACGGCATATAATAGTAGATAGTAAAGTGATGGAGAAAAGTTGTAAAGGAATTAAAAAGTGTGTAGTAAAATGATGTAGTAATTGTCAGGTTGATTGTAGTAAGAGCATGTAATAGGAGGTAGTAAATGACAAAGTAATGGTAGTAACGGATTGGAATAGTAGGTAGTAAAGTGATGGAGTATTGGTAGTAGCGGATTGGAATAGTAGGTAGTAAAGTGCTGAAGTAATTGTAGTAACGGAATGGAAAAGTAGGTAGTAAAGTGATGGAGTAATGGTAGTGACGGAATGGAATAGTAGGCAGTAATGTAATGGAGTAATAGTAGTGACGGAATGGAGTAGTTGGTAGTAAAGTAATGGATTAATGGTAGTAACGGAATGGAAAAGTAGGTAGTAAAGTGATGAAGTAATGGTAGTAACGGATTGGAATAGTAGGTAGTAAAGTGATGAAGTAATGGTAGTAACGGATTTGAATAGTAGGTATTAAAGTGATATGGTAATGGTAGTAACGGATTGGAATAGTAGTTAGTAAAGTGATAAAGTAATGGTAGAAACAGAATGGAATAGTAGGTAGTAAAGTGATTCAGAAATGGTATTAATGGATTGAATAGTAGGTAGTAAAGTGATGGAGTAATGGTAGTAACGGAATGGAATAGTAGGTAGTAAAGTAATGGGGTAATGGTAGTAACGGATTGGAATAGTAGGTAGTAAAGTGATATAGTAATGGTAGTAACGCATTGGAATAGTAGGTAGTAAAGTGATATACATGTAGTAATGATAGTAACGGAATGGAAAAGTAGGTAGTAAAGTGATGGAGTAATGGTAGTAACGGAATGGAATATTAGGTGGTAAAATAATGGAGTAATGGTAGTAACGGAATGGAATAGTAGGTAGCAAAGTGGTAAAGTAATGGTAGTAACGGAATGGAATACTAGGTAGTAAAGTGATACATGTATAGTAATGGTAGTAACGGATTGGAATAGTAGGTAGTAAAGTGATAAAGTAATGGTAGTAACGGAATGGAATAGTAGGTAGTAAAGTGATGCAGTAATGGTAGTAACGGAATGGAATAGGAGGTAGTAAAGTGGTACAGTAATGGTAGTAACGGAACGAAATAGTAGGTAGTAAAGAAATGGAGCAAAGGTAGTAAAGTGACGAAGTAATGGTAGTAAAGGCATGGAATAGTAGGTAGTAAAGTGATGGAGTAACAGTAGTAAGGGAATGAAAAAATGGCAAGTAAAATGATGAAGTAAATATCAGGTTGATTGTAGTAAGGGCATGTAACAGTAGGTAGTAAAGTCATGTGGTAATGGTAGTAACGGATTGGAATAGTAGGTAGTAAAGTAATGGAGTATTGGTAGTAGCGGATTGGAATAGTAGGTAGTAAAGTGATGGCGTAATGGTAGTAACGGATTGGAATAGTAGGTGGTAAAGTGATGTAGTAATGGTAGTAACGGATTGGAATAGTAGGTAGTAAAGTGATGGAGTATTGGTAGTAGCGGATCGGAATAGTAGGTAGTAAAGTGCTGAAGTAATGGTAGTAACGGAATGGAAAAGTAGGTAGTAAAGTGATGGAGTAATGGTAGTGACGGAATGGAATAGTAGGTAGTAACGTAATGGAGTAATAGTAGTGACGGAATAGAATAGTAGGTAGTAAAGTAATGGATTAATGGTAGTAACGGAATGGAAAAGTAGGTAGTAAAGTGATGGAGTAATGGTAGTAACGGATTTGAATAGTAGGTAGTAAAGTGATGGAGTAATGGTAGTAACGGATTTGAATAGTAGGTAGTAAAGCAATGGAGTAATGGTAGTAACGGATTGGAATAGTAGGTAGTAAAGTGATGGAGTAATGGTAGTAACGGATTTGAATAGTAGGTATTAAAGTGATATGGTAATGGTAGTAACGGATTGGAATAGTAGGTAGTAAAGTGATAAAGTAATGGTAGAAACAGAATGGAATAGTAGGTAGTAAAGTGATTCAGAAATGGTATTAACGGATTGAATAGTAGGTAGTAAAGTGATGGAGTAATGGTAGTAACGGAATGGAATAGTAGGTAGTAAAGTAATGGAGTAATGGTAGTAACGGATTGGAATAGTAGGTAGTAAAGTGATATAGTAATGGTAGTAACGCATTTGAATAGTAGGTAGTAAAGTGATATAGTAATGGTAGTAACGGAATGGAATAGTAGGTAGTAAAGTGATGGAGTAATGGTAGTAACGGAATGGAATATTAGGTTGTAAAGTAATGGAGTAATGGTAGTAACGGAATGGAATAGTGGGTAGCAAAGTGATAAAGTAATGGTAGTAACGGAATGGAATACTAGGTAGTAAAGTGATATAGTAATGGTAGTAACGGATTGGAATAGTAGGTAGTAAAGTGATAAAGTAATGGTAGTAACGGAATGGAATAGTAGGTAGTAAAGTGATGCAGTAATGGTAGTAACGGAATGGAATAGGAGGTAGTAAAGTGATACAGTAATGGTAGTAAGGGAACGAAATAGTAGGTACATGTAGTAAAGAAATGGAGCAAAGGTAGTAAAGTGATGGAGTAATGGCAGTAAATGCAAGGAATAGTAGGTAGTAAAGTGATGGAGTAACAGTTGTAAGGGAATGAAAAAATGGCAAGTAAAATGATGAAGTAAATATCAGGTTGATTGTAGTAAGGGCATGTAACAGTAGGTAGTAAAGTCATGTGGTAAAGGTAGTAACGGAATGGAATTTAAGTTAGTAAAGTGATGGACTAATACTAGTAACGGAATGGAATAGTAGGTAATAAAGGGATGAAGAAATGGTAGTAACGGAATGGAATAGTAGGTAGTAAAGTGATGCAGAAATGGTAGTAACGGATTGGAATAGTAGGTAGTAAAGTCATGGGCTATAGGTAATAACGGAATGGAATAGTAGGTAGTAAAGAGAGGGAGTAATTGTAGTAACGGAACTGAATAGAAGTTAGTAAAGTGATGGATTAATTGTAGTAAAATAAAGGGGTTACGGTATTAACCGCACAAAAAAGTGGGTAGTAAAGTAATGTAGTAATGGTAGTAAAATATGGAGTATCGGTTGTAACGGAATGAAAAAATTGGTAGTAAAGTAATGGAGTAACATTAGCAACGGAATTCAACAGTAGATGATAAAGTGATGGAGTTATGGTAATAAGATGACTGGGTAATGGTAATAAAGGAATGAAAAAGTGGGTAGTAAAGTGATGGAGTAATGGTAGTTAAAGCATGGAATAACGGTAGTAACAGAATGGAATAGTAAGTAGGAAAGTGATGGAGTAATGGTAGTAAAATGATGCAGTAATGGTAGTAACAGAATGAAAAAATGGTGAGTAAAGTGATGGAGTAAAAGTAGTAATTTAATAGAATAATAGGTAGTAAAGTGATGCAGTACAAGTAATAAAGAGATGGAGCAACGGTAGTAACGGAATAACACAGTTGGAAGTAAAGTGATGGAGTAATGGTAGAAAAATGAAAGATAAACATTAGTAATTGAAGAGAAAAGTGTGTAGAAAAGTGATGGAGTGACATTAGTAACGGAATGGAATAGTAAGAAGTAAAGTGATTGAGTAAAGGTAGTAAAGTGATGGAGTAATGTTAGTAAAATGAAAGATAAACGGCAGAAACTGAATGAAAAAGTGGATAGCAAAGTGATGTAGTAATGGTAGTAACGGCATGGAATAATAAGCAGTAAAGTCATGAAAGTGATAAGGCAGTCATATTATGGAGTTATGACAGTAAAGTGATTGTGTAATGGCATCAAAGTGATGAAGTAAAGATAGTAAAGTGATGAAGTAACAGTAGTGACGTAGTGTAAAGTGGGTAGTAACAGATGGAGGAAAGGTAGTGAAATGATTAACAGTAGTAATCGAATGAAAAAGTAGGTAGTTAACAGTAGTAATTTAATGTAATAATATGTAGTAAACAGTAGTAATTTAATGGAATAATAGGTAGTAAAGTGATGGGTTATGGGTAGTAAAATGATAGAGAAACGGTAGTAACAGAAAGAAAATTGGGTAGTAAAGTGATGGAGTAACGGTTGTAACGGAAGACAAAGTGGGTAGTTAAGTGATTGAAGAACGGCAATAACGGAATAGAAAGTAGGTGGTAAAATGATGATGTAACGGAATGGAATAGTAGGTAGTATAGTGAAAGAGTAACTGTAGTAACTGAATGAAAAAGTGGGTAATAAAGTGATGGAGTATGGAATGGAATAGTAGTTAGTAAAGTGAGAGAGTAATGGTAGTAAAATAATTGAGAAACGGTAGGAACGGAATGAAAAAAATGGGTAGTAAAGTGATGGAGTGACAGTAGCAACGGAATGGAATAGTAGGAATTAAAGCGATGGAGTAACCATAGTAAAGCTATGGTATAACGGTAGTAACGGAATGTAAAAGTGGGTAGGAAAGTGATGTAGTAATGGTATTAAAATGATGGAGTAATGGTAGTGACAGAAAGGAATGGTAGGTAGTGAGATGATGGAGTGGGTAGTAAAATGACGGAGTAATGGCAGTAACAGTATAAAATAGTGGTTAGTAAAGTGATGGAGTAACAGTAGTAATTTAATGGAATAATAAGTATTAAAGTGATGGAGTAAAGGTATTAACGGAATGACAAAGTTGGTAGTAAAGTGATGGAGTAATGGTAGTAAAATGAAAGATAAACGGCAGAAATTGAATGAAAAAGTGGGTAGTAATGAGATGGAGGAGCAATAGTGACGGAATGTAAAAGTGGGTGTAAATGAAGGAGAAAAGGTAGTGAAATGATTGAGTAACAGTAGTAAAGAAATGAAAAAGTAGGTAGTACACAATAGTAATTTAATAGAATAATAGGTAGTAAAGTGATGGGTAAAAGGTAGTAAAATGACGGATAAACGTTAGTAACGGAATGAAAAAGTAGGTGACAAAATGATGATGAAAAATAGTAGCGGAATGCAATATTGGGTAGTAAAGTGATGGAGCAACTGTAGTAATTTAATGGAATAATAGGCAGTGAAGTGATGGAGTAAAGGTATTACCGGAATGACAAAGTTGGAAGTAAAGTGATGGAGTAACAGTAGTAACGGAATGGAATAGTAGGTAGTATAGTGAAAGAGTAACTGTAGTAACTGAATGAAAAAATTGTTAGTAAAGTGATGGTGTAACAGTAGTAAAGAAATGGAATAGTAGGTAGTATAGTGAAAGAGTAACTGTTGCAACTGAATGAAAAAGTGGGTGGTAAAGTGATGTAGTATGGTAGTAGCGGCATGGAATAATAAGCAGTTAAGTCATTAAAGTGATAAGGTAGTAAGTAATATGATGGAGTAAAACTGTTAGTCTTTCCCATTTTCAATTGGAAGATCTTATTGGTTTTCTTTGGATTATTATTATTATTATGGTTCTTTTCTGCCAATTTTCCAAATCACACTGTAGAAAAAGTACGTGACATACCATTTTGGTACTACCAAAACGACAAGTATTGTGTACCCAATGATTATTTATAGTCACTACAGTGAAACTAAAACGTCATTCTTTACAGAGTTATCTCCCCAAACATCAAAAACTTTGTTATCGAATAATCTCCGCAACTATAACAGATAGATGAAAACTGATGAATGGTAAACGTAATGCAACTGTTGAGACAAATTTATTGCATATTATCGAAAATAATCATCTGAAGACTTGACCTTGAAACGGCATAAACTTCCATTTTGGTTAGAAACTTCCGTTATTAAAGTCACTTTCGGTTAACAAAAGTACCTAGCAACCATATGTGTATGACTAGGACAAATTTCCTCTACAAAGCCATCCTCTTTTGGTTCTGAAATGTCTCTTCAGGTTGACAAAAGTCACTAGCACCCATTTTTCAGATGGACCTCAATTAAAATTCAAACAGTGGACTAATTGGAATATTTTATTACTAGTTTCTGCTAAAATAATAGAATAAACAATTAAAATTTACTAAGATATCTTCTGGAATTCATAAATTGCAGTTACCTCCATATTTGCATGCAATTTTTGGTGGGGGAAATTTTAAGTGCAAGTTTTCAGTTACATTTCCCACATAAAATGTAGGAAACTATTACAATTTTTAGTTATTTTGTCACATTTTATTCACATCCGTTAAGTGTAGAGATGAGAAACTAATCTTAGCTATTTAATGAATCTAACGGTAACAAGCAATTTGGCCTATTCAGCCATTTGGCATTATGTTACTAGGTGAAGCTTTAATCCGTTAAATAAACAATACAAAAGGAAATAGTGACCAAGTGTTAGTGTTTTGGATAGAACGGCGGCATGAAATTATAGCACCGCGGTAAAAAAAAATAAAGGCGCCGCGGTACAGCGGTGCTAAAAAGGCCTGAGGAGAACACTACGGCGGCGACCATCGTCCATTCGTTTTTGGCCGAGTTGCGCGAAGTGCAAACCCGGGTTTTAGTATAGTGAAATCAGGTGGGCGGGCGGGGAAATTGGGGTATATATTTTGTGTAATCAACTCCTACAGTTTTAAACCCAGATCTCTGAAACTTCACAGAAAGATAACACATGTATTGAAGTTGTGCACTTGCTATTATGGAGTTGTTCCTAATTTTCCAGATTTGAGAACTTTTTTGAGAATTTTTTTCCACAATCACCCTATGGTACCTAGTTTCGGATTTGTATCTGGGCCGTTGATCTATGCCCGCTGTTGCTAAACATGGAACATTGGGTCAACGCAAGTTTGGGGACTTGTAGATTTTCGTCCGTTCGTCCGTTCAACCTCGGGTTTACCTTTGCTCTGAAGCTTTTTTATGAAGATAACATCTTCATCATATTTTTTAAACCGTTATAACATGATCTCTTCACTGGCAAAATTCTGTAGGGCTGCGCCCAATACTTCATGCTTGAACGAACTTAGCTTGTTACCATAGAAATCAAAAGCTATAGTACCTAGTGTAAAATAGAAAACAGCAAACAATGTATGAAAGTTGTCTGATGACTCCTATAGAAATTATTGTCCTTTAATGGCATTGAATTGCCACTGAACTTAAAAGCGTTGACAGCTATAGTGAAAGTGAAACTGTAAATTTGCTAAACGCATCAGCAAGACAAGACCTACAAATCACTTATTTGGTCCACAATTTTCAGAGAACTTTTTATAGGAATTATTGCCCTTTAAAGACGATTTCAGAAAAAGTAAGGTTTTTGTTTAAATTACAAAACTATAACAGTCAAACTAAGTTGCTAAAATAATCACAGGGGAAGGCCTGCAAATTGTTTTATTGTCAAAAAAATTGTCTAATGACTCCTTTTATGAAACCAGTAAATTAAAAGCTTTAACAGCTAGAGTGAAACTGTAAATTGCAAAAAATGATCAAGTCAAGGCTTACAAAAAAATCATTGGTTCGAGATTGTTAGATGACGCCTTATAGGAGATATCGCTATAACACAGTAGCATCATATTGTATAGATGTCATCATGTAGGACAACAATCGGCTAAAACCTTGGGTAAGCCTACAGACGATCTTCATTTATACCTAGGAACTAGAACCCCAAAGCCCCGACTCACACTATGCCATATTACTTTCAAGGATCCTACACGTCCCTGTCCATAACGACAACTTGAACTCAAGTGACTAAATTTGACAACTTCCAAAGATTACTTACTTAGGCCACCAATCGGCTGGAATTACTCCATCCCGTTACTACTGTTAATCCACCTATATCTCAACCTTCTACAACCATTTCTCTATCTCTTTACTACTCTTACTCCATCCTTTGACTACCGTTATTCTATCCCTTAACTACTGTATTTACATCCCTTTAATACTGTTACTAAATCCCTTTACTACCGTTTCTCCATCCCATTACTACTGTTACTCCATCCCTTTACTACCGTTACTCCATCCGGTTACTACTGTTACTACATTTCTTTACTACCGTTACTCCATCCCTTTACTAATGTTACTACATTCCTTTACTGCCGTTACTCCATCCCTTTACTACTGTAACTACATCCCTTTATTACCGTTACTCCATCCATTTACTACTGTTACTCCTTCACTTTACTACCGTTACTCCATCCCTTTACTACTGTAACTACATCCCTTTACTACCGTTACTCCATCCCTTTACTACTGTTACGACATTCCTTTACTGCCGTTACTCCATCCCTTTACTACTGTAACTACATCCCTTTACTACCGTTACTCCGTCCCGTTGCTACTGTTACTCTATCCATTTACAACCGTTATTCCATCCCGTTACTACTGTTACTCCATCCCTTTACTACCGTTACTCCATCCCTTTGCTACCGTTACTATATCCCTTTACTACTGTTACCACATCCCTTTACTACCGTTACTCCATCACTTTACTACTGTTACTACATTCCTTTACTGCCGTTACTCCATCCCTTTACTACTGTAACTACATCCCTTTACTACCGTTATTCCATCCATTTACTACTGTTACTCCTTCACTTTACTACCGTTACTCCATCCCTTTACTACTGTAACTACATCCCTTTACTACCGTTACCCCATCCATTTACTACTGTTACTCCGTCCCATTACTGCTGTTACTCCATCCCGTTACTACCGTTACTCCATCCCGTTACTACTGTTACTCCATCTCTTTACTACTGTTACTACATCCCGTTACTACTGTTACTCCATCTCGTTACTACTAGTACTACATCCCTTTACTACCTTTACTCTATCACGTTACTACTGTTACTACATCCCTTTACTACGTTACTCTATCCCGTTATTACTTTTAATCCATCCCTTACTCTTGTTACTACATCCGTTTACCATGTTACTTCATTCCTTTCTGGGGCCTCGGTGGCCGAGTGTTCAAGGTAGTTCGTCTACTATTGATCACGGGTCTGTCAACACTGAGATTGCGGGTTCGATTCTCATTGCAGACAGGGTTTACTCGACTCCAATCTTAATTGACAAGGATTGCCAGTTTTCCTACCGCAGGTCGGGGTTTTCTCCGGGTACTCTGGCTTTCTACCCCAATAAAAACTGGACGCCATGATATAGCTGAAAATTGCTGAAAGTGGCGTTCAACACCATCGAACAAACAAACAAACAAACAATCGTTCCTTTCTACTGTTCATCCATCCATTTACTACTGTTACTACATCCATTTACTATTGTTACAACATCCTGTTACTACGTTACTCTATCCCTTTACTACGGTTAATTCATCACTTTACTACCATATCTCAACCTTTTATTATCGTTTTTCCATCATCATTTTGCTACCACTACTCTATCCCTTTACTACTGTTTCTACGTCCATTTACTACGGTTTACTCCATCCCTTTAAATGTTACTCCATACTTTTACTACTGTTACTGCATCCACTTGCTATGTTACTACTTTCATTTCGCTATTTTTTCTCCAACCATTTACTACTGTTACTCCATCCCGTTACTACTGTTACTCCATCCCTTTACTTCTGTTTCTACATCCCTTTACTACCGTTACTCCATCCCGTTACTACTGTTACTTTTTCCCTTTACTACCGTTACTCCATCCCGTTACTACTGTTAATCCATCCCTTTACTACCGTTACTCCATCCCTTTGCTACCGTTACTTCATCCCTTTACTACTGTTACCACATCCCTTTACTATTGTTACTCAATCCCTTTACTACTGTTAATACTTTCCTTTACTGCCGTTACTCCATCCCTTTACTACTGTAACTACATCCCTTTACTACCGTTACTCCATCCATTTACTACTGTTACTCCTTCACTTTACTACCGTTACTCCATCCCTTTACTACTGTAACTACATCCCTTTACTACCGTTACTCCATCAATTTACTACTGTTACTACATTACTTTACTTTTGTTACTCCATCATGTTACTACTGTTACTCCATCCCATTACTGCTGTTACTCCATCCCGTTACTACCGTTACTCCATCCCTTTACTACTGTAACTACATCCCTTTACTACCGTTACTCCATCCATTTACTACTGTTACTCCTTCACTTTACTACCGTTACTCTATCCCTTTACTACTGTAACTACATCCCTTTACTACCGTTACTCCATCCCTTTACTACTGTAACTACATCCCTTTACTACCGTTACTCCGTCCCGTTGCTACTGTTACTCTATCCATTTACAACCGTTATTCCATCCCGTTACTACTGTTACTCCATCCCTTTACTACCGTTACTCCATCCCTTTGCTACCGTTACTATATCCCTTTACTACTGTTACCACATCCCTTTACTACCGTTACTCCATCACTTTACTACTGTTACTACATTCCTTTACTGCCGTTACTCCATCCCTTTACTACTGTAACTACATTCCTTTACTACCGTTATTCCATCCATTTATTACTGTTACTCCTTCACTTTACTACCGTTACTCCATCCCTTTACTACTGTAACTACATCCCTTTACTACCGTTACCCCATCCATTTACTACTGTTACTCCATCCCATTACTGCTGTTACTCCATCCCGTTACTACCGTTACTCCATCCCGTTACTACTGTTACTCCATCTCTTTACTACTGTTACTACATCCTGTTACTACTGTTACTCCATCTCGTTACTACTAGTACTACATCCCTTTACTACCTTTACTCTATCACGTTACTACTGTTACTACATCCCTTTACTACGTTACTCTATCCCGTTATTACTTTTAATCCATCCCTTACTCTTGTTACTACATCCGTTTACCATGTTACTTCATTCCTTTCTGGGGCCTCGGTGGCCGAGTGTTCAAGGTAGTTCGTCTACTATTGATCACGGGTCTGTCAACACTGAGATTGCGAGTTCGATTCTCATTGCAGACAGGGTTTACTCGACTCCAATCTTAATTGACAAGGATTGCCAGTTTTCCTACCGCAGGTCGGGGTTTTCTCCGGGTACTCTGGCTTCCTACCCCAATAAAAACTGGACGCCATGATATAGCTGAAAATTGCTGAAAGTGGCGTTCAACACCATCGAACAAACAAACAAACAAACAATCATTCCTTTCTACTGTTCATCCATCCATTTACTACTGTTACTACATCCATTTACTATTGTTACAACATCCTGTTACTACGTTACTCTATCCCTTTACTACGGTTAATTCATCACTTTACTACCATATCTCAACCTTTTATTATCGTTTTTCCATCATCATTTTGCTACCACTACTCTATCCCTTTACTACTGTTTCTACGTCCATTTACTACGGTTTACTCCATCCCTTTAAATGTTACTCCATATTTTTACTACTGTTACTGCATCCACTTGCT
The DNA here is from genome assembly GCA_944474755.1 of Limnoperna fortunei. Classification (NCBI taxonomy): domain Eukaryota; kingdom Metazoa; phylum Mollusca; class Bivalvia; order Mytilida; family Modiolidae; genus Limnoperna; species Limnoperna fortunei. Next base: position 112,339,475 of record OX104112.1, on the reverse strand, counting down.
ATGTTACTACTTTCATTTCGCTATTTTTTCTCCAACCATTTACTACTGTTACTCCATCCCGTTACTACTGTTACTCCATCCCTTTACTTCTGTTTCTACATCCCTTTACTACCGTTACTCCATCCCGTTACTACTGTTACTTTTTCCCTTTACTACCGTTACTCCATCCCGTTACTACTGTTAATCCATCCCTTTACTACCGTTACTCCATTCCTTTGCTACCGTTACTTCATCCCTTTACTACTGTTACCACATCCCTTTACTATTGTTACTCAATCCCTTTACTACTGTTAATACTTTCCTTTACTGCCGTTACTCCATCCCTTTACTACTGTAACTACATCCCTTTACTACCGTTACTCCAGCCATTTACTACTGTTACTCCTTCACTTTCTACCGTTACTCCATCCCTTTACTACTGTAACTACATCCCTTTACTAACGTTACTCCATCCATTTACTACTGTTACTACATTACTTTACTTTTGTTACTCCATCATGTAACTACTGTTACTCCATCCCATTACTGCTGTTACTCCATCCCGTTACTACCGTTACTCCATCCCTTTACTACTGTTACTACATCCCGTTACTTCTGTTACTCCATCTCGTTACTACTAGTACTACATCCCTTTACTACCTTTACTCTATCACGTTACTACTGTTACTCCATCCCTTTACTACTGTTACTACATCCCGTTACTTCTGTTACTCCATATCGTTACTACTAGTACTACATCCCTTTACTACCTTTACTCTATCACGTTACTAGTGTTACTACATCCCTTTACTACGTTACTCTATCCCGTTTCTACTTTTAATCCATCCCTTACTCTTGTTACTACATCCGTTTACCATGTTACTTCATTCCTTTCTGGGGCCTCGGTGGCCGAGTGTTCAAGGTAGTTCGTCTACTATTGATCACGGGTCTGTCAACACTGAGATTGCGGGTTCGATTCTCATTGCAGACAGGGTTTACTCGACTCCAATCTTAATTGACAAGGATTGCCAGTTTTCCTACCGCAGGTCGGGGTTTTCTCCGGGTACTCCGGCTTCCTCCCCAATAAAAACTGGACGCCATGATATAGCTGAAAATTGCTGAAAGTGGCGTTCAACACCATCGAACAAACAAAAAAACAAACAATCATTCTTTTCTACTGTTCATCCATCCATTTACTACTGTTACTACATCCATTTACCTTTGTTACAACATCCTGTTACTACGTTACTCTATCCCTTTACTACTGTTAATCCATCACTATACTACCATATCTCAACCTTTTACTATCCTTTTTCCATCATCATTTTGCTACCACTACTCTATCCCTTTACTACTGTTTCTACGTCCATTTACTACGGTTTACTCCATCCCTTTAAATGTTACTCCATACTTTTACTACTGTTACTGCATCCATTTACTATGTTACTACTTTCATTTCGCTATTTTTCCTCCAACCATTTACTACTGTTACTCCATCCCGTTACTACTGTTACTCCATCCCTTTACATCTGTTTCTACATCCCTTTACTACCGTTACTCCATCCCTTTACTACCGTTACTCCATCCCGTTACTACTGTTACTCTTTCCCTTTACTACCGTTACTCCATCCCGTTACTACTGTTACTCCATCCCTTTACTACCGTTACTCCATCCCTTTGCTACCGTTACTCCATTTCTTTACTACTGTTACCACATCCCTTTACTACCGTTACTCCATCCCTTTACTACTGTTACTACATTCTTTTACTACTGTTACTCCATCCTGTTACTACTGTTACTCCATCCCTTTACTACCGTTATTCCATTATGTTACTACTGTTAATCCACCGATATATCAACCTTCTACTTCCATTTCTCCATCTATTTACTACCATTACTCTATATCTTTACTACTGTTACTCCATCCCTTTATATGTTACTAGTACTCCATAACTTTACTACTGTTATTGCATCCTTTTACTACCGTTACTCCATTCCTTTACTATTTTTACTACATCCCGTTACTACTGTTACTCCATCCGTTACTACTGTTACTCCATCCCTTTACTACCGTTACTCCATCCCGTTACTACTGTTATAACATCCCGTAACTACTGTTACTCCATCCCTTAACTACCGTTACTCCATCCCGTTACTACTGTTACTCCATCTCTTTACTACTGTTACTACATCCCGTTACTACTGTTACTCCATCTCGTTACTACTAGTACTACATCCCTTTACTACCTTTACTCTATCACGTTACTACTGTTACTACATCCCTTTACTACGTTACTCTATCCCGTTATTACTTTTAATCCATCCCTTACTCTTGTTACTACATCCGTTTACCATGTTACTTCATTCCTTTCTGGGGCCTCGGTGGCCGAGTGTTCAAGGTAGTTCGTCTACTATTGATCACGGGTCTGTCAACACTGAGATTGCGGGTTCGATTCTCATTGCAGACAGGGTTTACTCGACTCCAATCTTAATTGACAAGGATTGCCAGTTTTCCTACCGCAGGTCGGGGTTTTCTCCGGGTACTCTGGCTTCCTACCCCAATAAAAACTGGACGCCATGATATAGCTGAAAATTGCTGAAAGTGGCGTTCAACACCATCGAACAAACAAACAAACAAACAATCATTCCTTTCTACTGTTCATCCATCCATTTACTACTGTTACTACATCCATTTACTATTGTTACAACATCCTGTTACTACGTTACTCTATCCCTTTACTACGGTTAATTCATCACTATACTACCATATCTCAACCTTTTATTATCGTTTTTCCATCATCATTTTGCTACCACTACTCTATCCCTTTACTACTGTTTCTACGTCCATTTACTACGGTTTACTCCATCCCTTTAAATGTTACTCCATACTTTTACTACTGTTACTGCATCCACTTGCTATGTTACTACTTTCATTTCGCTATTTTTTCTCCAACCATTTACTACTGTTACTCCATCCCGTTACTACTGTTACTCCATCCCTTTACTTCTGTTTCTACATCCCTTTACTACCGTTACTCCATCCCGTTACTACTGTTACTTTTTCCCTTTACTACCGTTACTCCATCCCGTTACTACTGTTAATCCATCCCTTTACTACCGTTACTCCATCCCTTTGCTACCGTTACTTCATCCCTTTACTACTGTTACCACATCCCTTTACTATTGTTACTCAATCCCTTTACTACTGTTAATACTTTCCTTTACTGCCGTTACTCCATCCCTTTACTACTGTAACTACATCCCTTTACTACCGTTACTCCATCCATTTACTACTGTTACTCCATCACTTTACTACCGTTACTCCATCCCTTTACTACTGTAACTACATCCCTTTACTACCGTTACTCCATCAATTTACTACTGTTACTACATTACTTTACTTTTGTTACTCCATCATGTTACTACTGTTACTCCATCCCATTACTACTGTTACTCCATCCCTTTACTGCCGTTACTCCATCCCTTTACTACTGTAACTACATCCCTTTACTACCGTTACTCCATCCATTTACTACTGTTACTCCTTCACTTTACTACCGTTACTCTATCCCTTTACTACTGTAACTACATCCCTTTACTACCGTTACTCCATCCCTTTACTACTGTAACTACATCCCTTTACTACCGTTACTCCGTCCCGTTGCTACTGTTACTCTATCCATTTACAACCGTTATTCCATCCCGTTACTACTGTTACTCCATCCCTTTACTACCGTTACTCCATCCCTTTGCTACCGTTACTATATCCCTTTACTACTGTTACCACATCCCTTTACTACCGTTACTCCATCACTTTACTACTGTTACTACATTCCTTTACTGCCGTTACTCCATCCCTTTACTACTGTAACTACATCCCTTTACTACCGTTATTCCATCCATTTACTACTGTTACTCCTTCACTTTACTACCGTTACTCCATCCCTTTACTACTGTAACTACATCCCTTTACTACCGTTACCCCATCCATTTACTACTGTTACTCCATCCTATTACTGCTGTTACTCCATCCCGTTACTACCGTTACTCCATCCCGTTACTACTGTTACTCCATCTCTTTACTACTGTTACTACATCCTGTTACTACTGTTACTCCATCTCGTTACTACTAGTACTACATCCCTTTACTACCTTTACTCTATCACGTTACTACTGTTACTACATCCCTTTACTACGTTACTCTATCCCGTTATTACTTTTAATCCATCCCTTACTCTTGTTACTACATCCGTTTACCATGTTACTTCATTCCTTTCTGGGGCCTCGGTGGCCGAGTGTTCAAGGTAGTTCGTCTACTATTGATCACGGGTCTGTCAACACTGAGATTGCGGGTTCGATTCTCATTGCAGACAGGGTTTACTCGACTCCAATCTTAATTGACAAGGATTGCCAGTTTTCCTACCGCAGGTCGGGGTTTTCTCCGGGTACTCTGGCTTCCTACCCCAATAAAAACTGGACGCCATGATATAGCTGAAAATTGCTGAAAGTGGCGTTCAACACCATCGAACAAACAAACAAACAAACAATCATTCCTTTCTACTGTTCATCCATCCATTTACTACTGTTACTACATCCATTTACTATTGTTACAACATCCTGTTACTACGTTACTCTATCCCTTTACTACGGTTAATTCATCACTATACTACCATATCTCAACCTTTTATTATCGTTTTTCCATCATCATTTTGCTACCACTACTCTATCCCTTTACTACTGTTTCTACGTCCATTTACTACGGTTTACTCCATCCCTTTAAATGTTACTCCATATTTTTACTACTGTTACTGCATCCACTTGCTATGTTACTACTTTCATTTCGCTATTTTTTTCTCCAACCATTTACTACTGTTACTCCATCCCGTTACTACTGTTACTCCATCCCTTTACTTCTGTTTCTACATCCCTTTACTACCGTTACTCCATCCCGTTACTACTGTTACTTTTTCCCTTTACTACCGTTACTCCATCCCGTTACTACTGTTAATCCATCCCTTTACTACCGTTACTCCATTCCTTTGCTACCGTTACTTCATCCCTTTACTACTGTTACCACATCCCTTTACTATTGTTACTCAATCCCTTTACTACTGTTAATACTTTCCTTTACTGCCGTTACTCCATCCCTTTACTACTGTAACTACATCCCTTTACTACCGTTACTCCAGCCATTTACTACTGTTACTACTTCACTTTCTACCGTTACTCCATCCCTTTACTACTGTAACTACATCCCTTTACTAACGTTACTCCATCCATTTACTACTGTTACTACATTACTTTACTTTGTTACTCCATCATGTAACTACTGTTATTCCATCCCATTACTGCTGTTACTCCATCCCGTTACTACCGTTACTCCATCCCTTTACTACTGTTACTACATCCCGTTACTTCTGTTACTCCATCTCGTTACTACTAGTACTACATCCCTTTACTACCTTTACTCTATCACGTTACTACTGTTACTCCATCCCTTTACTACTGTTACTACATCCCGTTACTTCTGTTACTCCATATCGTTACTACTAGTACTACATCCCTTTACTACCTTTACTCTATCACGTTACTAGTGTTACTACATCCCTTTACTACGTTACTCTATCCCGTTTCTACTTTTAATCCATCCCTTACTCTTGTTACTACATCCGTTTACCATGTTACTTCATTCCTTTCTGGGGCCTCGGTGGCCGAGTGTTCAAGGTAGTTCGTCTACTATTGATCACGGGTCTGTCAACACTGAGATTGCGGGTTCGATTCTCATTGCAGACAGGGTTTACTCGACTCCAATCTTAATTGACAAGGATTGCCAGTTTTCCTACCGCAGGTCGGGGTTTTCTCCGGGTACTCCGGCTTCCTCCCCAATAAAAACTGGACGCCATGATATAGCTGAAAATTGCTGAAAGTGGCGTTCAACACCATCGAACAAACAAAAAAACAAACAATCATTCTTTTCTACTGTTCATCCATCCATTTACTACTGTTACTACATCCATTTACCTTTGTTACAACATCCTGTTACTACGTTACTCTATCCCTTTACTACTGTTAATCCATCACTATACTACCATATCTCAACCTTTTACTATCCTTTTTCCATCATCATTTTGCTACCACTACTCTATCCCTTTACTACTGTTTCTACGTCCATTTACTACGGTTTACTCCATCCCTTTAAATGTTACTCCATACTTTTACTACTGTTACTGCATCCATTTACTATGTTACTACTTTCATTTCGCTATTTTTCCTCCAACCATTTACTACTGTTACTCCATCCCGTTACTACTGTTAATCCATCCCTTTACATCTGTTTCTACATCCCTTTACTACCGTTACTCCATCCCTTTACTACCGTTACTCCATCCCGTTACTACTGTTACTCTTTCCCTTTACTACCGTTACTCCATCCCGTTACTACTGTTACTCCATCCCTTTACTACCGTTACTCCATCCCTTTGCTACCGTTACTCCATTTCTTTACTACTGTTACCACATCCCTTTACTACCGTTACTCCATCCCTTTACTACTGTTACTACATTCTTTTACTACTGTTACTCCATCCTGTTACTACTGTTACTCCATCCCTTTACTACCGTTATTCCATTATGTTACTACTGTTAATCCACCGATATATCAACCTTCTACTTCCATTTCTCCATCTATTTACTACCATTACTCTATATCTTTACTACTGTTACTCCATCCCTTTATATGTTACTAGTACTCCATAACTTTACTACTGTTATTGCATCCTTTTACTACCGTTACTCCATTCCTTTACTATTTTTACTACATCCCGTTACTACTGTTACTCCATCCGTTACTACTGTTACTCCATCCCTTTACTACCGTTACTCCATCCCGTTACTACTGTTATAACATCCCGTAACTACTGTTACTCCATCCCTTAACTACCGTTACTCCATCCCGTTACTACTGTTACTACATCCTTTTACTACCGTTACTCCATCCCTTCACTACTTATACTCCATTCTTTTACTACCATTGCTCTATCCCTTTACTACCGTTACTCCATTCCTTTACTACTATGACTACATACCTTTACTACTGTTACTCCATCCCTTTACTACCTTTACTCCCTTCCGTTACTACTGTTAATCCACCTACATCTCATCCTTCTACAACCATTTCTTTATCTCTTTACTACCATGGCTCTTCTATCCCTTTACTTCTGTTACTCCATCCCTGTATATGTTACTCCATATCTTTACTACTGTTATTGCATCCTTTTACTACCGTTACTCTATCTCTTTATATGTTACTCCATCCCTTTATATGTTACTACATCCCTTTACTACCGTTACTCCATTCCTTTACTACTGTTACTCCATTTCTTTACTATCGTTACTGCATCCTATTTCTACTGTTAATTTACCGATATCTCAACCTTCTACTACCGTTACTCCATCCCTTTACTACTGTTACTCCATCCCTTTACTACTGTTACTCCATCCCTTTACTACTGTTACTACATCCCTTTACTACCATTAATCCATCCCTTTACTACTGTTACCACATCCTTTTACTACCGTTGCTCCATCCTTTTACTACTGTTACTACATTCCTTTACTTCTGTTACTCCATCCCTTTACTACCGTTACTCCATCCTGTTACAACTGTTACTCCATCCCTTTACTACCGTTACTCCATCCCTTTACTACTGTAACTACATCCGTTTACTACCGTTACTCCATCCATTTACAACTGTTACTACATTCCTTAACTTTTGTCACTCCATCCTGTTACTACTGTTACTCCATCCCTTTACTGCCGTTACTCCATCCCTTTACTACTGTACTACTGTTTCTCCATCCCTTTACTACCGTTACTCCATCCCGTTACTACTGTTACTCCATCTTTTTATATGTTACTCAATACCTTTACTACTGTTACTGCATCCTTTTACTATGTTACTACATTCCTTTGCTTCTTTTCCTCCAACCCTTTACTACTGTCACTACATTTTTTTACTACCTGACTCCACCCAATTACTACTGGTAATCCATCACTATACTACCATATCTCAACCTTTTACTTCCGTTTCTTCATCATCATTTTACTACCACTACTCTATGCCTTTGCTACATTTTCTGCGTCCCTTTACCGTGTTACTCTATCCCTTTTCTACTGTAGCTATCTCCCTTAACTATATTACTTCAATCCTTTCTACTGTTAATCCATTCCTTTACTACCGTTACTTCATCCCGTTACTACTGTTAATCCACCGATATCTCAACCTTCTACTACCATTTCTCCTGCTCTTTACTACCTTTACTCTATCCCTTTACTACTGTTACTCCATCCCTTTACTGTGTTACTTTTTCCTTTTGCTACTTATCCTCCAACCCTTTAGTCCTTTTACTCCATCTCTTTACTACTGTTACTACATTTTTACTACCATTGCTCTGTTAATCCATCACTATACTACAATATCGCAACCTTTTACTACCGTTTTTCCATCATCACTTTACTACCACTACCCTATCCTTTTACTACTGTACGTCCTTTACTACCGTTACTCTATCTCTTTATATGTTACTCCATCCCTTTATATGTTACTACATCCCTTTACTACCGTTACTCCATTCCTTTACTACTGTTACTCCATTTCTTTACTATCGTTACTGCATCCTATTTCTACTGTTAATTTACCGATATCTCAACCTTCTACTACCGTTACTCCATCCCTTTACTACTGTTACTCCATCCCTTTACTACTGTTACTACATCCCTTTACTACCATTAATCCATCCCTTTACTACAGTTACTACATTCCTTTACTTCCTTTACTACCGTTACTCCATCCCGGTACTACTGTTACTACATTCTTTTACTACCGTTACTCCGTCCCGTTACTACAATTACTCCATTCTGCACTATCTTCACTCCATCCCTTTACTACTGTTACTACATCCCTTTACTACCGTTACTCCATCCCTTTACTACTGTTACTACATTCCTTTACTACCCTTACTATATTCCGTTACTACTTTTAATCCATCCCTTACACTTGTTACTGCATCTCTTTACCATGTAACTTCATTCCTTTCTACTGTTTATCCATCCATTTACTACTGTTACTCCATCCCTTTACTACTGTTACTCCATCCCTTTACCACTGTTACTACATGCCTTTACTACCGTTACTCCATTCCTTTACTACTGTTGCTCCATTTCTTTACTCCTGTTACTCCATTTCTTTACTAGCGTTACTACTGTTACTACATCCTTTACTACCGTTACTCCATCCCTTTACTACTGTTACTCCATCCCTTTACTACCGTTATTCCATCCCTTTACTACCGTTACCCCATCACTTTACTACTGTTACCACATCCCTTTACTACCGTTGCTCCATCCCTTTACTACCGTTACTCCATCCTGTTACAACTGTTACTCCATCCCTTTACTACCGTTACTCCATCCCTTTACTACTGTAACTACATCCGTTTACTACCGTTACTCCATCCATTTACAACTGTTACTACAATCCTTAACTTTTGTCACTTCATCCTGTTACTACTGTTACTCCATCCCTTTCTGCCGTTACTCCATCCCTTTACTACTGTACTACTGTTACTCCATCCCGTTACTACTGTTACTCCATCTTTTTATATGTTACTCCATACCTTTACTACTGTTACTGCATCCTTTTACTATGTTACTACATTCCTTTGCTTCTTTTCCTCCAACCCTTTACTACTGTCACTACATTTTTTTACTACCTGACTCCACCCAATTACTACTGGTAATCCATCACTATACTACCATATCTCAACCTTTTACTTCCGTTTCTTCATCATTATTTTACTACCACTACTCTATGCCTTTGCTACAATTTCTGCGTCCCTTTACCGTGTTACTCTATCCCTTTACTACTGTAGCTATCTCCCTTAACTATATTACTTCAATCCTTTCTACTGTTAATCCATTCCTTTACTACCGTTACTTCATCCCGTTACTACTGTTAATCCACCGATATCTCAACCTTCTACTACCATTTCTCCTGCTCTTTACTACCTTTACTCTATCCCTTTACTACTGTTACTCCATCCCTTTACTGTGTTACTTTTTCCTTTTGCTACTTATTCTCCAACCCTTTAGTCCTTTTACTCCATCTCTTTACTACTGTTACTACATTTTTACTACCATTGCTCTGTTAATCCATCACTATACTACAATATCGCAACCTTTAACTACCGTTTTTCCATCATCACTTTACTACCACTACTCTATCCCTTTACTACTGTTTCTACGTCCCTTTACTACCGTTACTCTATCTCTTTATATGTTACTCCATCCCTTTATATGTTACTACATCCCTTTACTACCGTTACTCCATTCCTTTACTACTGTTACTCCATTTCTTTACTATCGTTACTGCATCCTATTTCTACTGTTAATTTACCGATATCTCAACCTTCTACTACCGTTACTCCATCCCTTTACTACTGTTACTCCATCCCTTTACTACTGTTACTACATCCCTTTACTACCATTAATCCATCTCTTTACTACAGTTACTACATTCCTTTACTTCCTTTACTACCGTTACTCCATCCCGGTACTACTGTTACTACGTTCCTTTACTACCGTTACTCCGTCCCGTTACTACAATTACTCCATTCTGCACTAGCTTCACTCCATCCCTTTACTACTGTTACTACATCCCTTTACTACCGTTACTCCATTTCTTTACTACTGTTACTACATTCCTTTACTACCCTTATTATATTCCGTTACTACTTTTAATCCATCCCTTACTCTTGTTACTGCATCTCTTTACCATGTAACTTCATTCCTTTCTACTGTTCATCCATCCATTTACTACTGTTACTCCATCCCTTTACTACTGTTTCTCCATCCCTTTACCACTGTTACTACATGTCTTTACTACCGTTACTCCAGTCCTTTACTACTGTTACTCCATTTCTTTACTACTGTTACTCCATTTCTTTACTAGCGTTACTACTGTTACTACATCCTTTACTACTGTTACTCCATCCCTTTACTACTGTTACTCCATTCCTTTACTACCGTTATTCCATCCCTTTACTACCGTTACCCCATCCTTTTACTACTGTTACCACATCCCTTTACTACCGTTGCTCCATCCCTTTACTACTGTTACTACATTCCTTTACTTCTGTTATTCCATCCCTTTACTACCGTTACTCCATCCCATTACAACTGTTACTCCATCCCTTTACTACCGTTACTCCATCCCTTTACTACTGTAACTACATCCGTTTACTACCGTTACTCCATCCATTTACAACTGTTACTACATTCCTTAACTTTTGTCACTCCATCCTGTTACTACTGTTACTCCATCCCTTTACTGCCGTTACTCCATCCCTTTACTACTGTACTACTGTTACTCCATCCCTTTACTACCGTTACTCCATCCCGTTACTACTGTTACTCCATCTTTTAATATGTTACTCAATACCTTTACTACTGTTACTGCATCCTTTTACTATGTTACTACATTCCTTTGCTTCTTTTCCTGCAATCCTTTACTACTGTCACTACATTTTTTTTTACTACCTGACTCCACCCCATTACTACTGGTAATCCATCACTATACTACCATATCTCAACCTTTTACTTCCGTTTTTTCATCATCACTTTGCTACCACTACTCTATTCCTTTGCTACAGTTTCTGCGTCCCTTTACCGTGTTACTCTATCCCTTTACTACTGTAACTATATCCCTTAACTATATTACTTCAATCCTTTCTACTGTTAATCCATTCCTTTACTTCCGTTACTTCATCCCGTTACTACTGTTAATCCACCGATATCTCAACCTTCTACTACCATTTCTCCTGCTCTTTACTACCTTTACTCTATCCCTTTACTACTGTTACTACATCCCTTTACTGTGTTACTCTTTCCTTTTGCTACTTATCCTCCAACCCTTTAGTCCTTTTACTCCATCTCTTTACTACTGTTACTACATTTTTACTACCATTGCTCTGTTAATCCATCTTCTCTCAACCTTTTACTACCGTTTTTCCATCATCACTTTACTACCACTACTCTATCCCTTTACTACTGTTTCTACGTCCCTTTACTACCGTTACTCCATCCCTTTTCCGTATTACTTCATTCCTTTCTACTGTTCATCCATCCATTTACTACTTTTACAACATCCTGTTACTACGTTACTCCATACCTTTACTACTGTTGCTGCATCCCTTTACTATATTACTCTATCCCTTTGCCATTGTCCCTCCATCCCTTTATTACTGTTACTAAATCATTTTACTACGTTACTCTATCCCTGTTGCTTCATCTTTTTGTAACTGTATACCCATGCCTTTGCAACTGTAATTACATCCGTTTAATGCGTTACTCTATCCCTTCACTACTGTTACGACATCATTTTACTCTATCCCTTGGCTACTGTTATTCCATTAACTACCGTTACTCCATCTCTTTACTTCTATTATCCATCGATTCCTTTACCACCGTTACTACATCCTTTTAGTATTGATACTCTATCCCTTTAATACTGTTACTCCATCCTTCTAATACATTACTCCATCCCTTTACTTCCGGTACTCCATCTCATTACTACTATTAATCCATCACTAAACTGCTATTATTGCTCCTTCCTTTTAATACTGTTTCTCTATTACTTTACTACCATTATTACTCCATCCCTTTACTACTGCACTCCATCGCTTTAGTTCCATATCCCATCGATTCCTTTACCACCGCTACTCCATACCTTTATAGGGGCGGGCCTCGGTGGCCGAATGGCTAAGGTAGTTCGTCAACTTTTGATCACATGGTCTGTCAACACTGAGATTGCGGGTCTAGTCTCACAGCGGGCAGGGTGAACATGACTCTAATCTAAACTGACAAGGATTGCCAGTTTCCAACCGAAGGTCGGGGTTTTCTCCGGCTTCCTCCCCCCCCCCCAAAAAAAAAAAAAAAAACTGGCCGCCTTGATTTAGCTGAAAAGTTGCTGAAAGTGGCGTTAAACAACATTCATACAAACAAACAAAAACCATCTTCCCCGATTTTAGCATATTTAGCCGAAATACTCCTCTATGTAAAGCAAACATCAATCAATCGATTGATTGATCGACTGGATGTCTGATTTACGTCCAGCGAGCAGTATTTCAGCTATATTAAGGACGGGAACAAGTAAACAAACAATAAATCAAGGGAAAATGGGGGTGGGATGGGTCACAGGGAATACAATTTTGACTGCCACTGGAAAAGTGTGGAGTGAAAAAAAATAACTGGGCTAAGTCGAAATCTACCAATTGGATTACACTGGAAAATTAACTTTTTAATATTTATTTTATTTGTATACTTCTGTGTTACATAATTATGTGTAGGTACAGATGAATTAACATTTCAAAGAATTCAAAATCTACAGGATATATATTAATACAAATACAAAGAATTCAAAATCTACAGGATATATTAATACAAATACAATTTGGTTACGTTCACACACCTTACATATATATGGTACATATGTCGGTCAAAAGCTCTTTGGAGCTCGTGTTTGTCACTTTGTTGTAACTTATATACCGACTTTAAATAAAACTTATTATTATTATTATATTTTTGGTTGTTGGTATACATAAAATATAGAATAATATTATTTATTATTCAAAGCATTAATCATTTGAGTCGGAGACCATTCTCTGTATTTCATACATTTGTTGTATGAAAAACATGGAAAAAAGACTGAGAAAAATGAAGGTTTATAATGACTTTAAAAATGCCAAATATGCAATTAACCAAGTAAATTAAACAAAATTACCATTAAGAGCCCTATAAGTTAATGGTCAGTTGGAATGTGATAAACTTCACTTGTGATAATTTTTAATACTAGTAACGGGTGTGGACACAGAAAAATGGCTCACCTGCATTCCGCAACAGTATTGAAATATTACTTAATGAGCAACATGTAAATTACATTAAAGTGTCTTTTAAAATATACAATGCATGGGTATAGGAACTGACCTTATCCTAATTTTTGACCTAGTCACTGGATCGTAAAATTGAGGTCAAAGTAAATCGACACCTACCAGACAGTCATGTACTATTCATCAGCCACCGGCACGCCTATATCCAAAATATTGTAATCCTACCATTCATGTTTACATAGGAAATGCCTTAAACCAAAAACTGTAACGTAGTCACTGGACTGTAAAATTGAGGTCAAGGTCAGGTGACACCTACTAGACAGCCATGTATTATTCATCGGCAACCTATAATCCTACTATGCATGGTTACAGAGGAACTGCCTTAATCCAAAAATGTGTACGTTGATCGCTACTTTCGACATTAAAAGCCGCCATCTTTGTTTACATTGGTTACGCTAAAAATAGTTCGATCAACGTCGTTTATCCTAAAATAAATTGAGTCAACTTCATTTATCAAAAAATAAATTTCGTTAGAAACCTCAACCGGAAGTAATCTAGACCAATCAAATAAACGTATTTCTAAATATGCAAATCATATTAGAATTATATACAAAATATATCATAGTGGGGTAACAAATGAGGTTATAGTACACCTTACATCCAAAAGATATCATGTTGGGGTAACATAGAAGGCTATAGTACACCATAAATACAAAAGATATCATAGTGGGGTAAAATAGGAGGCTAATGAACACCTTATCTACAAGATATCATGGTGGGGTAACACATGAGGTTAAAGTACACCTTATATACAAAAGATATCATTGTGCGATAAACATAGGATGCTATAGTTTATCTTATATGCACGAGACATCAAAGTGGGGTGACATCTGAAGTTATAGTACACCTTAAATCTAAATAACTAGTAACATGCAAGGCTATAGTACACCTTATGTACAAAAGATATCACGGTGAGGTAACATATGATGCTATTGTACACCTTACACAAAAACGATATCACGGTGGTGTAACATAGAAAGCTGAAAAAAAGATATCATGGCTGGGTAACATATGAGGTTATAGTACACATTATACACAAAAGATATCATGGAGGGGTAATATAGGAGGCTATTATCCAGCTTATATAAAAAATATGAAAGTGTAACAAACTAGGCCTTAGTACACCTTATGTACATATTAAGATATGATGGAGAGGTAACAAAGGAGGCTATAGTACACCTAAAATTCAATTGGTATGGTGGAGTAACATAGGAGGTTATAGGACTTCCTATATACAAATAATATCATGGTGGAGTAACATGTGAGGCTATAGTACAAAAGATATCATGGTGGGGTAGCATATGATATTAAAGTACAACTTACATAAAAAAGATATCACGGAGGGGTAACATAGAAAGCTGAAAAAAAGATATCATGGTAGGGCAACATAGGATATTATAGTACACCTTACATCCAAAAGATATCATTGTGGGGTAACATAGCCGGATATAGCACATCATATACACAAAAGATATCATGGTGGAGTACATCTTATAAACAAAAGATATCATGTTGGGGTAACATATGAGGTTAAAGTACACCTTACATACAGAAGATATGATAGTGGGGTAAAATTGGAGGCTATAGTACACCTTATATACATGTACAAAAGATGTCATGGTGGGGTAATAAAGGAGGCTATACTACACCTTACATACAAAAGATATGATGGTGGGACAAAATTGAAGGCGATAGTACACCTTACATACAAAAGATATCATGGTGGGGTAGCATAGAATGCTACAGTGTGTCTTATATACAAAAGATATCATGGACGGGTAATATAGGCGGTTACATTCCACTTTGTATACAAAAGATATCATGGTGGAGTACACCTTATAAACAAAAATATCATATTGGACTAATATATGAGATTATAGTACACCTTACATACAAAAGAAATCATGGTGGAGTAACATGTGAGGCTATAGTACATCTTATATACTAAAGATACCATGATGGGGTAACATATGAGGTTATAGTACACCTTATACAAAAAAGATATCATGGTGGGGTAACATATGAGGTTATAGTACACCTTATACACAAAAGATATCATTGTGGGGTAACATAGCCGGTTATAGTCCACCATATACACAAAAGATATCATGTTGGAGTAATATAGGAGGTTAAATTACACCCTAATATACAAAAGATATCATGGCGGGGTAACATATGATGTTAAAGTACACCTTACATAAAAAAGATATCACGGTGGAGCAACATAGAATGCTGTAAAAAGATATGGTTGGGTAACAAATGAGGTTTTAGTACACTTAATACACAAAAGATGTCATGGAGGGGTAATATAGGAGGCCATAGTCCACTTATATAAAAAAAGATCTCATTGTGGGGAAACATTGGCGGTTATAGTCCACCATATATACAAAAGATATCATGGTGGGATAACATAGGTAACAGTGCATCTTATATACAAAAGATATCATAGTGGGATAACACAGGAGGTTATAGGACATCCTATATACAAAAGAAATCATGGTGGAGTAACATGTGAGGCTATAGTACACCTTATATACAAAAGATATCATGGTGGAATAACATATGAAGTGACAGTACACCTCATATACAAAAGATATAATGGTGGGGTAGCTTAGAAGGCTATAGTACACCTTATGTACATACGATATCATGGTGGGGTAACATAAGAGGCTATAGTACACCTTATATACAAAAGATATCATGGTGGAGTAACATAGGAGGTTATAGGACATCCTATATACAAACGATATCATGGTGGAGTAACATGAGGATATACCGGTAGTACACCTTATATACTAAAGATATCATGGTGGGGTAACATATGAGGATATAGTACACCTTATATAAAAAGATATGGTGGGGTAACATAGATAGCTGTAAAAAGATATCATGGTGGGGTAATATATGAGGTTATAGTACACATTATACACAAACGATATCATTTTTGGGTTACATAGCCGGTTGTAGTCCACCATATACACAAAAGATATCATGTTGGAGTAACATGTGAGGCTATAGTACACCTTATTTACAAAAGATATCATAGTGGAATAACATATGAAGTTATAGTACACCTTATATACAAAAGATGTAATGGTGGGGTAGCTTTCATCATTCTAAAGCTTCACACATGTACGTGTTGGTCTGAATTAAGTGAAAAATAAAATGGTAACATGACGTACCGTTTGCTGTGACCCCGCCCTTTTAATCCAAATCAGCACAGGGTAAAATAAAAGGGTTGCATGGTGGGGGGTCCTTAACATATATGGTGAATATAAGCTAAATGTAAGACTAAACGTTGCTTTACTGTTCAGTTTTTCTAATCTATTTCAGTTGTAAAGCTAATAGCTGAAAACACACACAAAATAAATCCCAAAAGTATGAAATAACAGGGTTGCATAGCGTGCCTAATAAATAGAAGATGAGATATTGGTTAAACACAACAGGCACGGACTTCTAAAAAACCTTTCCCAGTCCTATGCTGACAAAGGTCTTGTGTTGGTAGTCATATTTTTATTTCTTTTTGGCCTGGAAAACATAATCTTTGTTGAAGATTATTTAATGACTGATATGTTGGCTTCAAGTGGTTCAACGGTTTCGGAGACAGCAACTATTGATTTAAGATGAGAGCAAAAAACATATGTAAATAGCAATTCATTTAAATATACAATCATACACTATGCCTTCCTAACGGGTCATATGCTAACAGTACTAATGTAGTGGTGGTTAAGTTCATTCTGAATTTAAAATAAAAAAGTCATAATACATGCAATAAACATTGACAAAATTTGATTTCAATTAGTCAAGACAAAACGTTTTCTATAGAGATTACATAATAAACGAAGAAGTGAAAACCATAATCAGTCGAACTATTGGACCTTATAAAGACCTACTGACCACCGTAAACAAAAGAAAACTGAAGTAGATTGGGCATATCACACTATCAATAGGATTTGCCGAGACAAAGGTACTGTTCAAAGAGGCAGGATTAAAAGAGATGGGAAGATACCTTATTCTAGATATGCATAAAACTGTGCTACTCCTAAGGAATTTGGGGGACACAGATTGTTGGAAGAAGCCGATTATTGAACGAGACATCAATGCTGCCCAGACAGTAACAATACAAAGGGATATCTAGATGGATGGGTGGACCTAAAAAGTTGTTTTATGGGTCTTTGCTTAACTAGCCTGAATTAGATCTTGCAAAACATGCCTCAGAAATATTTAACGAATCGATGTTCTCACAAGAATAACTAACCTACAAACTCATTTTATCAAGTCATTTGAAGCTGGCAATATTTGGGTATAATTTAACATCGAACAACTGTCCAGAACACGGACTAAAGGGCATTCAGATCTAAACACGGCGCTGTTGTCCTATCAAACCTTTAAAAGTGCGTTTAGACGAAGCCCGTCTAATGAATTAATTGCAGATAAGATCCACATACATCATTGCTAGATTAATAACGTAATTCTTTGGTGAATAAAATACTACAATTAACTAACTGGAATTGTCTGATTAAATATACTTCAAATCACCAGAAAAGAACAGAGAAAGTTTAAATTTGTTTACAGTTTTGACTCCAGATTACACTGCAATTTTGACAACATACCCTACAATCATGGTGTTATTATGTTTCATTTTTAAATTATTTTCGCAAACTTTGCTTTCGATATAATACTGTTATTTTCGGTAATATTTTGATATTAAGTCATTGTTATTTAAGCAGTTCATAATAAATTAAACACAATAAAATAAATAACTCTTGTTAGTGTATGTCAACAAGTATTAAAAGAGCGATGTGTTAAAGGTTATGCATGTTTTTCTAATGAGGTTTGACAGATGCAGGCTGCATATATGAAAACGGAAATTCTTATTTCATTAAAAGGTTTGGTTTTCAACCTTTGAACAATTAAAATGGATTACCGCTATCAAAACGGGCAGTTGACTTGTCTCGGGAAATATCAATTAGGAATGCTAGATGAAAATAATCAGCTTGAATCGTCATTGATTATTAAAAAAGAATTATCTCCAATACCCATCCAGGATCCTGTTAGACAAGAACCATTACCTCTACCAAGTATGCGTGAATTTCAGAGAGAAAAGTTTGGTGAGTAAATGTACAAGGACACACATTTTCGTATAAACATTTTACCGAATATTTATATTATAATTCCGCGTTTTAACCAAAAGTAACATTTATTATATATAGTAATTCTTATTCTTTTATTACATGTATAAATGTGACGTTGTCTTTATGTTATACTTATCAAAACAAGATCTTAGAATTAATATGTAAACATTAATTTTGTTGATAAAAATGGCACCAATTTTTTAATTTTAAAATGCAATGAATCAATCTTTACACGCGGGTTTGCATTTTATCAGGTCGACATATGAAGCGGCATGATAAATCATTCGGTTTTTAGAAAATATTTACAAATAATAGTAATAATAATAATAAAATAACACACAAATTATCCATTTGTGTACTAAGCTGTTTTTGACTTACTATGATATTTGCAATTTTAATTTATTTAAATTAGTATAATATTGCCTAAAAGAAAAACATTTCATCTTAAACTAGTATTTTGTTAAAACCGAATTAAGTGTAGAAAATTACAAACATTTACGAAAACAATCATGATATGATTTTAAATTTTCAATATGTCTGTCGAATTGTAAATGCGATTTTTCAGCTCTTCATATTAATTATTTTTCATTAGACACTATTCAGTATGTACCTTTTAAAATAATTTCTTAAAGATTAAAATCTACATTTTTTTACAGTGCCTCGATATCCCATTCATGGTTTTACGCAAGCACCGGAGTTGGGAAAAACAATAAAAAAAAGAATTCTGCGTTCGAGGATTAGATTTAAAGAAGAACAGGTCATAGAACTAGAGAGAGCGTTTCAGAAGACACATTACCTCAATGCTCAGCTTAGACAGGAACTTGCCATGAAAATAAACTTGAATGAAGAACGTGTGGGGGTAATACATTGTTATATAGTAATTTTAATTTCGCGTCAAAGGTTATTTACATCCCAAAAATTTACAATTTCTCTTTTTTATATATACTGAGTGTTACGGTCGGAAATTCAAGTTTAGAGTCGACAACACGTTTACCGTACATGTTGAATATATAAATATAGGTTTCCCGTGTGCTATTATTTGTTACTTACCAAAATGCACTTGAGATAATAACAGTTGCTGTTTTATATTTAAAGTCATTAAAAAATAGATTTACGCTTCACAAATTAAAGCGTATATATAATAAAATACTATCATTTTTATTTCAATTCACAAACAAAAACTGGTGCAATTTTCTGTGCCTGCAATTTAAAGTGGTACGGTCTGAACCGTACCGGCTGTTCTGCTTGCTACGCCTATGATATATATTTTTTCAGTGTTCTTTATAGTATTCATGTAATGCCTTCTCGAAATTAATAAATAAGTAGCAATGGAAATTATATAACTATTAAAGCTTGATCATCATTTATTCCATTCAACCCAGCCACCTAATTTTTTATTTGACTGTTCCAACACAATAGTTTATGCCATCTATTTTGTTCCTGTCTTTGCGATTAGTTGTGTCTTTTAGTGATAACGTAAACTGTGAGGTTGGTGAATGCTATTTCCTAGTATATAGATTACCCAACGGCTATTTAAATAATAGTGTCTCTGCAAAAGCAACACAGAATAAAATGCATTTTATACGGAAATAGATTCATTATTAAAGTGTTTTATACAGCCATATGCACATATCATCAGTAGTGCTTGAAAGTATTAAACCACTGAAAGGCTAAATATGAATAAACAAATTAAGGTACACAACATAATTAAGTACGTATGCAATAAAATCTAAGATTGCTACTCTGGAATGTGTCAAAGAGACACCCACCTTGTCCAAGTGCAAAAAAGTAAAAGACCATCTCATTGTCTTAAACGAGCATTATAAAACAAGATTTTTAGACTGCCAACCCTTTTAGATACCAGATATTACCGTGTGATAAATTTGTGATGTCTGTTTTAGATATGTAATACGGACTCATATAATCTGACCTTTTCTTGTATTTCTCTCGCCTTTGTATGAAACAGACAAATTTCTGAGACAGTATTACATGTTTAAAACCTATATGACTAATGATGTCAGAAATTACGATAAACTTGAGTCAGAATATTTTATACATATTTTTTGTCCATGCTAAGTTCTTGTTTGATCTTTCCAGATGTGGTTTAAAAACAGAAGATCAAAACAAAAGAAACTTGAAAAAGGAACAATTCCACAGGCCAAAGTTCCCCGTGCATAATGACTTGCGTACGTCGTCCGTCTCCTAGTTATGTAATTTCTAGCTTGATTAAACATGTGTTAAATGTTAAGATTTCCTGTGACTTGTATTACAAGTTTAACTTGACTCATTGGTTCTTGGTGCTTCAGACTAATACTGGTATTGTACCATTGGTCCAGAGATCTTACAAATATAAGAAAATATAATAACATATTTTTTTAATGAAATAAAAGCTAAAAAAATATAATTTCAAAGGTGGGGTTATTGAGGCTATTTCCAACGCAAGGTCATATAAATTATAGGGTGTCTTTAGTGCACTGGGCCATCGTACATCTAGTCAAACTTTATAATATTTGGTGAGTCTCTTCACATTATGTGAATATTGTAGCCATGGTAAACTATAGATACCCAAATGCAATAGTGTGCACTGTCGTATTTATGCCAAATGTTCGGCTTTTACTGTGTTCATTTCAGTAAAGCTAATCTAATAAATTGAACATAATTTAAATATGCACCCTTTAATGTTTTTATTGACACAAGCTCGAATCACCAACTGTTCGTCATTATGCGGACTTTAAACAAGTACATTATGAGCAATACGCCGTTCCTCACCGGCACAGAGAACATAACTGGTTCCCAGATATAACATCTGCCACACGTCAATACCATGTGCTGTGGGACTAAAGTTGTCGTCTGCTTCTGCTGTTTGTAAACAAGAACAGATTTTTAAAAAACACACGAGATCTTATTTATTTCAATATAGTCTATTTATACACTTTTGATACGATTTTACATTAAAAGAAGTGCGTTTGTACTGGAGCGTTATCCGCCACGAGAGATATATCTCATGGCGTCAACCATGGTGCGAGAGATGCTATTGTGGTTGGTGTAGGATACACAGATTCTTATTCTATTGCGTGGAGACGGCACGCAGTTTTCAAAATAGGTATAGTGAGATGTATTATAGCACACGATTTATGGTATCACGTGATTTTATTTAGGACTTGTCTCGATCATCCAGACGCTTAATTGCATTTGTGCGTCTGGATTCATCTCTATATTGAACTCGTTATTATTACGCCCAAAACTGGGCGTAATTTTTGATTGGATGATATTTTTATTGTCTGAAATATTACTTCCGTTCATATCAAGAAGTGTATAAACAACTGTACCAAAGTTTACATTTTAATATTTTTATAAATACCGGTATTACTTTATCAATTAATTAAACAAATATTATTGTTATGCACAATCAAGAGAGAATCTTACTGTGGCGTCATTTTATAAGTATAGATGGTTTTCCTATCTAAAAATGAGGCCCTAAAAATAGAATCATTGTTTTGTCTCCACCTATTGGTAGCGAAATTACAACAAGGTGATCACAGGCGCTATTATATATGCGTCTAGGTGATCGAGACTAATTTAGGACAGGAGGACACGCGCATCTGTTATCCGGAAAGCTGGAACAAACCAAAAACACAATTAATACAGCTTCTTTTTCATTATAACATAAGTCAATTAAGAACAATTCCACCTTTGCTTTTGAAATGATATTTGGTGGTCTGAAAGTACCATACAACTTCCAAAATACATCCAAAATTTCGACTCGTGTAATGAGAAAAATTAATGATTCAAGAAGAATCACCAGCTATAAAATTAAATATAAAACACCTCCCAATAATATTGAATATTGAAAAAAAAAATATTGAAACAGATATTTTGGTGTTTGTGACACAAGAAAAAAAATAGATTACTAGTATTGAAATCGGTGCTTGAAACAAAAAACAATTCTCTTGTTATCTATGTCAACATGTAAAATAAATTAAATGGATCGGAAATAAAATTGTGTCAGCTTTTACCTTGGAATAATGTAGCGACATGGTGAGTGCCATGTTTACATAGATAACCAGAGAATTGTTTTTTTGTTTCAATCACCGATTTCAATATTTAATTTTGACTACTTGAATTTTATTTACAAAAACTTCTACATGCCGTTTTCTCCCAACCTTAACAACTTTTATAGATGGCGCTGTGTCGATTTTTCCAAATCTGCACAACGACAAAGCAACCCGTTTCCATTCTTAAAATAGAACATTTTGCACACTGTCGGCATTTGAAACATAATCAGTTATGTTAAGAAATGACCCTACCTTTTATGTTTATTTTCATTTAATTAGACACGCAAAGAATTAGAATGCAAAACCTTCTGAAACGACGAATATACGATCGCACACACATTTTCGCACAATCGTAATCAATGTTATTAGTTACCAATAAGAAAGGGGATGCAAAGTAGAGCTGTTCCAGAGTACTATCGTATCATGTAATTAATAGGTCAGACCTGAACCATTTTCACAAGCATTTAAAGTCTATATTAAAGCTATAGCATGGGGAAAGTTGCCCTACAAAACGAGAGGCTCTCAAGAGCCTGTATCGCACACCTGATTTTCCAGGCAATGAAGATGTCATTTCCCTGATTTTAAACTAAGTCCTGTTATTTTCAATTTTCTACTGGCATAAATAATATTATCTTTGATCGTTAAATGAATCTTCCTGTCTGGTTTCAATTGGTTGAATAGTTTTAGATAGGAGAAGAGGCCTTTTTAAACTGTATAGAGGAGCATCCAAACAAGATTGCTAGTAAGTTTTGTTTCCATTGGTTAACCAGTTTAGAGAAGAGGACTTTTTAAACTTTTTACCACTATGGTGGAGGCCATTTTGAATTTCCAATTGGCATAAAAACATGAATTTAATGAGCTGAACCTGTAAGCAAGCAACAGCTTTTCTCTGCAATAGTTTTCATACAATAAGCAGAAAACATGATTTTTGAATTTAAATAAAGGGGCAAATCCCCTAAAAGGGGTTATCATATGACAACGGTCCAAAGAGCTTCTTGAGCTGAAAAATTAAACAAGCAACAGCTTTTTTCTTCCAAGAGCCTGTATCGCTCACCTGAACCTGACAAATTTCCTTTTAATCTAGCTTTTCTTTCCTATTAGGAATTGTCTATAGCTGGATGATAAGTTTTCGCTTTCGCAACATATATATATGTCATAATAAACCATAGGAAGGCTATATCTTTAAATAATATCAATACTGAATTCCAAAGTTATAAAAATTTTACCTTTTTAAGAAGAAAAATGGGCACATTACTTATCTTTTAGAACAAATTTTTACATTTACTTTCTAATTTTTGTATTAATTTCACAATCAAACATTCTTAAACAGTACTCAATATATAAATCAAATAATTATGGTTCAGAAATGGGTGTACATTTGTATTTACTAAAATTCAACTGATTATTAACAGGTTAATAGCAATATTTCCAAAGAAGTTTCTTAAAAAAGAGATTTATACAGCCAGGAGTTTTGAAGTACCCTTTATGACATCATGCAAACTGTGACATCATAATGCTATGATGTTGTAACCATATATTGTAAACAAGTAAACATCAATACAAGAATTTGAAATAAATGGTGAAAGCAAAAAAAAACATGTTTTTAAAATTAGTAACCAAGTGCATTTATTGTGTACAAGGTCCATGGTTACCAAATGAAACCACTCCACCTACTGATATGTCACTTTTATATATATATGCGCATATCCTGGCTTTTTCCATCTACATGTGCACCCTTTCCCCCCCCCCCCCCCCCCCACAAACAATGTTTAAGCTATCTTTGTAATCTCATGAAGACATTTCTGTAATTGTATTTCTAAAATAGGAATCGGATTATTATCTTCTAATTTTGTTCTTTAAATATGGATTAATTTCATATATTTACAATAAAAGCTTCATTTTATAGTTTGTTTACATTCTTCAGTGCATACAATTATCTCCCTTGGTTGACAAGGTTTTAACTTTATTAGTGTCTATTTTGTTAATTGCTAAATGAATGTTGATTACAAGTGTTTCCCCTTGGTAAAATTAAGCATTTGAGGAAAAATGCTGGATTTAAATACATCTTGTAGAAATGGTCATGCAATCATAATTTGTTTGGGGGGAAAAGTGCGTGCTAGATTATGACCCGACTCTATCTGTTGCTGCTGGATCAGTTTTTCAGACAAAAATTAATGATATAAATAAATAAAATACAAACCATATTTTACTGGCTTTGCATGTTTTTGGGTAAACAGTATCTTGGAATTGGTTGAAAGTATATTTGTGAGCAATATCATATAGAACCTTTTCTCGCAGATTTCTCATGCGCTATGTTTTGCTGTTCTAAAGGGTTGAAGTACACACAGGTATTTTTTTTTTTTGGTTTTGTTCAAAGTTATATTTATTTGGTTGCAATAGTGTTTAATAACTAAATTAGTTTTCACTTCTGTTTTCCATTGAGTAATTTAGCAATTTTTTCTTAAATTCTTTGTTGTTTCTGTCTACAAGGAAATCTGACAATTTTATTCCATTCAAGGCCATGTAACTTACTGTTTAAAACCATAAATTATAATGTTTTTGAGTAAAATTTAGACAGAAAGATGTATTTTTTAATTGTTTACTGTTATCTGACAGAATAAAGTGAAAGTTACAGCATTATAGCTGCAGTGGCTGAACTAATAACATCACTGACATACAAACTTTTAGACAACAAAGTAAAAAATCAACACTTCAACTTGACAACAGCCTCTTAATTATTTTTGTATAGGGGAAACTATTGACATTTTTTGCTCTCACTTAGGTACCAAGTTTCGTTGAGTAATGAGATACCCCTAAAAACGACCGGAATAATTTCACGTATATCACATTAAATTTTCGGGGTGCCATGTCAGATAAAATTTTTTGCAAATTTAGAAAATCCGAAGGGTACTCATGGAAACTCCCTTACACCCATAAAATAGTCCAGAAATAGGCTTTGAACAATCAGATAAAAAAATACCCAATACATTTAATAAATTATCTGAATAAATTTATTTATAAATTCTATATGAAACTGCTTTTTAAATACAGCTCCAATATTAAAATTCCATTGAATAATAAATCCACTGTCTATGCTACAGTTTGGCGCAGTCAAATATCAAAATAAGAACTATTTTCCTCTCCCTCAGTCAAAGTTCATTCACAGAGCCGTTGTCAACTGTAAGCCAAATACTATCTTGACCCGCCACTCCCTCCCCCCCCCCCCAGTTCTATTTTAAGCCAATAGCCATGTTGGTGGTCAGCTGTCATTATTTGCATAATTTTGATAGAAGACATCATAAAGATGATGTGTGCAAATTTTCAAAGCAGTCCTTTCATTGGTTTAAGAGGAGAAGATTCTTTTTAAATCAATCTAAATTTATTAAAAAAAGTTCAAGGGGAATAACTCCTAAACTATTCATAAGACAATGTTGACCCTGCAGTCATTTTTGTAGCTCTCATAGAGTGGAACAATTTAGCAAGTCTGACTTTTTCTCTACTTCTAATACTTTTCAAGATTTTGAGGACTGAATGGCTAAAATAATAAATTTTGACAGATAAAGGGCAATAACTGCTATAACGGGTCATCGTACAAAGAAGGTAAGTCTCTTCGATTTCCCTATATCTGTTATATTTTTTTAACTGTAAGGCAAAAACTGTATTTTTACCCCCCAGTTCTATTTTTAGCTGGGGCGGCCATGTTGGTTAGTCTGCGGCCATGATTTGTGCAAACTTGGTAGAGGACCTTTTACTGATAATATGTGCAAAGTTTAAAGAAATCCCTACAGTGGGTTTGGAGGAAATGATTTTGAAAGAAAAGTTAACGACGACGACGACGGACGACGAAGGACGCCACGTGATGGATATAGCTCACCTTCGTGTCAGGTGAGCTAAAAACGTGATATTTTACCTTAAAAGGGCCAAAAGCCCTAAAAGGGGTCATCTGACAATTACGATCCAATGGAGAATTTTGTAGTTTCTTGATCTGAACATTTCAGCAAGATACAGATTTAATCTATCTGCAATAGTTTTCATTATAAAAGGCAAACACACTACAAAACGTGATTTTTGACTTTCAAGGGGCATAACCCCTAAAAGGGGTCATCTGACAACTTTGGCCTAATGGAGACTTTTGTAGAACTTTTTATTCTGAAGAGCCTAAGATCCATCAGATTTTCCTATCTTATAGTTTTTGAGTTATAAGTCATTTAAAGTGATTTTACCGTATGTTCTATTTTTAGTAATAGTTGCTATGTTTTTTATTTGATCCATTCAAACAGTGGATCATTTGTTGCAAACATGCAATATATCATTCTTGCAAAGTTTAAGCCAAATTAGTTCAGTAGTTTCAGATGAGATTTTTTAAATTGTTTATGGACGACGGATTTTGACGGATGACGACATAAGCTCACATGTCCTTTGGCCAGGTGAGCTAAAAACGGAATTGACTTTGAATTACCGATGAGTTCTAACGAATTTCAGTCCATAATAAAAAAAATTATACAAAATGAAATGGCAAAATATTTGGAATGAACACACAGGTTCGTGGTATGATAATTGGAACCCAACGGTAGGACAAAAACCTTATTTCTTTCAAGGCAGCCGCTAGGAGCTGATTAGGAACTACACTATAGGGAGGGCAAATAGGTCAATATGTAAGAAATATATCTCCACTTTGCCAAACCTGCAATGTTCCGGAGGATATAACTCATATGCTGATAAAGTGTGATCAACACCAAACAGCTAGGCAAAAATTTAAAACAGAACTGGCGAAAATTAACATAGATCAATTAGATATACAACAATTATAAGCACCCCTATAAACATCAGAGAATCTGTATATAAACATTTGGTTAATTTCATAACAGAAATAGATTACCACAAACTAATCTAGATACTCAATTCTACACCGCGAGGGTCTCGAAAAATCAAATAAGCCTTAAACTATGATGTACATATTAGCAACATCTGCAAGAAGGCATCACAGCATTTAAATATTTAAAGCATTTGGGATACTGTTTGGATAGACTCAGTAAACTAACTATATTTCATACTTTTCTCCTCAGTAATTTTACTTTTGCCCTTCGGCTTGGCACTTCTGCACAGAGAACAAAATTTTAAAAATTGAAAAAGTGCAGGAACGAGCACTCGGTTTTGTTTATGATGACTACTCCAGCACATACAAAATGTTATTAGAGAAAGCCCTGATGGATTCTTTAAAGATACTTCACTTTGGCTCCACCATATATTATATAAAACAGATTTCCGCTGTGACGGTCGCGTCTTACCTAAAAATACTACTTTGACTTCAAAAGAAAGGTAAGCCAAGAGTTTCGTCTCGGGCACCTACTTAGGAAAATGCGTATAATTAAAGTACCCCACTCCACTAAATCTACTCATCCAACCTATTCTTCTGTCAGGTAAGCCAAGAGCTTCGTCTCGGGCACCTACTTAGGAAAATGCTTTTAATTAAAGTACCCCACTCCAGTAAATCTACTCATACAGCCTATTTCTCCGTAAGGTAAGTCAAGAGCTTAGGCACCTACTTAGGAAAACACATAAAATTCAAGTACCCCTCGCTGCTAAAAACCTATTCGTGAGTAAAGTAAGCCAAGATCTTCGTTTTGGCACCTTCTAAGGAACATGTGTATTACTCTAACATCCCTGTAATAAACTGACATGAACTAATCTATTCCTCAGTAAGGTAAACCAAGAGCCTCGTCTCGGGTGCCTACAGAGGAATGCACGTAATTTTTTAAATGGTACATCATGGTTCAAAGTTAGCTCATATATGTATATAACAAAAAAATTCGAAACAAAACAAAATAAAAACAAATAAAATATATATAAACAAAAAATAAAATAAAAAATAAATAAATAAAATAAAATAAATACACATGTAAAGAATAATGAAAAAAATTATCAATCAAAAATAAGGCTCCGTACATGGTACAATAAATACATGTAAGGATACTACCACCTTCACCTTTTACCTTAAAAGTGAATTTTATTATATAATAATTAGAAAAAAAAAATTCTTAAAAATCAAAACTCAAATAATTCAATAATCCTTAAATAACCACGCTATTAAACTCTCTCATCCGACAAACGGCATTAAGTTGTTGGTGTAGGACATAAAAAACTCGCCAATGGCATCGAACCTTCCAAAAACCTGCCGTTCTGTGTTCCTGTCATCACTTCTGTGTTGATTCTGTAGGGCTACACCATACAACAGCAAGCCTAGTATTGAGAATGTTTACCACTGGTTACAATCCTCTCAGAAAGGTCTGTCTGACTGCAGAATAGGAAGGTTCCACCTGCTGGTAGATACAGGAAGACCCATGATTTGTTCAGAAGAAATGATTATAGATCTAAAGTTCATGATGAAGTTGCCAACACCTCAAGCAGTCACATGGACTCAAGACTGGAAGTTATTGAACACAGTCTAGATGTACATGGAATGACAAAGATGCCAGCAGATTCTAATGAATACCATCTCAAATTCACTCCTCATATGGTAAATCCAGCAACTGGACAACAGATTGATTGATTGATGTTTAACGTCCAGCAAGCAATATTTCAGCTATATTCAGGACGTAACTGGACAACAGAACAAGAAGAGAAGAGTGTACCTGGAACGTTGAGATTTGTTGATAGTGAAAGTATGATATACATGCTTCATATATTACAGTCCACAGCAGTACAGAGAGATATCCACAATGTGATGATGGCATTAAAAATACTTACAAAGATCTGAATACCAAACAAGAATTGAAGTGATATAAAGAACCACTCAAGCCAAGTGTTGTGCAAACTTCAGGAACACAAGACATAAAAAGATCTACACAGTAAGAATCCAGAGTTTGAGAAAGGACAGCTAGACCTGAACTGTACACAACAGTCAGGCTGCCTCAAGAATAAACTATCAAGAGATCCTGCTGATAAACATGATAACAGGCCCTTTTTTCCATCTTTTGAGCATTTATACAAGACCACAAAGGAGCAGGGTGGTCAATCTACTGTTGTTGAAGCCATGGGGCTCCAACACATGATGGCCAACATTCACAATTTCCTGTTGTAGCCCAGATGCGAATAATCAGCATTCAAAAAACTAGAAGCTCCCAGGAGCCTGTGTCGCTCACCTGAACCTGAAACCAAACAACCCATTTTTATCCAGCTTTTCTTTGCTATCAGGAATTGCCCAACACTTCTGCAAAAATCATTAATTTTGACATTTTAAGTGAAATACCTCCTATAAGGAGGAGCTTTTGATGCTTAGAGGGAGAAGGGAGGTTCACTTCAAATTTGCTGTACCTGTTATACTTTTTTTAACTATCAATCGAAAACTCTCTCGACAGCCCCCCCCCCCTTTTTTTCATTTTTTCTATTTTAATCCAATGTAGCTATGTAGGTAGTCAGGTGTCATGATTTGCCCAATTTTGGTAGAGGACATCCTAAAGATGATGTGTGCAATGTTTCAAAGCAGTCCTTTCATTGGTTTAAGAGGAGAAGATTTTTAAAATCAAGTAAAATTGATTAAAAAAATGTTTAAGGAGAATAATTCCTAAACGGTTCATCAGACAATCTTGACCCTAAAGTCATTTTTGTAGCCCTCATAGAGCAGAACAATTAAGCAATGCTAACTTTTTCTCTAGTTCTAATAATTTTCAAGATTTTGAGGCAAAAATGTCCAAAATAATCAATTTCGACAATTAAAGGGCAATAACTCCTATAAGGAGTCATCATACAACTTCAACCCAATGGAGTGTTTCGTAGAGCTTTTGATGCAGATGAAGGAATGTCTCTTCGGTTTTCCTGTATCTGTTACACTTTTTTAAATATAAGCCAAAAACTGTATTTTACTGCCCCCCCCCCATCCTATTTTTAGCCATGGTGGCCATGTTGGTTAATCTGCAGCCATGGTAGGTGCAAACTTGGTTGAGGACATTTGACAGATGATTTGTACAAAGTTTCAAAGCAGTACTTTCAGTTGTTTCAGAGGAGAAGATTTTAAAAAATCAATTAAAACCGATTAAAAAAAACAGTTCAAGGGGAATAACTCTTAAACGGTTTATCAGACAATCTTGACCCTAAAGTCATTTTTGTAGCCCTCATAGAGCAGAACAATTAAACAATGCTAACTTTTTCTCTAGTTCTAATAATTTTCAAGATTTTGAGGCAAAAATGTCAAAAATAATCAATTTCGACAATTAAAGGGCAATAACTCCTATAAGGAGTCATCATACAACGTCAACCCAATGGAGTGTTTCGTAGAGCTTTTGATGCAGATGAAGGCATGTCTCTTCGGTTTTCCTGTATCTGTTACACTTATCTAAATATAAGCCAAAAACTGTATTTTACCGCCCCCCCCCCCCCCAATCCTATTTTTAGCCATGGTGGCCATGTTGGTTAATCTGCAGCCATGGTAGGTGCAAACTTGGTTGAGGACATTTGACAGATGATGTGTACAAAGTTTCAAAGCAGTACTTTAAGTTGTTTCAGAGAAGAAGATTTTAAAAAATCAATTAAAACCGATTAAAAAAAACAGTTCAAGGGGAATAACTCTTAAACGGTTAATCAGACAATCTTGACCCTAAAGTCATTTTTGTAGCCCTCATAGAGCAGAACAATTAAGCAATGCTAACATTTTCTCTAGTTCTAATAATTTTCAAGATTTTGAGGCAAAAATGGCAAAAATCATCAATTTTGACAATTAAAGGGCAATAACTCCTACAAGGAGTCATCATACAACTTTGACCCAATGGAGTGTTTTGTAGAGCTTTAGATGCTGAAGAAGGAAGGTCTCTTCGGTTTTCCTGTATCTGTTATACTTTTTGAACTATAAGCAAAAAACTGTATTTTGACCCCTCTGTTCTATTTTTAGCCATGGCGGCCATGTTGGTTGGTCTGAGGCCATGATTTGGGCAAACTTGGTAGAGGGCATTTTACTGATGATGTATGCAAAGTTTCAAAGCAATCCCTTCAGTGGTTTTGGAGGAGAAGATTTTTGAAGAAAAGTTAACGACGACGACGACGACGACGGACGCCAAGTGATGGCAATAGCTCACATGACCCTTCGGGTCAGGTGAGCTAAAAAGAAGTATCCCCTACTGTATCATGTATGCCAATCTGTGCATGCATGTGCCTCTGTCTCCAAAACCTGGCTTCTGGCAGTTTACAATTTAAAAGCCCATTTTAAACCCCAAAATGCCATTCGATTGGGTGTGCAAGCTCCTTGACAAATTAAGCACTTTCCATTGAGCCCAATGGCACAGTTTTTCTCAATTTTCTGGCTATATTTTTGAGTACATGTACCTATTAGAAAATCATAAAGGAAAAGTAGTAAAGTTTAATCAAACCAGAGGCTCTTAAGTAAGTATTGCTCACCATTATTTTTTAGGAAATAAAGATGGCATTTCCATGATGTTAAAGTAAGTCCTGTAATTTTCAATAAATTTTAAATAGGACCAGCCAAATAATATTACTAGAAAGTTTTGTTTCCATTGGTTAACCGGTTGTATAGAGAAGATCTTGAAGATCTTTTTTATTTGCCAATAGGGTCCTATGTTAAACTAAGTCCTGTGGTGGTGGCCATTTTGAATATCCAATTGGCAATAAAAAACACAAACTTTAAAGAAGACCATCCAAACAATATTGTCAGTAAGTTTTGTTTCCATTGGTTAATCAGTTTCAGAAAAGAAACCTAATAAAACTTTTTCCCATAGGGTCTACTGTTAATCTATGTAATGCTGTGGTGGCAATTTTGAATTTTCCTATTGGCATAAAAAAAACATGAACTTTATAGAGGACCATCCAAAAAATATTGCTAGTAAGTTTTGTTTCGATTGGTAAACGGGTTTCAGAGAAGAAGCCTTTTTAACTTTTTTTCCCATAGGGTCCTATGTTAAACTACGTCCTGTGTTGGTGGCCATTTTGAATTTCCTATTGTCATAAAAAACACAAACTTTATAGAGGACCATCCAAACATATTGCTAGTAAATTTTGTTTTGATTGGTTAAACGGTTTCAGAGAAAAATTTCTTTTAAACCTTTTCCCCATAGGGTCCTATGTTAAACAAAGTCTTGAGGTTGCGGCCATATTGGTTTACCAATCAAAATAAAAAACACAAACTTTGTAAAGGTCCATCCAATGAACATTATTTTATGGGGAACTATATTCATGGGCAATAAAATGCAAAGGGCATTAATTGTGGTGGTAAGACACCACAATTAATGTCTGTTGTCCAACAAATAAAGTTCCCAATAAAATATAGTAAAAAATTACAAAGAAATACTATATGGGGAACTATATTCATGGACAATGAAATGCAAAGGGCATTAATTGTGGTCTCATACCAGCTGGTAATACAGCACAATTAATGTCTGTTGTCCAACAAATAAAGTTCCCCATAAAATATAGTATTTCTTTGTAATTTTTTTCTTTCCTTTTTTTCTTGTTTTGGTACAACTTATTGAAGAGAAGGATCTGAAAAAAAAATTAAAAACATTAGACAAAATAGGATGGATTATCTTTAATTTGGTATGGTGGAAAAGTGCAAATTTCGTGTTTTCAGAGTCTCTCTGACTTCATCCCTGGAGATATGGATGCTTTCAAATTTTTGGGTATAGTTTGGAAGTGGTAGGATACTGTCAGACCACCAAATGCTGTTCCTAATGCATTGTTGAAATTTTTTGTAAACTGACTATATGTTATAATAAAAATAAGCCCAATTAATTGTTTTCTCGACCAGCTGTCTGCATGCTGGCTTTTTTTTCAAAATGTCATCGAAAGCCTCAAAACGTAAAAGATAAACAGATGACTCGGACAAAGACTAATAGTTCTTTAATACCTACTGGAAAACAAATGGACTAGTCCTGACTTACTAAAGGTAAATATCTCATTTTTTTCAGTTCCAATGTCATGCCTAGATGAGCTAATTGACAAATTTGAAATAGTTTGTCTTCGTGTACCCATGTTAAACAAAGATTTAAAAAAAATTCATGAATATGTGCAAATAAATTTTAATTTGAACGTCCTGTGGAAAGCCTGAGTATGACCGATGATGAAGTCGGGCAGGTATGAATAGACTACATACATTATTTAAAGACCTGTCAGAAAACAAGGCGTGGAAAACAATTATAACCATAGGCTCTTAAGAGCCTGTATCGCACACCTGATTTTATAGGCAATGAAGATGGCATTTCCCTGATGTTAAAGTAAGTCCTGTAATTTTCAATAAACTTTAAATAGGACCATCCAAACAATATTACTAGAAAGCTTTGTTTCATTGGTTAACCCGTTGTATAGAGAAGATTTTTTTTATTTGCCATTGGGTCCTATGTTGAACTAAGTCCTGCGGCGGTGGCGGCCATTTTGAATTTCCAATTGCCATAAAAAACATAAACTTTATAAAGGACCATCCAAACAATATTGCTAGTAAGTTTTTGTTTCCATTGATTAACCGGTTTAAGAGAAAAAGCCTTTAAAAGCTTTTTTCCATAGGGTCCTATGTTAAACTAAGTCCTGCGGTAGCGGCCATTTTGAATTTCCAATTACCATAAAAAACATAAACTTTATGGAGGACCATCCAAACAATATTGCTAAAAAGTTTTTGTTTCCATTGATTAACCGGTTTCAGAGAAAAAGCCTTTAAAAACTTTTTCCTATAGGGTCCCATGATAAACTAAGTCCTGCGGTAGTGGCCATTTTGAATTTCCAATTGCCATAAAAAACATAAACTTTATAGAGGACCATCCAAACAATATTGCTAGTAAGTTTTTGTTTCCATTGATTAACCGGTTTCAGAGAAAAAGCCTTTAAAAACTTTTTCCTATAGGGTCCTATGTTAAACTAAGTCCTGCGGTGGCAGCCATTTTGAATTTCCGATTGGGATAAAAAAACATTAACTTTATAGAGGACCATCCAAACAATATTGCTAGTAAGTTTTCTTTCCATTGGTTGACCGGTTTCAGAAAAGAAGCCTTTCAAACTTTTTCCCATAGGGTCCTATGTTAAATTAAGTCCTGCGTTGGCAGCCATTTTGAATTTCCAATTGCCATAAAAAACACAAACTTTATAGAGGACCATCCAAACAATATTGCTAGTAAGTTTTTGTTTCCATTGATTAACCGGTTTCAGAGAAGAAGCCTTTTAAAACTTTTTCCCATAGGGTTCTATGTTAAACTAAGTCCTGCGGTGGCCGCCATTTTGAATTTCCAATTCCCATCAAAAACACAAACTTTATAGAGGACCATCTAAACAATATTGCTAGTAAGTTTTGTTTTGATTGGTTAAACGGTTTCAGAGAAGAAGCCCTTTTTAACTTTTTTCCCATAGGGTCCTATGTTAAACTGTCTTGAGGTGGCGGCCATATTGGTTTACCAATCAAAATAAAAAACACAAACTTTGTAAAGGTCCATCCAATGAACATTATGGCCAAGTTTGGTTTCAATTGGCCAAGTGGTTTCAGAGAAGAAGATTAAAATGTAAAAAGTTTACAGACGCCGACGACGCCGACGGACGCAAAGTGATAACAATAGCTCACATGACCCTTTGGGTCATGTGAGCTAAAAACATCACAGTAAGTATGAAAACTTAACTATATTTATAATGGTATAAAATATATAAAACTAGCTCATAAATGTATATGACGTTTCCACACCAGATTCGTTTTCAATCCATGGAATATATTTTCTTTGTATTTTGAGAATTTTACATAGCTTGTTCTATGTGCATGATCCCATTAGTAGATCTTCAAATGACAACAAAGCAAAAACAAGCATTTAAAATAGAGATGTTGACACAAAAAACAAATAACTTCTGACAAGTATATTAATAAGATTTTTACTTTATCAATGGTGCTGCTTTATGGGGTGCAGGTAAAAATGCCCCCTACCAAAATGTCTCCCCCCCAACAAAACACCCGTTTTCCATTAAGAAACCAAAATTGGGAATATACATTATACATGTAATGATAAATTTGTGATTCCAAGATGAATGAAACATCTTCTGAATGTAATTTAACAAAATAGTTTGTTTAAGCTTGTATTATATGTAACCTCATAGGGGCCTTGTTTATATAACTGTTCCTTATTGATGATGCCCTAGGACAATTAAGCTGAAATATCTTATCAAGTTCTGTTGTAAAGAAGAAAATTACAAAGACTGAAACATGTTAAAACTTCACATTCACAACAATGCCAACTTTTTCTATTTTAAATCAACAAATATTCCTAAAAATAAGATGATGTTCAAAAGCAAAATAAATTTGGATTTATAAAGGGATGTATTCCTCATAACAAGAAGACTAGAGGCTCCCAGGAGCCTATAGAGCTCACCTGAACCTGACAATACTTCCTTTTTACCTAGCTTTCTTTCCTATAAGGAATTGTCCTACACTTCTGGAAAAAGCATTAATTTTTACGTTAAAGGGAATAACTCCTAAAAAGAGTTTTCCAACACATATGCACCAGTAATTATTTTTGCAGATATTGAAGAGCTAAATAATTTTGAATGGAAAAGACTTTCTCTAGCCCTTACAGTTTTTAAGATATTGAGGAAAATGACAATTTGACATTTTAATTGATTGATTGATTGATTGATTGATTGTTTGCTTTATGTCCAGCGAGCAGTATTTCAGCTATATTCAGGACTGGAATAAGTTAACAATAAATCAATGGAAAAAGGGGTGGGATGGGACATGGGGAACAAAATTTTGACTCCCATTGGTAAAGTATGGAGTATTGGGTAGGTTCGGAGAATTTAGCTTTTTTTGGCAGCAGCTATAAGTGTACTAATCTACAAAAGAGGTCTTTATTGTGCAAGGAGTGTGGCACTTTCCAAACACGTAACCAACTACGGTCCGCCGCCAGGCTTACCGCATTATGACCTGATACCCACCGCCCTCCCCCCCAATGAGAGGGTCTCCACTATCTGCCACCCAGGGACATTCTGGGCTTCTATGTGGGTCGAGCCCTCCCAGTATGGTCTTTTGACCAATTTAGGGAAATTACTCCTCTAAAGCATCCTTACCTCCTTTGAGGATCTTGTAGAGTTTTTGATGCTGGAGATGGAGGCACTGTGTGAGCGACTTCAGATTTCCTGTATTTGTTATACTTTTGGAGGTATAAGCCAAAAACTATCTTGACCCCCCCCCCTCCCCCACCCCCTATACTCCCACCCTTGTTCAATTTAAAACCAATAGCCATGTTGGTAGTCAGCTGTCATGCTTTGCGCAATTTTGGTAGAGGACATCCTAAAGATGTGTGAAAATTTTCAAAGCAGTACTTTTATTGGTTTACGAGTAGCAGATTTTTGTTAACACCCAATCCATCATAAAACCATGCAATATGAGCCACAAGGGGGTGTTTCAAATATGCATGAAACTTTGTGAACTTGCAAGTCTTACTGATATAAGACTTTATCCAAAATATTTCAACTGAACCTACTCTCTGTAAGGAGCAAGGCTACTTTTAAATCCGGGAACCAGTTTATCAGCTCAGAACTAGAGGCTCCCAGGAGCCTGTAATCGCTCACCTGGAATCCAAATGACTTAAACTATATTAAATTTTTGAAATTAACAGCTTCAGTCTAGTTGTTACAGCTTTTAAGTTACTGTGCAAAAACTAAACATTTCTTCAAAAAATTTGTTAAATACAATAACTCCTATAAGGTGCCATCGACAATTTCTGAAAATTAAATGATTTTTAGGCATTGTCCTTTAGGGTACTTTAGAAATTTACAGTTTTACTCTACTAATAGGTGTGTAAGAGTCTAATTTATAATTAAACCAGAGGCTCTTAAGAGCCTGTATCGCTCACCTGATTTTATAGGCAATGAAGATGGCATTTCCCTGATGTTAAAGTAAGTCCTGTAATTTTCAATAAACTTTAAATAGGACCATCCAAACAATATTACTAGAAAGCTTTGTTTCATTGGTTAACCAGTTGTATAGAGAAGATTTTTTTTATTTGCCCATAGGGTCCTATGTTAAACTAAGTCCTGCGGGGGAGGTGGCCATTTTGAATTTCCAATTGCCATAAAAAACATAAACTTTATAAAGGACCATCCAAACAATATTGCTAGTAAGTTTTTGTTTCCATTGATTAACCGGTTTCAGAGAAGAAGCCTTTTAAAACTTTTTCCCATAGGGTCCTATGTTAAACTAAGTCTTGTGGTAGCGGCCATTTTGAATTTCCAGTTGGCATAAAAATCATAAACTTTATAAAGGACCATCCAAACAATATTGCTAGTAAGTTTTTGTTTCCATTGGTTAACCGGTTTCAGAGAAGAAGCCTTTAAAAACTTTTTCCCATAGGGTCCTATGTTAAACTAAGTCCTGCGGTAGCGGCCATTTTGAATATCAGATTGGGATAAAAAACATTAACTTTATAGAGGACCATCCAAACAATATTGCTAGTAAGTTTTGTTTCCATTGGTTGGCCGGTTTCAGAAAAGAAGCCTTTCAAACTTTTTCCCATAGGGTCGTATGTTAAACTAAGTCCTGCGGTAGGGGCCATTTTGAATTTCCAATTGCCATAAAAATCATAAACTTTATAGAGGACCATCCAAACAATATTATTAGTAAGTTTTTGTTTCCATTGATTAACCGGTTTCAGAGAAGAAGCCTTTAAAAACTTTTTCCCATAGGGTCCTATGTTAAACTAAGTCCTGCGGTAGCGGCCATTTTGAATTTCCAGTTGGCATAAAAATCATAAACTTTATAAAGGACCATCCAAACAATATTGCTAGTAAGTTTTGTTTTGATTGGTTAACCGGTTTCAGAGAAGAAGCCCTTTTTAACCTTTTCCCCATAGGGTCCAATGTTAAACTAGGTCCTGCAGTGGCGGCCATTTTGAATATCAGATTGGGATAAAAAACATTAACTTTATAGAGGACCATCCAAACAAAATTGCTAGTAAGTTTTGTTTCCATTGGTTGGCCGGTTTCAGAAAAGAAGCCTTTTAAACTTTTTCCCATAGGGTTCTATGTTAAACTAAGTCCTGCAGTGGCGGCCATTTTGAATTTCCGATTCCCATCTAAAACACAAACTTTATAGAGGACCATCTAAACAATATTGCTAGTAAGTTTTGTTTTGATTGGTTAAACGGTTTCAGAGAAGAAGCTCTTTTTAACTTTTTTCCCATAGGGTCCAATGTTAAATTAAGTCTTGAGGTGGCGGCCATATTGGTTTACCAATCAAAATAAAAAACACAAACTTTGTAAAGGTCCATCCAATGAACATTATGGCCAAGTTTGGTTTCAATTGGCCAAGTGGTTTCAGAGAAGAAGATTAAAATGTAAAAAGTTTACAGACGCCGACACCGACGACGGACGCAAAGAGATAACAATAGCTCACATGACCCTTTGGGTCAGGTGAGCTAAAAACTGTTCATTAGTCCAAATTCATAATGAAAGGGCAATAACTCCTTTAAAGAGTCATCTTGCAATTTTGGACTAAGCAATCATTTGTAGGGCTTCTATTGCTGATCATTTGTGCAATTTACAGTTTTAATCTAGCTACTATAGTTTTCAAGTTAATACAGGACAAAAATGGAAAATTTCATAAAAATCATCATTTAAGGGCAATAACCCCTATAAGGAGTCATCTGACAATTTCAGACCAATTAAATGAATTGTAGGGCTTTTTTTTGCTGATCATTTTTGCATTTTATTATTTCACTCTAGCTGTTATGGTTTTTAAGTTACAGGACAAAAACGGAAAATTTCATAAAAAATTGCAATTTAAGGGCAAAAACTCCTATAAGGAGTCATCTGACAATTTCAGACTTAAATACTAATTTGTAGGGCTTGTATTGTTGATAATTTTTGCTATTAACAGTTTCACTCTAGCTGTTACAGTTTTTAAGTTACAGGACAAAAACGGATAATTTCATAAAAAATTACCATTTAAGGGCAATAACTCATATAAGGAGTCATCTGACAATTACAGACCAATCAAGTGAATTGTAGGGCTTTTATTGCTGATCATTTTTGCCATTTACAGTTTCACTCTACCTCGTATAGTTTTCAGGTTATATTGTAAATACCAAACATTTTGTCAAAAAAATCGCCAAAAAAGGGCAATAACTCCTACAAGACGCCAATACACAACTTCGCACTAATAGCAACTATTGTAGACCTTAATGTGCTGATCAATTTGAAGTAACGGTTTTCTCTATAGCTATAATAGTTTTTTAGATAATGATCAAAAACCTGTGTTGACCCCCATGTTCTATTTTTAGTAACAGCGGCCATATTTGTCTGTTGATCAACACCCTGGGTACAAAATTGAAACTAGGAATCCTAAGGATGATTGTGGCCAAGTTTGAAAAAAATTGGCCGAGTGGTTTCAGAGGAGAAGATTTTTGAAAAAGTTTACGACGGACGACGGACGCCAAGTGATAGCAAAAGCTCACATGGACCTTCGGTCCAGGTGAGCTAAAAAGCATTTTTTGTGATTTTTTCACTAAGTTTAGTTGTAAATAAAATCAACACTATACATATTTAAAACAATTTCTTTTTATTATGTGTAAATATGGTTGTCAAGTTAACATTACACACATTTTCATTAAAATGCTACAATTTTAAGATGCTGTGCCAAGGGGAGATAATCATGTCCCTTTTGCCCAATGGAAGAAAACAAAAATATCACATTTTAAAAAACTATTATAGTTTCTAATCCAATGGTGATAATTAATATAATTAAATGTTATTACAGGGTTAAGGCATTGTACAAACTAATAAGAGAATAAAATCAGTGGGCACTCATTTTTTTTTATCTTAGCCAGAGACACAAAAGTGGCGAAATGTTGCTATTTTTTCTCAAAAACTCTAAAAAATAATATTTTTTTTTAAAGTTAATAATAAAATTGACCATGTTGACACAGCATCAATTATTACACAAATCAGATTGCACAATGACATATAATCATTCCAGGAACATTTAAACAAATATTCTTAGCTTGGCTAACAGTCAAGATGAGTATGACCTTCATGTAACCTTGGCATTTTTGCTGTCAATATGTTACATAAAGTAGTAAGAAGACCAGAATTTTTTCGTTAAATATTCATATATTTAGTATTAGTGAATGTAAACCATTAATTTAAAGAAAAAACCTTGATTTTAACTTTCTTTCAGATGTTTAATTCTTCTTGAAGGTATGAGGCCAACAAAACAAAATTTTGGGATACAGTGTATAAACAATAGCCCAAATTTAATATTAACACCCAGTCTCTGAGAATACCATGCAAAACTGTCCATAAGGGGGGTCAACCAAGTTTAATAATTTGTGTGTGATGAATGGACACTACAAAAGATGTTTTTTCACAAAATATCTCCTCTGGTATCCAAACAGTTTTTTTTTTTTTTTTGCAATGGTCTTTTAAGTACGGGGAACCAGTTTTCTTGCTTTTTACACTTTTTTTTTCATTAAAATATCACATTTTCAACAGCTAAAATTTTCAACTTAGACAACTAATCACAAAGAAAACATATTATGTCTACAATAATGTACAATTGTATTTTATCTTTTAATGAAAAAGACACAATTATGTTTTCGGACAAAATGAGGAAATAAGGGGAGATAATCCTATAAAACCCATATCTAGAAAAAGCCAAAATATGCACACATTCAAAATCCAGTAGGATGTGCTTCAGTGAATATTTTCTCATGTCACTGGTTCTATCTTATAGTACCGTAATAGTGTTATTAATTGATGGCATGAAATTGCTGGGCAAATGATTTCAGGTATATGTGAGCATACAGCAAAAATGCCCCTTTTTTCATTTTTTTTCAATAAAATATTGATCTTATAAACATATAAACAAATAAACATATTGTGAAGTTTATAGTTACATAAAGTCATAACAATTCATAAATATTCTTTCTTTTTTACTTTTATAAAGGGAGATAATTTGCCTATTTTTTTTTTCAATAAACTGTTGTAGACCATAACTAGGTAAACATCGTGTCAGATTTAATAAAACATTTTCATCCAGTTAATCTATAAATAATTCATTTCTTTGGATATTTTTCTCTAGGAATATAATCATCATACATCCAATCAAGCTAATTTAAGCACTGGATTTAAGTCACATTGTTGTCACATGACTTTTTTTTCAAAATGAAAGTGAAATGCAGGAATGTAAGGGTATCGATGGAAATGAGCTTAGAAATGGACTTAAATCAGCTTGATTGAAGGTAAGATGATTATATTCCTAGAGAAAAATATCTAAAGAAACGAATTATATATAGAGTAACTGGATGAAAATGTTTTATTAAATCTGACACGATGAAATGTGCCGACCCAGACCGGTGTCGCAAAATCCACTGTTTTGCTTATGGAGAGCTCTCTGACGTCCCACGCAAAAAAAAATAAAAATAAAAAAAGCGTTGGACGGCAGAGGATTCTCGGACTAATGCCAGAGACTGGATTTTGATTGCACAATAGCCATTCACTTAGCACAACTTTCTAGTTCCATCTGGGTTTCTTTGTTTTTCTAAGCTTGTCACTTACTTATTCATATGATGATCTGTTCACCCTCACAAATTATTTCACATTTTTGGTAACAACCTTTTTGACGTCTTCAAATTGAAGTTCAATCGGTGTAAGGAGAGCAATGCCAAAGCCAAGCGATCTTCACTAATTGTGTTTCTTACATTGGGATAATGTTTGTGTAAAGGCTGGGCGATTGGTTTAAATGTTGGGAGTCCACATGAATGATGGTCAAATTTGTACAAAAAGCAATAATT
Source organism: Limnoperna fortunei (assembly GCA_944474755.1). NCBI lineage: Eukaryota > Metazoa > Mollusca > Bivalvia > Mytilida > Modiolidae > Limnoperna > Limnoperna fortunei. The sequence goes on along the minus strand of OX104112.1, from coordinate 112,296,547 downwards.
CACTTGGTTTTTCAGTTCCACTCGTTTGTTTTTGGTTTACAGGATATGGACAGTTTTAAAATGGGAGGTAATTCGAGGTGATGCTAAAACGGTGGTCGGTATTTCGGGTAGCCCGAACCCAAACCCGAGACAAAATCCCCGAGACAGAAATCGACTTTAATGAATTACTTAGTTATTTGATAAAATTTTTCACAAAATATTTGACAAATATGATAAGCTTCTGATATTGAATTATTACATTTAAGTAAACACGTAATAAAACGTATACTCATGAAAATATTGCAATTTTTTGTCCTGTAGGTCGGTATTTCGGGTATGCCGAGATGGGAAGGGGGGTAACTCAGTTCCGGTAACTCATGAGTATTTACAGAATATTTATAAGTATAACATAATAATAATAATAATAATATTAATATAATTATAAATTTATGATTATTACCTTAAAAGTCAGTCTAGCTGTTATATTTTGTTTGTAGTTTTACATATAAGTTTTTATTTTATATGTTGGTAGAGCTTGTGTTTGATATTTAAACCAGAGACATAATTACATGTAATTATATGTCTCTGTTTAAACATAGCAACTGATGATCAAAAAAGCTTTTTGCCTTTGTCTTGCGTAAATCTAAGAAAAAACAGCAACGTTTAGGTTTCATAACTATTGCAAAAAATAAGTATAAACAATTAAAACACTTAACAGATCTGTGTAATTAGTGAATTTATGTTTAAATTTTAACACTTGTTGATGCATGAAATGACAAAGAAACGGGTAACTGTTGTTGAAGGAAAGTTCAAGCAGGCTGTCACACCGCAAATGGAAAACAATATCCACACATGGCGCAACTTGCCATATATCATCTTACAAATTTGGTAGTCGACATTTAGCTTTGCAGTCTAGCTCTATGGGTATTGTTGATATCTGCTAATTTTTATTTTGATGTTAAACGAACTGTCCTTATTGGAAACGGCGAAAGCTATAGCAAATAAACCGCAATCCACCCCATTGTCTTTTTGTTGTACTTTAGGTTTTTTATATTAATAATATTTTCCGCCTGTCCATAAACACGTAAAACATGAATTTTCATAGAGTTAGAGACAGCATTCTCAATTCCATTTGCGATGACCAGAATGAAAATACAATCACTAACGTAAAACATGAATTTTCATAGAGTTAGAGACAGCATTCTCATTTCCATTTGCGATGACCAGAATGAAAATACAATCACTGTTTGTATTTTAGATTGATATCACCCAATGATCGCTCCCCGTATAAGTAAATTTTGGTATATGGCGGTGGAGCAGTTTCCAGCTTTAATCCATATTGTCCATATCCCCATTTTCCTTCTTCGGTCAACAGTGGAAAATTGCCGGTCTTGAAATCCATTGATATTTTTAATTGTTGTTTGAGAATTTGTTGTGTAAAATGTTTTGTATTTGGGCAAAGTTTGTTGTCATTAAGGATGTTGCGTTTTTTCTTTAAATGTTAAACATGTTGCATGCTGTGTTGTATCCTAATGAGCAGAGCAATTTGCGACTTTTTTGTGTTTTCGGTGGTTTTCAATCGGTTGGAATTCTTGATTTTTGGCTAAAGTGTATCGGGGCTGGTTTTGTATGGATTTGCTGGTTTCAGGATTATCAGATTTTCTTCTTTTATCTGTCCTTTTACTAGAAAATGTATTTATTTATTTTTTTTACATAATAATAATAATAATCATAATAATAATAATATACTTTTCGTTTAGTAAATACTTATCACCATGAGTTAGACCTTAGTTACCTCCCTTCACATCTGGGCATACCTGAAATACCGACCTACGGAACAAAATATTGCAATTTTTCCATAAATATACGTTTTGTTACATTTTGACTGAAACGTAATAATTCAATATCATAATCTTGTTATATCTTCCAAATATTTTGTGAAAATTCTGTCTAATAACCACGAAAATCTCTAAAGTCGATTTCTGTCTCGGGGATTTTGTCTCGGGTTCGGGCTACCCGAAATACCGGCCACCTGCTAAAACACTGACTTTGATTGCAGTTTATTATTTATATATATTTATACAGCAAATAATGTTACCATTCCTATTTCTACATCTGTTACTTTTTGGTTTATTATCAATTCATTAATATATATTGAACTTTAATTATGCGTATAGAGATTAATCAATAGAAAAATAAAGAGAATACCTATGAAGAAAGTCATTTTTCTTGTGGAATTCATCGTATTTTAGAATGGTTGCCATGGCAACATGTAATAATAGCTCAGCAAAAATATCATACAGTAGGTAGAAAGAATCATGGAAGAAAATATGACAGTCATTTATTGTAAATAAAAGTACTACTTCAAAAGATAATTTCATTTGATTATGCATAGAAATCCAGTTTTTCTTTTTTGTCCAATTCTTATTCATTTAGAGTTAGATTTTGTATTAGAAAACAAAAACTGGCAAAAAATTTATTTTTTGTTTTCAGAAGAAGCACCTTAAGACTGCTTAATTCCATAAACAATTGTTTGAAACTCTGCTTAACTTTTTCAAAATAAATCAACGAAAAGCGTTTGTTTTTTCATTATTCCAACACCATTTTTTATGTATTTTATAGGTGGCGCTGTTTACAATAAAAACAACACCCAAATATTTTTTTTTCAGTCTAGTATAGATTTCTCACATAAACCCTGTTCAGCCTGCAAAGTTTCATTAAAATTGGTTAACCTACCATGTGGACTCATTTTAAGGATATTGCATGGTTTTCTCAGAGACTGGGTGTTAAGTAAAAATACAACACAAGGTCTGTTTTCTGTAGCTTAAACTTTAATTAAACTATGCACAAAGTAGAAATATGACTAGTTTTAAGAAAACTGACATATAATTTGTATACAAAAAGACTCATTGCCATCTTTTCAGTCCTTTTTGCATGCCAAGTCACTGTAAAAGTAGAAAACATAGCAACTGACTAGACTGATTGGTTCAAAGTACCCAAAAACATACTTGATTCACAGACTTTACATTAAAACGGCACATTGCAAATGATGCCTATCCATGCCAAATAATTACCTAGAGGCCAGAGGAATGAATAAACACTATATATTGATTCCAATACTGCTGTTTAACCTTCTTTTAAGAAACAAAATGAATACATTTAATCTTTAGTTACAATCTTCACGGTATGATACATGTTTCTGTCTAGCAATAAGTGTTCACGCATGAAATAGGATCATTGTTTACCTTTTTTTAATCAATTTTTGGTCTGAAAGGTATTATTTAATACCAATAAAACATTTTTATTTCTTGTCACCTTGGGTTCTACCTTACTGTACTCTATAGAATTGTTAACAGTGTGTTTTTTGCAACAATAATCACTTTTCACAGTGGCCGATCCAGGGGAGGGGCATAAGAGGCGTATTCCTCCCCTTTAAAAAAAAGGAAAGGAAAAAAAGAGAACAGGGAATGTAACAACCAGGGCCGAAGGCAAAAATGTAATCCATGCTCGTTCTTGCCATAAATTAATGCATTAACGGTACTAATTCGTTTATTATGATATCTCTGTTGTATACTGTACCAAATAAAGGTTACCGAAACTATAAAAACCTTGTGTTAAATAAATTCTTTTTGATTTTTGGAAATTGCGAGAATGCAGGATTTTGCACCATTTCTTATAGAGCTTCTGGGGGCCTTAAACCAAGACCCCCTGCCATAAATGCGCCTCTGCATGGCATGGGAGGACCACTTCGTGGCCCTCCTTTTCCGCTATCCCCTTTTACGACCCCCTGTATCCGCACCTGTTTCATGATACCATAGGCCAAAAAGTCAAATTTCACTGCAGATTATGAAACTTTAAAACCTGAAGATATTATTTTGCAGAAAAGATGTTTTCCTATAGTTAGGTCTGGTACCATTTCATAAAAAGTACCTGACTAGTGGGATTTGTATATTTGACCAATTTGTAAATTTTGCTCTTACATTTAAGCAAAGCCAAGTTCCGGATTTCCACCAAATTTTTTTTTTATGTTATTTAATGATTCTGTAAATAAAATAAGCATGCAGTTTAAATATATTGCAATACAAATAAAAATAATGACATTTCCAAAGATGTGGTGAATCCTTGTTTTAACAAATTTTAACTGATAAGGACTAAGGTATAATTTTTTTCTTCTGTTCAACAATTTTGGCACAACAGTCAAAATATCACCTCTAATCCTCTTCTAACTTGAAATAAATGACTATTTCATGGTTTTAGTTATGAATTATTGCTTCCTTCTTCCTGACCCGAAAATGTAAACAAAAAATGATCATGGATTACTTCTACAATTCAACTGTTTTTGTACCGTGCACATGCAAACAACAAAATATTTTGAGAGATTGAGCTCCTGACTAAAATAAATAACATATTTAAGTATGGAGCTGTTTCTTATCGGCCCATGCACTTTTAGTTTACATAAGTTTCTTGAAATTCATCCTGTTTAAGAGCAAAATCTAAAAATAGACTTTGATTCATGTAATACCGATGACATCACAAACATGATTATGATTGATTTGGAGTGCATCAATTTGAAGCATTGTGTTCAGAGATGATAAAGGCTTAAAATAATTTTTTTCACACAACTTAATTTTTTTCAGAAATTTTGGGCCTTATTGTAATATGGCCCTTATGGTGTGAAAACACTAATCCAATTCTTTAAGATTTTCTACTAAATTTGTTATTTTTGGAATTAGCACAGCTCTTTTACCTTAAGTGTAGCTTGACTGACACCATATATATCCAGAATCGTACGTGACAGGCCTATGTTCTCTCAAAATTTCATGACCCCTTTAAAACCTTCCAAGAGAAAACCAACTTCCGGGGTAAACCCCATTCTAAAAATAATACTTTCTTTTCAGAAAATCTTGGTTTATAGGTAGTAAATGTGACTTAGAACAGACCATGTTAGGACTCAAAATTTTTTTAATATATTTACCTTTCAGAAAAACTTTCATTTATTAAAATCCATACAGTAGTTTATAATATACACTAAGATAAACAAGACTATTTTGTTTGTAATTTCTATTTTCTTATATGTTCTAAATTTGATTGGTCCCCTTTAGTGTCTTGACACCTAAATTATCACCCCTACTCCTTTTCAGTCATTAAAGTTATCAGGGACTTATTTTCTCTTTGCTGGGTTATGTTTATTGTGCACCAATTGTCACTGCCATATAATACTATGGGTTTGATAGTATGATCAAATATATGAAGAAGACATTTTATAGAAGGAGTTTATGATTTCATGTTTGTATATAATTTAAAAGAAGCTTTAAGTGCTTTGTCATATAGCATTTTTTTGGCTTCATTAATTTTCCAGTATTGCACATTGTAATACCTAAATATTTATAAGATTTTACACATTTTATGTCATTTACATTTAAACTAATTTTTTCTTCAAGCAAACTTCCATTTCTATTGAAGATTACTTCTTAGTGGTACATTTATTTGTAAGCACCGCTTGTAAAATATCTAGTTTCTTTTTTACATCACCTTGGTGTACACAAATTTGAGATGTGAAACTCTGTCATATATTGCTCTATCTTACACATAGTTTATCTGAGCTATACACTAATTTCATTACCTTATAGAAATTACCTTTAATAAAAGTTGTAACATAATTCCACAATTAATCACAGTGTCAAATGCCTTAAGAAAGTCTACAACACAAGCAAATATTTTTTTTAACCTTGTCTAAAAAATATATAAATTAATACAAATGCTCTGATATGAGTGATCACTTCCTAAATCCAAATTGAGTTACACGTATGAAATTCTTTTACATTCGCCTTCGTTCTTCAAGGGTATCATATTGCATAATAATATGAGGTATGCTGCAAGACATACCGTGCACATCTCGGTTCACAGAGGTCAAAATACTGACCCATAACAATGACCTTCGCTGGGTATAAAACCACTTGTCCACGTGGAAATCACCATTATTATATTTGAGACGGCAAGACGTACTGTGTTAAAGTTGTTTCGTGTGTTAAATTAAGGACTACTTATCTATTTCACTGATATAGTAGCATATGGTTTGTTGTTTATTTCACTCGTTATATTTGACAACATGGCTGACTGAAATAGCCACTGTTTCGTAATTTGTTTGGTAATTTAAAAAGACGCATTTTATTTTGGCTGACTGAAATAGCCATATTAAATTTATCCAGGCTGACTGAAAAAGCCATTTTTTGTTGGACCGACTGAAAGGGTCCATTCTTTATGTCTAGACGTGGGCTAGACTATAAATTGTGTATTACCCCTTGTGGTTATTTTTAGAATACGGGAAATTTTGTCACCTAATTATAGTTGGTAAATATGTCGGATGTGAATTCCGACGCTGTCTTATCTTGTACCTCGGAGGATGAGGGTGATATTTTAAAGGATCAAGGTGAATCTATTAATCAAAAAATTTATTCTGATAAAATGAGTACTAGATCATGTGCTCAGGGTTCTGAAAATGTTAATGCTGCTGCATGTAAAAACAGAGTAATTAAGGGTACTGCTATGAAACGCAAGTTACCGGCAAGTAAAGTTGTTAATAAAAATAAGGGTCCAAAAAAGAGCAAAAAATCTAATTCTTTTCAGGACATTGAGGCCTTAAAATCTACACTAGGCATTGATACTATTGTTAATAGTATTACATCCTTAACAGGTCTTGTAAAGAATTTTCAAGCATCATCAGTAAAAATGAATGCTAAAACCCCTGCTTTTAGTACTGGTCGCCCACGTTCCTCCACAAATGCTTGCACTACTCCATCTGCAACTGTCACTCGACCAACCCCATCTGCTACTGTTAGTCGCCCCCCTGTAGATGAGGTTGCTTCAACTGAATATATAACTTCATTGGTTGATGTTCCAATTGATGAGAATGGTAATTATTACCCTTTTGTTAATATTCCTGAAACTCTAGGTATGACCTTGATGATTTTGACCTTGATTATTTTGACAATCAAGATGATGTTAGTTCTGAAGGACTAAATCCTCAATTAGCTTTTCAGCAAGCATTTGATAACCTGAGTGAATTTGATACAGAGGTTAATAAGTTAATGACCCTGTAAATGTTCAGATTCCTACATTGTCTGGCATTGTTCCCAATTCTGATGATAATGAAGCTATGGATGAGCAGGTATGGAATATTCCCCAGTTGAATATGGAGGAAAAAACTGGACCTAAAATAGGAACAGGCGTGGCTAAAGCAGTAAATGCAGCTCTTACAATCAAATCAGACAAAGATAGTATTTCAGATATTGCTAAAAAGTATGTGCGCCCTGAAAATGCGACTTATCTTTGTGCACCAAAATGCAACAAAGAAATATGGAACCCTTTGGGTTCAGTACCGCATGCAAAAGATCTCTCATTACAAGAAGTACAGAAATATATGGCTTTGGGTTTAGTTCCTATAATATATATGATGGACAATTTGTCCAAGAAAAAAGAGCTTGATATAGTTTCTGCTAGAAATGGCTCGACTGATGCCATAAGTCTATTTGGCCATGCTTTTTATTTGTTGTCCAATAACAGACGTCAGAGTTTGCGAAATTTTTAAAATGATAGATATGCTAAAATCTGTGGCAATGACGTCCCAATAACTAACCAGTTGTTTGGGGACAACTGTCTTTCAAAATTAAAAGAAATGGGGGATATCAATAGAATACCTATAGCCAAATCTTTTTATAGACCACCCCCTTATTTTTCTCGTTCTGGGAATTTTCCCTCTGGTAATTTAAACTTCAAAGGCCCTGTCCTCAGACGAGGAGGACAGGGCTTCATAGGCAATGTTCAAAAGCGAGACTTCCTGAATCGCCAAATGCCCATAGGCAGACGACCAAGACCAGACTTGCCTACTCATTTCAGGCAAAAATAGTAAGGCACTCCCCAAAAAATCGTAATTTGAGGTGAAAAATAGTAAAGCATATAATTAAGTGTTAAAAAGGTTGTAATATAGCCAGATATATTGTAGAAACTGCACATTTTTATTGTCTTTAATTCTAAACAAATAATAACCTAACGGACACATCAAATTCAATGTATTGACTTCTGGTTTAAAGATGTATATTTTAAACTTGTCCCTGAAGCTTCAATTTAAACCCAAAATTTCAAAGAAAACAACATTGACAGGAAAGTTAACATATTTGTTTGATATAAGGTGTAGGACCACCAAATACGGGGAACCAGTCCAGAGGTTGTACGTAAAAGTAGTACTAGTCAACAGACAGGTTCACTCTTGCATCATATAGAATTTGAACCGCACATGATACCAGAATAAATTTGGTTGCTATTTACATCTGCAACTGAGAGATTGAAAAATTAAGAAATAATGCATTTCTTGATCAACAAGCTAATTTTTCATGATAACGCGCATGTGAGGTCTTTGTATGTTTTCATGCATTTCTTGAAAACCGCTGAAAGGAATTCAACAAAATTTTAGAATTTGTTTCGACTAACATAAATCTAAGACCAGGAAAAATTTTATTTAATTTGTTGAACAAAAACATCTTCTTTAGGTGTAGGACCACCAAATACCGCGAACCAGTCCAGAGGTTGTACGTAAAAGTAGTACTAGTCAACAGACAGGTTCACTCTTGCATCATATAGAATTTGAACCGCACATGATACCAGAATAAATTTGGTATTTTTGGAAAGCTGAATATTCTAGGAAACTTGAGGATAAAGTTTTATTGGTTTTAAATGAATATAAAAATGTTGAGAGTCAATTAGGGACAAGCACTATTTTTGGACTGAAATAGAAAGTGAAAGTAGATTTTTAGACCACATGGACTTCAGGTTGAGCGTTGTTTCTTATATGCAATGAAACATATTGTGAAATTTTGACAGAATGTTCGGCCAGTGCATTTTTATAGGGGACAGAAGTGTCACTTAATTTGAAACAAAGGTAAATTTTCTAGGATAAGTCAAAATAATCAAATTTTAATATAGCCGAAGAGTAAAAAATCTATGGTGGTCCTACACCTATAACAGGAAGCGGAAATGGCAATGTAAAGATAATACATAGAGTCAAACTAAAAATGACGCAACGGAAATGACAAAAATCCGGATTTTTGAAAAATCGTAAGGAATATAGTAAAAATCGTAATGGCGTAATATAGCCTTAAAAATCGGGAGCCTTACGCCAAAATCGTAAGGGTAGGCAAGTCTGCAAGACCCTTCATGTCACAGGGCTCACCACAAATCCTTCCAGGAAAGGACCAGAGACGTCGCTTTTAGATAAAGGGACAACTTCTAAGGTGAGGTGTTTGAATTATGATTACTGGTGTAAATACACTTCTGATGAGTGGATTCTTGAGACTATATCTGGGTATAAAATTGAGTTTACTCAGCTCCCTTGTCAGAACAAAATACCAAATGAGATCCCCTTTTCTGATGAACAGGCTAGTATTGTCAATGAAGAGGTCTCAAAGTTACTGCAGAAAGGAGCTATCGAGCTGGTTGAGAAATCAGATGATCAATTTATTTCTACCATTTTTATTGTACCTAAGAAAGATGGGACAAGTAGACCTGTAATTAACTTGAGGTATTTGAATGAGTTTGTGGAATATCACCACTTTGAACAAGAAAATTTGTCATTTGCTCTTGACCTTATTCAGACATATTTTAATTTTAATTTTAATCCAATGATACCCTTTTGAGCCTCAGGCTCATTATAAGAATGCTCCTCATCCTTCACATCCTTACAGGTATGCTTGGATGAGGATACATTATTATCTTAAATAAATTTGTTCATAAAACCTGTATTTTATAATTTCAATAAGCACTTATTCAAATAATTTTGATTGATTGATTGGATGTTTGCTTTACGTCCAGCGTGCAGTATTTCTGCTATATTCAGGACGGGAACAAGTTTACAAACAATTAATCAACAGAAAAATGGGTGGGATGGGACACAGGGAATACAATTTCAACTGCCACTGGAAAAGTATGAAGTTTTGGGTAGGGTTGGAGAATTGAGCCTTTTGTAGCGGCTACAATGAGCCTACTCTTTTTCAAAATCTACAAAAGGGTTGTTATCATGCATGGAGTGTGGCACTCTCCAAATATGTTACCCACTACGGCTTTCTATATTATGACCTGATTACCCCCCAACAAGAGAGTCTCCCTTATGTGCCACCCGGGGATGGGCTGGGTTGCTCTGTGGGTCAAGCACTGGGAACTCTCCCAGTATGGTCCCAGGAAATAATTTTGTGATGATGCTTTTTACATTTCATTAGTAATGCTATATAGACCTTATTAATTTCAAACATATTAGTTGGAAATATTATTAATAAGCTCACCACAGTCATCTGCATCTTTAAGTTTTTTGATTGAGAGTTTTCATTTGATTGTAAAATTTGTCTGGAATTGAAGCAGTCTTCACAAAATGTGAGGGTCTGATAGACAAAACCAATATTTTAACCTTTGGACCATAAAAAATTCATTTTCTATCAGTCTGCAAGTCCCACTTTGTTATTTAGCAAAGTTCAAGTTACCCTGTTATTTTACATTCTCCTTCATGTCGCCCCATGGTACTGCTTCACTCAAACTTCAACTCTTTGATTAAATATGTCATACCAATAAAAATTCTAAAGATTTTGCATATTCAACTTTAAAATGTTTTTGCGTTTCAAATGGATAACATGCTGTATGTAATTTATGAAATAAATAAAAACATGCATGTACATGTGTATAAGATTAATGTACAAAATAAAACAATAAAATTACACAGCAATATCAAAGAAATATTGAAACTCATTCAGTACAGTGTACAAATATATTCTGTTACGTATTATTGTTCTTTATGCAGAGAAAGCATTAGTTATAGTATAGTTATTAACTAATGAAAAGTTAAATGCATATTTTTCTTATTACCAGAGGCTCTCAAGAGCCTGTATTGCTCACATGATTTTATAGGCAATGAAGATTTTTCTATTTTCTTCCCGCATAAATAGCGCGATCTTTGAAGAGACCATCAAATGAATCTACAATTGAAGCCAACATGGATTTCTGAGTAAATAAGCAAACATAAGCTTTTAAGAGAACCATCCAATTAAAATTTACATGTAATATGGCTTGAATCAGCTTTGCAGTTTGGGACATTAAATGATACCCCACCCCCTCCCACACACACACACATTGTGTTGTTTTTAATATTCCTGAACACATGTTATTGAATTGGCCAAAGTCTAAACTACAAATTGGATTGTGCTGAAAATTGAACTTGATCTTCATTTTATAGTACTTAACAGCTGTGCAAAGTTTAAATAAAATCTGTAGATGCGTTTTGAAGTTATCATCTGGAAACATCTGAGGCACAGACTGACGGCCGGACAGACACTCATATCCATGCGCAGGGTATCACATAATACCCTGCCACTTTGTGGCATAAAAAAATGTGTCTAGGATCATCCAATAAATATTCGTATAACTTTTGTTTAGGTTGGTTAACCGGTTTCAGAGGAGACACCTTTTAAAAAATTTCCTATAGGGTCCTGTGTTAAACTGAGTCCTGAAGTGGTGGCCATTTAAAATTTCTAATTTGCATAAAAACGTAAACCATCCAGTGAATACTGGTGATGAGTTTTGTTTTGATTGTTTTAGCAGTTTCAAAGAAGAAGCCCTTTTAACATTTTTCCCTTAGAGTTCTATGTTCAACTAACTCCTTCGGTGGCTGCCATTTTGAATACCCAATTGGCATAAAAAACATAAACTTTAAAGATTACCATCCAAGCAATATTGCTAGTAAGTTTTGCTTCCATTTGTTAACAGGTTCCAGAGAAGTAGCCTTTTCCAATTTTCACTTAGGTGCAATGTTAAACTAAGTCCTGTGATGGTAGCCTTTTTGAATTTCTGATTGTCACAGAAAACATAAACTTTAAAGAGGACCATCCAAACAATATTGGTAGTAAGTTTTGTTTTGATTGGTTAATGGGCTTCAGAGAAAAAGCCTTTTTAAACTTTTTTCCCATAGGGTCCATGTTAAAATAAGTCCCACAGTGGTGGCCATATTAGTTTTTAAATCAGAAAAAAACACTTTGTAAAGGTCCATCTAATGAACATACCAAGTTTAGTTTCAATAGGCCCTGGGGTTTCCGAGATTTAAAAAGTTTACAGACCCTGATGACGACACTGACAGACGCAAAGTGATGACAATAGCTCACCTGACCCTAAAAAACAGGAAGGGGTGTACAGTTGACATAAAACCATATATCAAAAGAGAGACTCGAGGCATACATTTAGGTACACCCCCTGAAACGTAAAACGTTCCCATTTATGCGTTCGTTTTTCGTTTTCGTTAGTTCGTATATATCGTTTTTCGTTTGTCCATCCATTCGTTCGTTCGTTTGCACGCATGCGCAAAACAAGTAAATAAAAACCGTTCGTTCGTCCGCATGCGCAGTACAGGTAAAAAGAAAGGTTCATTCGTTCGTCAGCATTCGCAAAAGAAAAAAGTTTACACTTTGTTAGTCTGATAGAAAATGCTACATTCTGTTATCAAATTAAAATAACCTGAACATTAAAATTCCAAATAAAGTGTATTTATTTTAAAACTATTAATTCAAGAAAATCATGAATATGTTTTAAATTAAATATAAACATAAACTAGAGGCTCCCAGGAGACTGTCTCGCTCACCTGAACCTAAACAACCCTTTTTTATCCAGCTTTTATTTGCTATAAGGAATTCCCCAACACTTCTGCAAAAGTCATTAATTTTGACCTTTTAAGGGAAAAAATTCCTATAAGGAGAAGCTTTTGATGCTTAGAGAAAGAAGGGAGGTTCACTTCAAATTTGCTGTACCTGTTATACTTTTTTAACTGTCAGTCGAAAACTCTCTTGACTCCCCCCCCCCCCCATTTTCTATTTTAAGCCAATGTAGCTATGTAGGTAGTCAGGTGTCATTATTTGCAAAATTTTGGTAGAGGACATCCTAAAGATGATGTGTGCAATGTTTCAAAGCATTCCTTTAATGGGTTAAAGAGGAGAAGATTTTTTACAATCAAGAAAAATTGATAAAAAAAATGTTCAAGGAGAATAATTCCTAAACGGTTCATCAGACAATCTTTACCCTAAGTCATTTTTGTAGCCCTCATAGAACAGAACAATTAAGCAATGCTAACTTTTTCTCTAGTTCTAATAATTTTCAAGATTTTGAGGCAAAAATGTCAAAAATAATCAATTTCGACAATTAAAGGGCAATAACTCCTTTAAGGGATCATCATACAACTTTGACACAATGGAGTGTTTCGTAGAGCTTTTGATTAATGCCAATGAAGGCATGTCTCTTCGGTTTTCCTGTATCTGTTATACTTTTTGAACTATAAGCTAAAAATTGTATTAACACTGGTTAATCTGTGGCCATGGTTGGTGCAAACTAGGATGAGGTCATTTGACGGATGATGTGTACAAAGTTTCAAAGCAGTAATTTTTTTTAGTGGTTTCAGAGGAGAAGATGTTAAAAAATCAATTAAAACCGATTAAAATAAACAGTTCAAGGGGAATAACTCTTAAACGGTTAATCAGACAATCTTGACTCTAAAGCCAATTTTGTAGCCCTCATAGAGCAGAACAATACAATTAAGCAATGCTTACATTGTCCCTAGTTCTAATAATTTTCAAGATTTTTAGTCAAAAATGGCAAAAATCATCTATTTCAACAATTAAAGGGCAATAACTCCTACAAGGAGTCGTCATACAACTTTGACCCAATGGAGTGTTTTGTACAGCTTTTGATGCTGAAGAAGGAAAATCGCTTTGGTTTTCCTGTATCTGTTATACTTTTTGAACTATAAGCCAAAAACTGAATTTGACCCCCCTGTTCTATTTTTAGCCATGGTGGCCATGTTAGTTGGTCTGAGGTCATGATTTGTGCAAACTTGGCAGATGATATTTTACTGATGATGTGTGCAAAGTTTCAAAGCAATCCCTTCAGTGGTTTTGGAGAAGATTTTTAAAGAAAAGTAAATGACGATGACGACGGACGCCAAGTGATGGCAATAGCTCACATGACCCTTCGGGTCAGGTGAGCTAACAATATGAAATACTTTCTTCATCTATTTTGTTATGTAAATCTACAATATTCAGGTTGTACAAATAAATATGATTTACTTGAACACTCTCCAAATTTTATAAACATATATGAAATTTCTCTATTTTAGTTCCTAAAACCTTTTAAAAATGTATGTTTCATCCAAAAGTCTTTGAATATCCCTTCATTGTCTTCATTTGATACAAAAACTGAATAATGTTGCATAAAATCTTAATTTGATGTCACAATATTTTTTGGAAATACAGACATTTAATTTCCTAGGTTTTAAATTTCAAGTATAATGTCTCACAACTGATTTGGCATCTCTTAATATTGCATCTTATAAGGTCTCAGGAGTGATTTTCTATATGAAATATGGTTTTTAATTGTATCGCAAAGGTGTTAGGAGTGATTTTATAGGTGTAATATAGTTTTTAATTGTATCGCAAAGGTCTCAGGAGTGATTTTGCATGTGAAGTATTGTTTGTAATAGTATTGTTTTTAATTGTATTGCTAGGGTCTCAGGAGTGATTTTATATATGTAATATGGTTTTTAATTGTATTGCAAAGGAGTTAGGAGTGATTTTATAGGTGAAATATGGTTTTTTATTGTATGGCAAAGGTCTCAGGAGTGATTTTGCATGTGAAATATGGTTTTTAATTGTATTGTTAGGGTCTCAGGATTAATTTTATATATGTAATATGGCTTTTAATTGTATCGCAAAGGTGTTAGGAGTGATTTTATATGTATAATATGGTTTTTAAGTGTATCGCAAAGGTCTCAGGAGTGATTTTTTGTGTGAAATATGTTTTTTAATAGTATTGCTAGAGTCTCTGGAGTTATTTTATATATGTAATATGGTTTTTAAGTTTATCACAAAGGTGTTAGGAGTGATTTTATAGGTGTAATATGGTTTATAATTGTATCACAAAGGTCTCTGGAGTGATTTTGCATGTGAAATATGGTTTTTAATTGTATTGCTAGGGTCTCAGGAGTGATTTTATATATAAATATGGCTTTTAATTGTATCACAAAGATCTGAAGAGTGATTTTATATGTGTAATATGGCTTTTAATTGTATCACGAAGGTCTCAGGAGTGATTTTATATGTGTAATATGGTTTTTAATTGTATTGCTAAGGTCTCAGAGATGATTTTCAATGTGTAATATGGTTTTAAATTGTATTGCTAGGGCCTCAGGAGAGATTTTTTATGTGTATTGCTAAGGTCTAAGTAGTGAAATCGTATGTGTTATATGGTTTTTAACTGTATAGCTAAGGTCTCAGGATTAATTTTATATTTGTATTGTGGTTTTTGATTGCATTTCTTATGCATCAGGAGTGATTTTATATGTTTAATTTAGTTTTTAATTGAATCTTGAAGGTCTCAGTAGCTTTTTTTATGTTAAATATGGTTTTTAATATTATTGCAAAGTCTCGCGATTGATATTACAAATGTGATTTTAAATGACTGTGTTATTTGAACACCACCTTGATGAACATTTTCTAAATATATATAATTTTTATAATAAATTACCCCTAAATTTATGAAACTATACGGTTTAACATAATAAATATACAGTAGGATTAGTACATTTCATTATATGCAATAAAGATTAATTATAAAAGCTTCCTCTGGAATGTGTAATAATTACTGTAATCAAAATAAAATGGACGATTAAGCTTGTTTCTTTTTACACTGATAATAAAATTTATAGGTCCATTATTAAACATTTCCATGTTTAGCCCAAATCCCGAACATAAATATTTTTTAAGATAAAAATATTCAACCCCACACATTTTCTCGTAGGCTTGTTATGTTGTCACGTTTTTTTTGTGTGTGTATTACCTGTTTGAGCTGTCACAAATCATTTAAATGATGATTTAATGAAAATAAAGTATAATTATTTATTATTTATTCCTTTTCAATTTTTTATTTGTTTACTATAAACCAGCTTGATTCTCAAGATTTTATTTAAAATGATCGAACGTTTCTTGATTTTTACAAAGCATGATAGAGGCGTCTCCATTTGTTTTCTCACATACGATTGAAGCGTATAGCTTATCTCTGATTGGTTAATTTTTACATGGTTCGTCTGAACGATAAGAGCGTTCATTTGTTCTTCGTCTGTTCGTATGTCGTTTTTGGTTTGTCCGTTTAACATTCGTACAGGATCATTTTACGTTTTAGGGGGTGTAACATGTTTTTTTCTATTTGTTTCTCTATAGACTGACTATATAATGTTATGCCAAAAGCTTTCCTTGTTGATCAAATTCATCTGTTTGAGATCAGAATAACATTTTTCAGCAAACAAATGAGTGCATGTGAACATAAGTCTCTGTATAGATTACAAAAGTACAATTTTTTACAATGCTTTTCAAAAATGGTACCCGTAGAAATAAAAACCTTATGTCTTAAATTTTATCATTCCTAAAATTTTAAACTTCTTTTTAATAAAATGTAAAGTGTTATGTTGTGCTGCAAAAATGTCTGTTACAGAAGCTTTCAAAAACAGCACTAAATGAAATCAACAGAATTTTTATTCACTTGTTTAATTTGGAATTCTCAGTTTTCCATATATCATCTCAAATACTGAATAGTTTCAAGCAATACTGATTAATCTTTTTAATTGTAATAATTTTATGAACCTTACTATCCAATCAAACACCTCTACAAATTTTCTTCTGCAATTTATCAGCACATTGTAAGCAAATAATATGAATGTAGGCACAGCCTTAATGCTATTATCGCACATTGTTCATGTCGTTACTTCAGAGCCCCCTAACAGTGACTCTACATTCCATTGATGATGTGACATAGTATCTAATGTGTTGGTGACATCACAAACTCAATTTCAAATACAGCGTTTCAGATTGAGAAAAATTTGTCTGGCATTTTTGTAGTAATTTAACAAATAAACACTTTAATTTTATCGATGTCAAAATTATTTTTGTCTACTTTTAAATTATATATTTTTTCGTTTGTCTACAATATTTTCTTCGGATAGCTCTGCTACCATCTGAAAATGATTTGTTCATATGGATCACATGACTTTTTTTACACACCTGCATGTAACCGTATAGCTCGCATCTGCGATGCTCGCTAATAAGTTTATTTTAAATAAGTATACACATATATGGCTCAATCTGCCAAGAGTAAAGACAAGTCACGTCATAACATACTAGATTTCGTGCATTAATGAGCAACCTACATATACCAACTGTTGTCATGGGTAATGAGGATATGACCTAATACAGTCAATTGAATGGGAAACAGAAGTCAAGATCAGGTGACACCTACCAGACAGTCATTTGCTGTTCACCAGCAACCTATATATCCTACCACGTATGGTAACTGAGGAAATGACATAATCAAAAAGCGTAAAACTAGCCATTGTACCATGAAATGAGGTCATAAGCTACTAATGGGTAAAAATTGATGGACCTACAGCTTAAGCTTACTTGATGGACCTTACCTTAAGCTTACAAAAATATATATCTAACCTTTAGTGAGATTCATTGTAGGCAACATAAAAATTAACAAACAGTACATAATACAAAATAATCGCTGACAAAATTACTGTGGTTTCTTGGAAGTCATTTTTTGTGGATTGTGGAAAAAATCCACTTTGTTGTATATATAAATTTGGTTATCACTTGTCTGTAGAAAATACATGTAAAATACACAACCTGTAGTTAACAGTTTGATTCACAAAGTACACATTTTTACATGATTTTGTTAGAATAATATATATATATGTTTGTAATACTTGTTACATCTTTATCAACCAAAACACCTGAACGCTGCTTAAATATTTTGTATAACATTTTGAAACAAAACAAACTCATTTACTGAAAACATACATTTGGTTTTAACATACGATGTTAGGACTTTAAAGGTATATTAAACATCCAGGAATATACTACTAGTACTTCCTTGCCATCTAAAATGTTTGTGGGTTTTGTCTCTAAAATGGGGGAGACATAATAAAACCACAGTAAACAACTAACATTAAGATCACTGTATAAAGACCCCCAGTCCCATTTGATTGTAGTAAAAAATATATAAACTCTAATAAAGTATTTTTATAGCATCAGTTGAGAAACAGCACACCATTTTTACATATGGCCTGACCTGGAATTCAGTATGAGTTTCAAATCAAATTTCTGCTGGTTTGTACAGTAAGAAATTTAAACTTCTGTTAATATCAGGTACCAAAGAATAAAAAATAATTCTGACAAATAATAGTATTGCATTATCAATATATTATTTATTTACCTGTATCTGTAAAGTAGACGGCAGATCCCTATAAATGGATTCTGTAGTCCAAAGTCTCCAGACAAGTAAGGACGTCCTTCCTGCCTTTATTAGGACATTTATTAGGTTCTCCTTTCTGAAGTTACTATTCACTGGCAACACATCTCATAAAATAAAACATTCAGGAAAAGCTTAGTGCAACACTTTTTCCCCTTTTCTGTAAAAGAATGAATGAATAATAATATTATATATATATATATATATATATATATATATATATATATATATATATATATATATATATATATACGTCTACAAATTAAGCCCAACACTGTTTGAATTAGATTTTTAACACTGTCAAATTTTTGCTTTCCCTCAGCGGGATTCGAACTCACACCGTTGTGACACTGTGGCACCAATTCGCCTGCACTATGTCCAGCGGTCTAGACCCCTCGGCCAAATCCGCTATATAAATAAATATAGCTTCATTAACCGGGGTGAATCATAGACATAGACATAGTACATGTGTACTAGCGTGTGACGAGCAAGTGAACAAGTTTATTGGATTCCACAGATATTAGTCTATTTTTGGAATGACACTGCAGCTGACAAAAATAACCCTAATTTGATGTATTAATATTAGTACAAACCCGAAAGTATTTATCAGACTTATAAAAACATGCTAAATTCTATTCATGTAAAAACCCAAAATAACAAAAAACTCCACTGAAACATTTCAGTGAACTTTTTGATCTCCATTTAGTATGTTTTTCATTGACTCCAAACATTTGAAAATATTCTCTTGTGGATAGATACTTGAAATTAAGATTCTGTACTAACGTGAGATGTCAAATACCTGTATTTGTTTAATAATTTTTGCATATCCAATACTACCATCTAACCCACATTCCCCTATCACTTTTACCCTTTTCATCCTCCACAAAGTTCTACAACCTAGCTGTCCTTTCATGCACTTATTGTGCAGACTCTTTTCTACCTTCTTAAGGTACATACTGATACCAATACTTGGCCCAATTCTGGTCCACTTCTGGATGTCCCCTAACTGTCAGGTACCAGTCCACCTTTGAGGAAAGACCAAATTAGCTAGTAGATATCATATTTTATAATTAGTATATGGTTTCTGATAACACTCCCATACACAGACAACCAAGTCAGAAAATCTGGTTGTATTCTTTAGAATGATTCTATTTCAACTCAGTTAAAAGTACTCTTTATTCATTAGCTACTGTGTCTTCTATAATTGTTGCTCATGCCTTGGTGAAATCATATGATTTTCTATCAACCCTGAAATTTGTGTGCATCCTGTCTCCACATGACTTGAATTTCATCATCTTGTGACTTGTAACCTCTTCCTTGGAACCATGTGATTTGGCAACAATATACACAAATAATATGGCTGCCAGCAGGTTTGCTACATATGTAGCAATGAAGGACAAAAAATGCTTTCTAAGGAGAACTAAAGCTTATGGAATGAAATGTGATGCCAGGGTAAAAATTCTTTATACAAGCAGTTATAGTGAAATATTTGGGGTGCATAACAAAATTCTCGAATTGGGGCTTGGCTATTTGGCAGCGTCTGATAATATCCTCTGTGTTTACAAAATTTACCAGGGTTTCCAATAAGGATTGGTTTAGTTTGTGGTATATTTCTATCAAACTCCCACTCATTTTTTGTATGTCTGTTTGAATGTTGTTTAACACCACTTTCAGCAATGTTTCTGCTATATCATGGCATCCAGTTTTTATTGGGGAGGAAGCTGGAGTAACCAGAGAAAACCCCCGACATTCAGTTGAAAAACTGGCAATCCTTGTTAATTAAGATATGGGTCGAGCACACCCTGCATGCAGTGAGACTCGAACCCACAATATCAGTGTTAACAGACTGCATGATCAATAGTAGACGAACTACCTTGACCACTGGGCCACCTAGGCCCCCATTATTTGTATGCTATTGTCTTGTAAAATATCATTAGAGCAGCTAAATACCATGTCTGAATTTGAAAATTCAATAAAATCAAAATAAATAAGAGATTAACACCTAGTTTGGCTATTGTTTTTCCAACCACTGTTTCACTACACATTAAAGACAACTGGATTATCTAGTATTTTTTGTTTGTTTAACGCCACTTTCAGCAATTTTTCAGCTATATCATGGCGTCCAGTTTTTATTAGGGGAGGAAGCTGGAGTACCCGGAGAAAACACCTGACCTGCGGTAGGAAAACTGGCCTGCAGTGGGAATCGAACCGGCAATTTCAGTGTTGACAGACCACGTGATCAATAGTAGACAAACTACCTTGACCACTCGGCCACTGAGGCCCCCTGGATTATCTAGTACATGTAATGCCATTACATCTATCAACTGCAACATGGGAAAACATGGGTAAATGTTGATGTATTTCCTATTGTTTGTGACTTCTCAGCTATTTTCACCATTACTTACACAATTGTTGTTGTCACCAGTGAAGCAGGATATGCTCACCCTTATAAACACCTGCTTCTTATCCTTCATTAAAAATGAACAATTGTATCTTTTTATCTGGTGAGGTCACCAATTTGTAGTGTCAAAAAAAGGACAAATGTTGTGGTGCTTTAAAAAAAAAACTGAAATTTGTATTTTTCTCAACTAAAATGGAAAAGACAATCTAAATTGTATTAAAACATGCAAATTACACAGGAGATCAGTTAATCGATACATATCATTATGTTACACTGAACTTTAGTTACCTCTCCTTAACAGCTTTTCACTTATTACATCACTTCTCAGGAAAAAAAAACTCTTTGGTGTTAGTGTCATCAAGCACTTAACAGTTTTTTATTTGTGGTATTGTTACTTCCAGATGACAACAGAGTTAGAATTGTACTATATCAAGATGTTTAGTTGGTAGAATCTTTATTCAGTATCAGACCCCCAGAGAGGGTGAAAAACTAAAAGAACAAAAATACAATCATAAGACAAAGGTACACAAATGATGATAAAGTACAGTTACATGACAGCAAATAAAACATATCAAAAGGTGACAAGCTCAATACAAATCCTAAAACGATCTGTTCAATGAAAGCTAATGTAGAAAACATTCTCAAATAAGTAAAGATGAGTAGATCATACAATTCTCACAAGAAGTAATACTATAAGCTATAACCACGATAGTGCGTGCATAAGATAAGTTACAACTGGTCTGTACATTAGACAGGCGATTTGGTTGTAAATGCATAATATGTGGCAGTGGTACTGTACTTGTATAAAAGTTGGCAAGGGGAGGTTTACAATGGAACAAAAAAGGGGGGGGGGGGGTGGGGTGGGGCAACATAACAAAAGGCAAAAAGAGAGGAAAAAAATTAAGTACTAAATGATTTTCTGACGTAAACTAACAATAACAAATGCAAAACCTGACTGGAATTCTGCATGTCGATTATGAAACAAAATAAGCACAATTCATGCAACGTATACAAGAACTATCGATAAAACTTACATCTTTGGTACATCAAAAGGCAAGAAGTCTGAAAACACGTGAGATGATCCAACATGGGGGAAGAACTGGTATATGGGAAATGAAGCAACAGGAAATGTGTCAAAACGTTACTTCCATAACATCACAAGAAAGCCAAAATGAAGAACTCCACCAAGAAATAATAAGTTTGTCAACAGAGTTAAATGAGCTGAACGCGTTGTGGATGACATTCATTTGTGTAGCCCACCCGTCAGGGTATGACGACCCGAAAATCTTGGACGTATGGTGATCAACATGACTATATACAAGATTACTTCAGTGATCTAATGATCTGAGGACTCAGTCAATGCCCCAGACTGACGGGATTATACCTGTGATCTAAACAATTAATAAACAATGATGAGAAATGTGTTTCGTCAGAAATGACAAAGTACCTGCATATTTAGACCTTTTTATGCAACACCATTGTTCTCCACAAAGTTTAAAACACATCTTAAAATCATAATACTATGCAGGTAACAATCATGAGAAATTGTAAACAACAATGTATATGGGATAATAGGTGACAATTGTCTCATTGTTTTTATCTAGTTTTTAAAATTTATTCTCTTAAAAACACACTGATCTTTTTTCTGCTACATAAAACATGATTGAAAAACTGAACAAATCAAAAATAGAATGTTTGACTTATTACTGACACAAAATCCTAAAATGGAACATGAAATAGGCAATTGAATCTGCCTGCACAATTTTATTAAACATGTTACCCAAATCACACATCTTTATATTTATTTCAATTGTATTTTCTGCCAATTTAATGTATCAAATGATCATAACACCATGGAAATCATAACCCAAAGCCAAAGATTTTACCCAGATTTTTTATATAATACAATTCACAATCTGACGAATTCATTGCAATTGGCACAATTTACAAGTGAAGCATGTTATCAAAAGATTATTTTCAAAATCTGATGAATTCATTGCAACTGACCATAAAACATATATAACAGACAGCTACCTAGACCACTGGGACACAGACCCTGCCAATAATCGATATATAGCAGTCCGCTGACAAGACCAGTTGGACACACAGACCATTTAAACATATAGAACAGACCAATACTTAGATCACTTCAACAAATCTGACTATCTTTGATTTTGACAGTGGCTTTCCAACTGTAGACATTGCATCCAGTTTTCTATATATTAAAAAAAAATATTGTGAGTATAGTATATATTTGTAGTTAAGTGTTATAAGTATGTTGGTATAATATTGATTTTTTGTTCACAAAACAAAAATGTGTATGCTTGTATCTATACCCTGCTTTGTATAGGTATGGTGTTCAAGTCCTGAAAAAAACACTAGAGGTGGGACCACTATATTGGTTAGCAGAATTATGTTTAAAAGATATAGTATCCTTTTTATAGGTTTTAACCTTAGTTTGAAAAAAAAATTATTACTGAAGACAAATGTAGCGAAAGTAAACCTGTCCAGCAGAGTGTGCAAGGTATAGTATAGATGATGAGAATTTATAACTGCATTAAGAGTAATTGCCAGTGTTAAAACTATGTGTGGTGATGCAATAATTACTAGTTATTGTCTTAGGTAAATCGACATTAGGTCATCACAGTCTTAAAGTCGTCAGATTTCTTTATCGCAAGATTTCTCGTTTATTGCTTCGTCAGACAAAGTTAGGAGAGGGTCCATTTTAAAGGTGAACCATTTTCCCCTAAAAGTAATTCCTAGCACTAATTGTGAAATAATCTTGTTATAAGATTCTAGTGTTTGTTCATAAGACCAGGAAAACTATGTCTTTGTTCTCTCCTAGATGATTTATTTTGATAATACCATGCACTGGCAATATGCACGTAGGCACCAATCGAGCAAAGGGAATTAATCCATTGATATGTACCATAATAAGTGTTATATGTAATGATCACACGGTTATTTCCACTCTATCGTGTTTATTTATTGATGTAAAAGGCACTGAAAGTGATTTACGACTTGAGGGCACTATCGCCCCTCAGGTTCTGGCATTTATTAACATAAGAATAAATTCTGCATTAGGTCATCATGTTGATTTGATATGAAATATAAGTTACAACATGTTTTAAGCGAACATGACACCCATATCAGTCAATCTGCCCTTCCTAGTCAATTTTGTGTGGATTGGTGAAAAGTTTAACGTATCTATTCTATAGCAATCTTGTATAGTGTTTATATCCCATGACAGGCATTGGTGGGTGAGTGGTTAAGGGAGTTGGTCAAAACTATTGACTCGGCCAGTCAACACTGTGGTTTTGGTTTCGGGTCTCACTGCAGGCAGGGTGTACCGAGGTATGATAAAATAAGTTGACGACATTACATCCGACTAGATGATGACTTTCAGACAGTGATGTCTTGGAGCCGTCAGAACAACCTTCTGTCTATTTTCGTTTCTTAAATCATATAAGATAAATACTAAGAATTCTGAATGATGTGTCATTTGGATGACAAATGTTTTTATCGTGTTTTGTAATACAAAAGTGTATGCCTAAATGTCGTCATCTAGTTAAAACGATACAATTAATTCAAGAACTGATGACTTAATGTCGATTTACGTTAATCATTGTAAACAATTATTCTTAAATTGGAAATAAACATCAGATTTGAAATGAACATTTCAAGTATTAATTTAATGTGGCAGTCTGTACTAAATAATGATATGAGCTGAATTCATCCAGTATAGAATATAGATAGGCGTATATTCTTACTGTTTGCTTGGTTTGAAAAATTATTTTTTTAATAAAAAAATATGTTTCCATTAAACAGTGTTAAATTGTTAAGCGCATTAATTAACGTTTACATTCAAAGTATTAAGAGTAATTTGTACTAAAAAACAGGATAGTACTGTGGGATAAATTGAATAACTTTAGCATATGGGTGGAGTGTGTCATACTGTTTGCTTTGTATAGAAAAACTTGTAACATGAATATAAAACCTGTTTTCACTCCAAAATAGATGCCCTTCTCTCAACATATTTATAGAAGACAGCTACGTAGACAACTCGGACATAGAGGCCCTATCATTATGGATAGGAAGCAGATTGCTACTTGGACAAAGAGGCCCTAACATTAATGCAGACGAAGCAGATTGCTACTCGGAAAAAGAGGCCCTATCATTAATGTATATATAAGCAGATTGCTACTCCGACAAAGAGGCCCTAACGTTAATGCTACTCGGACATAGAGGCCCTAACATTAATGCATACGAAGCAGATTGCTACTCAGACAAAGAGGCCCTATCATAAATGCTTACGAGGCAGATTGCTACTCAGACAAAGAGGCCCTATCATAAATGCTTACGAGGCAGATTGCTACTCGGATACAGAAGCCCTATCATTAATTCATACCAAGCAGATTGCTACTCGGATAAAGAGGCTCTATGATTAATGTATATATAAGCAGATAGCTACTCGGACAAAGAGGCCCTATCATTAATGCATATAAACAGATTGCTACTCGGACAAAGAGGCCCTATCATTAATGCTTATGAAGCAGATTGCTATTAGGACATAGAGGCCCTATCATTAATGCCTACGAAGCAGATTGCTACTCAGACAAAGAGGCCCTATCTTTAATGTATATTTAAGCAGATTGCTACTCGGACAAAGAGGCCCTATCATTAATGCTTACGATGCAGATTGCTACTTAAACATAGAGGCCCTATCATTAATGCTTACGAAGCAGATTGCTACTCAGCCAAAGAGGCCCTATCATTACTGCTTACGAAGCAGATTGCTACTCAAAGAGGCCTAATCATTAATGCATACAAAGCAGATTGCTACTGGGACAAAGAGGCCCTGTCATTAATGCATACAAAGCAGATTGCAACTCTGACATAGAGGCCCTATCATTAATGCTTACGAAGCAGATTGATGCTCGGACAAAGAGGCTCTATCATTAATCCATACAAAGCAGATTGCTACTCGGACAAAGAGGCCCTAACATTAATGCATACGAAGCAGATTGCTACTCGGATACCGAGGCCCTATAATTAATGCTTATGAAGCAGATTGCTACTCGGACATAGAGGCCCTATCATTAATGCTTACGAAGCAGATTGCTACTCGGACATAGAGGCCCTGTCATTAATGCATACAAAGCAGATTGCTACTCGGACAAAGAGGCCTTAACATTAATGCTTAGGAAGCAGATTGCTACTCGGACAAAGAGGCCCTAACATTAATGCTTAGGAAGCAGATTGCTACTCGGAAAAAGAGGCCCTAACATTAATGCATACGAAGCAGATTGCTACTCGGACAAAGAGGCCTTAACATTAATGCTTAGGAAGCAGATTGCTACTCGGACAAAGAGGCCCTAACATTAATGCTTAGGAAGCAGATTGCTACTCAGACATAGAGGCCCTATCATTAATGATTACGAAGCAGATTGCTACTTGGACAAAGAGGCCCTATCATTAATGCTTACGAAGCAGATTGCTGCTCGGACAAAGAGGCCCTATCATTAATGCTTAGGAAGCAGATTGCTACTCGGACAAAGAGGCCCTAACATTAATGCTTAGGAAGCAGATTGCTACTCGGACAAAGAGGCCCTAACATTAATGCATACGAAGCAGATTGCTACTCGGACAAAGAGGCCTTAACATTAATGCTTAGGAAGCAGATTGCTACTCGGACAAAGAGGCCCTAACATTAATGCTTAGGAAGCAGATTGCTACTCAGACATAGAGGCCCTATCATTAATGATTACGAAGCAGATTGCTACTCGGACATAGAGGACCTATGATTAATGCATATGAAGCAGATTGTTACTTGGACATAAAGGCCCTAACATTAATGCATACGAAGCAGATTGCTATTTGGACAAAGAGGCCCTATCATTAATGCTTACGAAGCAGATTGCTACTCGGACAAAGAGGCCCTATCATTAATGCATACAAAGCAGATTGCTACTCGGACAAAGAGGCCCTATCATTAATGCTTACGAAGCAGATTGCTACTTGGACATAGAGGACCTATGATTAATGCTTACGAAGCAGATTGCTACACTGACCTAGAGGCCCTATCATTAATGCTTACGAAGCAGATTGCTGCTCGGACAAAGAGGCTCTATCATTAATCCATACGAAGCAGATTGCTACTCGGACAAAGAGGCCCTATCATTAATTCTTATGAAGCAGATTGCTACTCGGAGAAAGAGGCCATATAATTTATGCTTATTAAGCAGATTGCTACTCGGACAAAGAGGCCCTATCATTAATGATAACGAAGCAGATTAGAACTCAGACATAGAGGCCCTAACATTAATTCTTATGAAGCAGATTGCTACTCGGACATAGAGGTCCTATCATTAATGCATATGAAGCAGATTCCTACTCGGACATAGAGGTCCTATCATTAATGCATACGAAGCAGATTGCTACTCATACAAAGAGGCCCTATCATTAATGCATATGAAGCAGATTGCTACTCGGACAAAGAGGCCCTAACATTAATGCTTATGAAGCAGATTTCTACTCAAACATAGAGGCCCTATCATTAATGCATACGAAGCAGATTGCTACTCAGACAAAGAGGCCCTATCATTAATGCATATGAAGCAGATTGCTACTCGGACAAAGAGGCCTAATCATTAATGCATATGAAGCAGATTGCTACTCGGACAAAGAGGCCCTATTATTAATGCATATGAAGCAGATTGCTACTGGGACATAGAGGCCCTATCATTAATGCATACGAAGCAGATTGCTACTCAGCCAAAGAGGCCCTAACATTAATGCTTACGAAGCAGATTTCTACTCGGACATAGAGGCCCTGTCATTAATGCATAGGAAGCAGATTGCTACTCGGATACAGAGGCCCTATCATTTTTTTTTAATTTAATTTTTTATTTTCCAACAACAAATACATAAATCATTTGTGTAAATCTACATATGAATATCACAATAATAATGAATAATTATACAATTGTAGTAACTTTAAGTGATATGTATACAAAAATAAAACAGTTGCTGAATTTTTTTTAAGAGTTTTAAGAAAGGTAGGTATAGAAGAAGTGAAAAGAAGAGAAATGGGAGAAAGAAGTATCTTTATTTCAAGTGAAAAACTGAAATTTTGCCATTCCTGCTTG
The DNA here is from genome assembly GCA_944474755.1 of Limnoperna fortunei. Classification (NCBI taxonomy): domain Eukaryota; kingdom Metazoa; phylum Mollusca; class Bivalvia; order Mytilida; family Modiolidae; genus Limnoperna; species Limnoperna fortunei. The sequence goes on along the minus strand of OX104112.1, from coordinate 112,268,644 downwards.
ATATATATACAACAATATATAAGATACAGTATTGTAAGTTATAAATAATATATTTTTTACATTCATCATATATATATACATAATAAAGTCTTTATTTAATAAAATGTGAAAAACATTCCATAGTTTATTAAACTTAGTCATATTTTTGTTTTTAACAAACATCATCTTTTCAATTGAGTACATGTGTTTAAGCTTTTCTTTTAATGATTGCAGGCTTAATCTACCTTTACAACACCTAGTATTATATATGTATTGTTTTAAGTTGAGCAGTATAATATTTTCAGCATTTCCATAATAAATATTACTTATATTACCAAACAGAAAGTTTTGGCAGATGAATGATATACTTATACCATTTGAGAGAAACCAATTTTCAGTATCTGTAATAAATGATTGTACATGTTCACACCCCCAGAATAAATGTTCAATAGTTTCAATATTTGTTTGGCAAAATGTACACTTTGGATCATCAGTAATTCTGATTTTACAGAGAAATTTATTTGTTGCAACGATTCTATGATTGATTCTATACTGAAGCCACTGTAATTTGGTGTTTTTGGTGACTACAAATGGTAACTTAAAAAATTTATTCCAATTTTGTTCATTGGTATGAAAGATATCACACCATTTAGTTTTACCATTCGGAATACTTTGATTTCTGTTTAGAATGGAGTACATATCTTTAGATCCCTTGGTATTTTTTAGGAACACTTGAATGACTGATGGGATGAAAGGCGAGTTCAAATTATAATTTTCTTTTATAAACATTTTTGCTGCTTCTGTTAAAGCTGCAATAATGCTATTATACTTCATGACATTATTTTTTATTAGAAAGTTGTGTTGTATATGGTCAAAAGAGTAAAATGATCCATCTGTGTTTATTAAATCATTAATATATATAATTCCAGCATTAAACCAGTCTTTATAAAAAACTGGCTTATTATCTATTTGGACTTTTTCATTCATCCATATTGGACTTGAAAGAAAATTTTCCCAAGTGTTATTTTGTTCTTTTTCAATTATCATTTGCCATGATTTTAGAACATCTTTCCAAAATTTATTTTTTATTTTCATTTGCAACTGTTTTATGTTATACATTCCACAGTTAAATATTTGTTTACTTTCAATAGTAGAAAGAAATATATTTTGCCATTTGCTGTTAGTTCGAAGGATTCGTCTTATCCAAGTACTTTTTAGAGCAAGAATAAAAGCATATAAGTTAATCATTTTAAGTCCACCCTCTTCATAACCCTTTTGTAATACTTCTTTTTTGACTTTGTGAATTGGTGAAGCCCATATAAAAGAAAACAGGAGATTATTTAACTTTTTAATAGTCTCATCGCTTGGATTTGGTAATGAAATAATCAAATGGTTAAGTATTGGTAGGATAAGTGATTTTACCACTGTTATTCTGCCTATTACAGTAAGATTCCGCTTAGACCATTGCTTAATAACATTTTTAATCTGCAGAATTCTATCGTCATAATTAATGTCATTTATTTTATCTAAATCTACATCAAATGTAATGCCTAATAGTTTAAAAGAAGTTTCATCCCAGGCAAGGTTCCTGTTTGGACAAAGTATTTCTTTACTGTATTTTTTACTGCCAATCCAAATAACCTGTGTCTTAGAAAAATTTATATTTAAACCTGATATATTCGCAAACCAATCCAATTCTTTCAAAGCTTCATTTAATGATTCTTTAGTACCATCTAAAATCAAGGATGTATCATCTGCAAATTGTGACAGCTTATGCTCTATTTTAGTAACTGATATCCCAGTTATTTTTGTATTATTTCTGATTTTGACTGCTAAAATTTCTGCACAAAGGATAAAGAGGTAAGGAGATAAAGGATCCCCTTGTCGAAACCCACGTTCTATATTGAAAAATTCTGACAAATGCCCTCCCTGAATAACAGCAGAATTTATATTTTTGTAGAAAACTTTTACCCAGTTTATTATTGACTCACCAAAATTAAAAAATTTCAAAACATTTAAGAGGTATTCCCAGGAAATTGAATCAAATGCTTTTTCAAAATCTATAAGTAATAAAAGGCCAGGGATCTCATTTTCTTCTGCATACTGCATTATGTCATATATAAGTCGTATGTTTTCCCCAATATACCTTCCACTTATGAAACCTGTCTGATCCTTATCTATGAGAATGTCCAAAACCCTTTTAAATCTACTTGCTATTACTCCTGATCCAATCTTATAAACAGTGTTCAGGAGAGAAATAGGTCTCCAATTATTTAAGAAGTGTCCAGGTTTATTACCTTTTGGGAGACAAGTAATAATTCCTTGTTTTTGGGTTATTGATAATTCACCCTTCTCTGCCCCATAGTTCAGAGAGTCTGTAACGAAAAACTTAAAATCTTTCCAAAAAAATTTAAAGAATTCAGTTGAAAAACCATCTGAACCTGGGCTTTTATTGCTTTTCATTTTATATAGAATTTCACTTGTTTCCTTAATGGTTATTTTCCCTTCCAAACTATTCTGCTCATCTATAGTAAGTTTTCTAAGTTGGATATTTTTCATTTCTTGTTCAATGTCTTTCAATTTACCTCCCTTATCCAGGTCTTTATTTTTATACAAATTTTCATAAAATTTTTTGACCTCCTTTAATATTTCATTTTGCTTTGTAACTATAACCCCATTTTCTTTTTCAACTTTTGGTATTATTTTACTAGTAAAATTCTTTGACTCAAGACCACAAAAGTAATTCGTAGGTTTTTCCCCCTCTTCTATCCACTGTATTCTTGCTCTTATCATTTTACCTTTTAATTTATTTCTTCTTAAATTTTCGAATTCTTTTTTTTTATTTTCAAAATGCTGTAAAGAACTTTCGTCAACTTTTTCCTCTAATTCAGCTATTTCTTTTTTTAATTCATTCTCTTTTCTTTCTGTTTCTCTTTTTTTATAGCTTGAATACGAAATAGATATGCCTCTTATTTCCATTAATAATGTTTCGAGAAATAATTGTATGTTTATTCTAAAATGAATTTTGTCGTTATCAATATCCTGGATTTTATCCAGGTCATATACAAGGGCAGCATACTGTTTTTTAATATCTAGAGTTTTGTTGTTGACTATATTAGAGTATTCTATGTCATACAGTAGGGAGCTGTTAAATTTCCACAGTCCTTTTCCTCGTATAAAGGGGTAAAAATGTAGGTCCAAAAGTACCATTGAGTGGTCTGAGCGATAACTTGGTTCTACTTTACAATTATTTAAGTTTGGTAACATGCTTTCTGAACACAGGACCTTGCTTGTTTGAAAGGAGTTCTTTTACGCCAGGTAAATCTGCGCAAGTCAGGGTACAGTTCCCGAAATGGATCATAAAGACCCCTTTCTTCCATAACTTCTAAAATTTTATCTCTTGCTTTAGGATTATTGATATGTAAATAGTTAGAATAGTCTATATCTGGGTTAAGAACAAGATTAAAGTCCCAACAAAGTATATAACTCTCATTTTCAAAATCATCAATAACTGTCATAATTTGTTAAAAAAAAATTGGGCAGTCTATATTTGGGCCATTCAAGGAGACAAGTGTATTAGCACAAACATGAGTTATTGCTTAGTTATTTAGTGATTTATATTATTGGACACTTTATGTAACAGTGTCTTTAATTACATCCTTTAGGTAAGGTGGTGAAATTTGGTTGAGGCCCTATCATTAATGCTTATGAAGCAGATTGCTACTCGGACATAGAGGCCCTATAATTAATGCATACGAAGCAGATTGGTACTCGGACAAAGAGGCCCTATAGCATTAATGCATACGAAGCAGATTGCTACTTGAACAAAGAGGCCCTATCATTAATGCATACGAAGAAGATTGCTACTCAGACAAAGAGGCCCTATCATTAATGCATATGAAGCAGATTGCTACTGGGACATAGAGGCCCTATCATTAATGCTTACGAAGCAGATGGCTACTCGGACAAAGAGGCCCTATCATTAATGCTTACAAAGCAGATTGCTACTCGGACAAAGAGGCCCTATCATTAATGATTACGAAGCAGACTGCTACTCGGACATAGAGGACCTATCATTAATGCTTACGAAGCAGATTGCTACTCGGACAAAGAGGCCCTATCATTAATGCTTACAAAGCAGATTGCTACTGGGACAAAGAGGCCCTATCATTAATTCTTATGAAGCAGATTGCTACTCGGACAAAGAGGCCATATAATTTATGCTTATTAAGCAGATTGCTACTCGGACAAAGAGGCCCTAACATTAATGCTTACGAAGCAGATTTTTTCTCGGACATAGAGGCCCTGTCATTAATGCGTAGGAAGCAGATTGCTACTCGGATACAGAGGCCCTATCATTAATGAATATGAAGCAGATTGCTACTCGGACATAGAGGCCCTATCATTTATGGATACGAAGCAGATTGCTACTCGGACAAAGAGGCCCTATCATTAATGCATACAAAGCAGATTGCTACTCGGACAAAGAGGCCCTTACATTAATGCTTAGGAAGCAGGTTGCTCCTCGGACAAAGAGGCCCTAACATTAATGCTTACGAAGCAGATTGCTACTCGGACAAAGAGCCTCTATCATTAATCCTTACGAAGCAGATTGCTACTCAGACAAAGAGGCCTAATCCTTAATGCATATGAAGCAGATTGCTACTCAGACAAAGAGGCCCTATCATTTATGCATACGAAGCAGATTGCTACTCAGACAAAGAGGCCCTATCATTTATGCATACGAAGCAGATTGCTACTCAGACATAGAGGCCCTATCATTAATGCTTACGAAGCAGATTGCTACTCGGACAAAGAGGCCCTATCATTAATGATTATGAAGCAGATTTCTTCTCGGACATAGAGGCCCTGTCATTAATGCGTAGGAAGCAGATTGCTACTCGGATACAGAGGCCCTATCATTAATGATTATGAAGCAGATTGCTACTCGGACATAGAGGCCCTATCATTTATGCATACGAAGCAGATTGCTACTCGGACAAAGAGGCCCTATCATTAATGCATACAAAGCAGATTGCTACTCAGACAAAGAGGCCCTTACATTAATGCTTAGGAAGCAGGTTGCTCCTCGGACAAAGAGGCCCTAACATTAATGCTTACGAAGCAGATTGCTACTCAGACAAAGAGCCTCTATCATTAATCCTTACGAAGCAGATTGCTACTCGGACATATAGGCCCTATCATTAATGCATATGAAGCAGATTGCTACTGTGACAAAGAGGCCCTATCATTAATGTATATATAAACACATTGCTACTGGGACATAAAGGCCCTATCATTAATGCTTACGAAGCAGATTGCTACTCAGACAAAGAGGCCCTATCATTAATGCATACGAAGCAGATTGCTACACTGACCTAGAGGCCCTATCATTAATGCTTACGAAGCAGATTGCTACTCGGACAAAGAGGCCCTATCATTAATGCATATGAAGCAGATTGTTACTTGGACATAAAGGCCCTAACATTAATGCTTACGAAGCAGATTGCTACTCGGACAAAGAGGCCCTATCATTAATGCGTACGAAGCAGATTGCTTCTTGGACAAAGAGGCCCTATCATTAATGCTTACGAAGCAGATTGCTACTTGGACAAAGAGGCCCTATCATTGGACCTGAACACTATTTGAAATTGATCTTTAACTCATCATTGTTGACATGCATACCATATATTAGCTTAATATGTTTAAGCATTTAGAAAAAAAAGTCTGGAAAACTGTGTGTTTGATGGACTGACGGATTGATGGACTGACAGACTGATGGATGGAGTGCAACCTTATAGTCCCCTTCGGCGAAGCCAATAGGGGACTAATAAGTATGCAGTCATCCTTTTCTAAGACATTATTGATACCAGTCTCAAATAATAATAGAACAATAATTATTCACATATTCAATAATTACTGCAACAGAAACCACAGCTTCATTATACTTTTTTTTAAACATTTTTACACTGCCTGTTAAAATACTCAGGTTATCCTATACATAACTTATTATTCAAATTGCTTATACTTAAATAAACTAAAGGAGAAAAAAAATTTAAATGTATTCAAATTCTAATCACTTGATAGTTTTGATGGAACTTCAGTAGCATTACTATGGCTTTTTTGCATATATAAAAACATTCATTCTATTTTATTGACCTACAACTGTTTTATTAACTGTAGTTAACTTACATTGAAATGCAACAACAGAAAGATAGAGAAGAGAGCAAAAAAATTCCAGCTGGAAAATGTAGAAAAAAGAAAACCAAAAAGAAATGGAATTTGTAACAGGTTCTAATAAATACTAACGATAAAATTAATCTTCCTGATAGTCATGTGATGATCAATAGAATGGATGTTCCCTATACATTCAGCGAGCAATTTTTCAGCCATTTTCAGGACAACAAGTTAACAAGCAATAAATCAGTTTGGGACAGATGGAAAAAAGGGCAAACAATTTTGAATGCTACTGGAAAAGTATATGGTATCGACCTCTACAAAAGGGTTTTTAGCATGCCAAGAACACTGTACACTCCAAATACTTTACCCACTTTGGTCTATGGTCAGACCTTCCATATTACGACATGACAACCCCAAATGAGAGCGCATCACATATTTGCCACCTGGGGACACGCTGGGTAGCACTGTTGGTGGAACACTTTGAACCCTCACAGTATGGCCCCAGTCTTTTGAAAATTATTATTCTTTGTAATCTTTAATATTGCATATCAAAGCTCTGTGTAATCCAACAGAAAATTTATTTCCTCAAAGATATGTAAAATATAAAGATCCATAATGTTCAGTACCTAGACAATTTACTTCAAGAGATAGTTTCAGCATATTAATACTAAATTGCAGCTGTATTTAATGACATTGATGCTTATTTAAACAAATATGCCATAGTTAAGAAACTTTTACCATAAATCATTCAAAGTAATTAAAGTTTAACATTTGGATGATGATTATGGAACTTTTAAAAAAATTTTCACCCAAAAAAAACACACACTGAAAAACCATTGCACAATTTTAATTTTCATCCAAAGATTTTAACATGCTGTGCATCAAAACTTCATTTGGGTGGACTTTTCAATTTCCAATTGTGGAGACTAGAAAAACATTTATTATAATATTACTGGTACACAATTTACAAGATTTCAATGGTAAAAACATTGTCACCTGATTAAACTGCAAATTAGTTGTTAAATAACTGCTTCCAAAAAAAAAGTTGGAAATTGTTGGCTGACTAACTACTTCTAAAAATGAACAGCTTGAAGATGTAATCCCTTCTAAAAATATAGTATTTAATTTCTAAATGTTTCATATCCTTGTTATGATTGGTTTTCTCTCCTGGAATCAGCAAATTAGAGTGACTTTTCATATGCAGTTCTGTTTACCTAATGTTCTTGCAAGAACAAAATGTTGATACGACTTTTTCATATCAGTTGCATGAAAAAAAAAACAAAAACAAGAAGAACTGTGAGAAATGTTACTAATTGATACCCCCAACCCACACCTCCCCGCCCAACCCCACTGGGTAGAAAACTGTAGGAGAAGTTGATTGCACAAATCAAGTACCCCCTATGTAAAAGAATGGCAGTCCATGTTTTTGTATGGGAAATCCCAAATATCAATCTGATCAAAATGTTAAATATCAAGTGCACAATGGCACTATGTGCCAAAGACTCTTTGAAAAATTCATCACATTCCATTCAGTGGTGTAGGTAGTGTTGCAGATAATAGATGATTATCCCTTTATGTCTACGACAAAGTCCATTTTTTTCTATGGAAAACCCCATATATCATTCGAATCAAAATGTTAAATATCAGGTCACAATGGCACTGTGTGACAAAAATTCTTTTAAAGTTTCATCAAATTCCATTCAGTGGTTTAGGTGGAGATGCAGATAAAAGTGGACAGACAGATGTAAACCCCATCATTATATCCCCATCCTCCACTTTTCAAGTCTTTGGTTTAATAAATGTACAACTGAACCTATTTCAACTAAGTGAAACTTACCAATATATCAAAGGAATAATATAGACAAATACAATGTAACATGTACACCACTATGAATATGTATGACAAGAACTGGTTTTGTGGGTCTCATTCCTCTAATTATACAAGCCGATGTTGAGTGAAACTTTTGCAAATAACATGTATCAGTGAGTCACATATATTTTATTTGTTTAAATGGGGATTTTTGGCACTTATTAAAGCAATTTTTTGCTACATCATCAAATTAAGCTTTTATTTGGGGAGGAGGCAGGAGAACCATAGTCATTACTGATTCTGTATAGAAATTTTTTAATATTGTTGTAATATTACATTAGTAGAGCTTTTAAATCTTTAATGGCTGCATTTTGCACTTCTTTGAAAAGTAAATGGATAAATAACCATCCACTTCATTTATGTAGGTTAAGGGGGTTGTAAATGATGTTTGGTCTAAAAATAGAATATGCTTAATCCCTTTTTCCCCATATAAGCCTTGCTCAGGACTGCATGATTCTTTTCTGGAGTAAAAAATGTTGTCCCCCTCTCAAGGGGTCCCTAAAGACTAAAGAATCATTTACTGACACTTGCCTACTCAATTAATGTCAAGTTATAGATATGGACGAAATACATATGTTTTTGGAAAAGACCAAGTTATCTTCCACCATTGATAGAAATTTTTATTTTATAACACATCAAATTTCTATCATGAGTGAAAAGGTCACACAGGCTTTCCTAAAACTGCATAAAAGTACCTATTTCCTTTGTAAACCAACAACTTTCACTTTGTGATATCCTATAGACTCTCCATTGTTTCATATTCAACATCCAGTCCGCATGTAGTTGTTAGGTGACCATAACATCATTAGAGTTTAAGGTTTTTAGATTGGATGACGCAACGAGATCAGAGGAGTGTGCATTAGTGTTCTTCTGTTCAAGACGCCTTATTGTTTTTGCTGCCCATTTAAATATAAGCTACATGATTAATTTTTGTCCATAACAATCCAAATTATTGAAGAATTCACATGTTTGTTTAAACCTTGTGTTTTTGTTCATGTGCATGATTTTGATTGGTCAGAAGCTACTTCACTTTCAATTGGTTAAACGGTTTCAGAGAAGATGCCTTTTTTAACCTTTTTCCCATAGGGTTCAATGTTAAACCAAGTCCTGGGGTGGTGGCCATTTTGAATTTCCAATTGCCATAAAAAACACAAACTGTATAAAGGACCATACAAACAATATTGCTAGTAAGTTTTTGTTTCCATTGATTAACCGGTTTCAGAGAAGAAGCCTTTTAAAACTTTTTCCTATAGGGTCCCATGTTAAACTAAGTCCTGTGGTGGCAGCCCTTTTGAATTTCCAATCGCCATAAAAAACACAAACTTTATAGAGGACCATCCAAACAATATTGCTAGTAAGTTTTATTTTGATTGGGTAAACGGTTTTAGAGAAGAAGCCCTTTTAAACTTTTTCCCCATAGGGTCCTATGTTAAACTAAGTCTTGCGGTGGTGGCCATATTGGTTTACCAATCCAAATGAAAAACACAAACTTTGTAAAGGTCCATCCAATGAACATTATGGCTAATTTTGGTTTCAATTGGCCAAGTGGTTTTCAATTGGCCAAGTGGTTTCAGAGAAGAAGATTAAAATGTAAAAAGTTTACAGATGCCGCCGCAGATGACGACAGAAGCAAAGTGATATCAATAGCTAACCTGACCCTTTCAGGTGAGCTAAAAACGTAAATAATCTATAATTCTATCCCTACTAAATTATCTTTTCATATCAACAATTCCTTACTCACTGTGGGTTTTTTCTTATTGCATCATGCTGAATAAGTCTGGTTGAATCTGAATTTGTAATCATATCTTGACAATTCGCCAGTTTCATTCCTGTTTTTTGTATGGCTTCAAAATATTTATGTAAATGTCTGATGATCTTTTCTTGCCTGCTGTGGAATATGTAATAGAACAAAACATTGCATCATGAACCTGGCACTATAAAGAGGTTTTTATTTCAGCACTAAAGGCTGAAAAGAAATCGTTTGATGTGACTATAGCACTTTTATTTTATTGCCAAAGGGATACATATCTAAAAATATTAGAAATACAGACATTTGTTTTGATAATAAAGCCTACCCTGACACACAATATAAATTGTGGTCACATTTTTTCAGTATTCATAGTACAGGCTAAAGAAATCATTTAAAGCTTAGAAATTACACTTGTCAGGATAAAAAAAATATTTACAATACTTATTAGCAACATTTTGTATAGATAAATAACACTTCCAGGATTTCCAGAACATTACTGTCTTTATTTCGTTTGTGGTTTTCAGAACATCTGGGTCTTCATGTATAATCATATGCTCATTTATAGTTAACAAGTTTTTGTTCCTATTTGTGTCATTCATTTTTTTAATAAAGAATATTGCAGTTTAGGACATGTCGTCAGAAAACACAATTTATAACTAGTTTTTTATAATCTCATTATCATATATATATATATATAGATCCCCATAAGCTAAAGTTTGTTTGTTTGTTTGTTTGAATGGTGTTTTAATGCCACTTTCAGCAATTTTTCAGCTATATCATGGCGTACAGTTTTTATAGGGGGAGGAAGCTGGAGTACCCGGAGAGAACCCCCGACCTGCTGTAGGAAAACTGGCAATCCTTGTCAATTAAGATTGGAGTCTAGTACACTCTGCCTGCACTGAGAATCGAACCCGCAATCTCAGTGTTGACAGACCATGTGATCAATAGTAGACGAACTACCTTAACCACTCAGCCACTGCGGCCCCCATAAGCTAAAGCATGGTCAGTGTAATATCTGTTTTCTTTACATAACAATAATTTCCTTGTTTTATTTACAAATTTACCAATGGCTGCTTCTTCAGTCAAAAGATCCTGAATCTGCACTAAATACCGATGGTACTGTCAGTGAGAAGCTGCATTTCTGTTCATATTGTGCCTTGTCACCTGAAAGCAAAAAATGGGAAATTAAATGATACCCTGCCAGGTTGCATTGTTTTTAATATTCATAAACACATATTATTGAATTACAAATCGGCCTATAGGAGGAGCAGAGCATCTCAGAAGACAATTTTTATCTTGACCTTAGATCTATTAAAATTATTTTTAAATTGGCACAACTTAAAACCAACAAATGGGATTGTTCTGAAAATTCAACCTGATCTTCATTTTATAGTACTTAACAGCTGTGCAGTTGAAACAAAATCTGTTGCTATTGCTGTTTTTTCAAGTTATCATCTAGAAACCACCAAAGCACGGAGAGACAGATGGACAGACAGAGAGACACTCATATCCATACGGAGGGTATAACATAATACCCCGCCACTTTGTGTGGCGGGGCATAAAAATCACATTTTCATTTTGTAATTATGAAAGTATAATTCATTTATTATACACCAGTCAGCACTTAGCATCATGGCCGATAGCTACAATAAACAATATGGCTGCCAATGAAGACGAGTGATGTCCACGATGTTTTCCTAACAATTTTTACAGAAAATAAATTAGTTTTTTACAAGTTTTATAATTAATTTTATTATATTTTATACCTCTTAAATCATACAATGGATCCTGGTGACAGAGAAATTCGTCTTTACGAGTTTAAACATGGGAAGTGGATGTGCTACGAGATTTTCTTACCATGCATAGTTTGAGCGAGGATGAGACTAAAAATGAACTTGCCGCTTTGTGTTTTTTAGTGCATTAAAACTTTCTAGTTCACCTACCACAACCCCCCACCCACCCTTAACTCTGCATACATTACCCCAAAATCGTAATATCGCTTTGTTAAGCACAAACAAGATGCTGTGTTGATTTACATGTAAGTCAATACAATCTGATGTGTTGTGGATGTCCTAAAGCTAGCACAATTGTCTACAATTTACATGCTCTGAAATTGGGAACGTCCATAATGATGCAAGTCAAAATAATAAAGGTTTAACAGGGAAGAATAAAATTTGCACATATAATGGTCAAGGCACAAGCAGCCTTTTGTAAAACAAGAGTTGAACATAACAAAGTTATATTTCTCAAAGTGCATGTAATGTTGAACTGGTTTGTTGCTCCAATGTATGCTTATTACTACATACTAAGTTATACCCTTGTTTGCATTATTGTGTAAAATGTACTAAAACAAAAGTGTTGTCAACAAAAGGATGCAGGCTGCAGTACCTATATCCATAAAAAACGATGAACTATTATCTTATTTGAAATATATATACATTATAGTTGTAACAGCTTTAAGTTTCATGACTGTGTTCATACCTAGAACAATTAGTTATATAAAACACGATGTAGAGTGTTCTAATTTCTAAAATGATAGAAAACTGTAATATACTTGTATTTTGAGCAATATTCATATACATGTATGATTATGTAACAATCATTTTAAATGGCAGGATAATTGTAATGGGTAATTTCTTCTGCTGTGAAATATTATTTATATAATAATATTACAGATATGATGTATGTGAAATATTATTCATCAATAAAATTCTTATTGAAATTCAAATGAAGGGTGGAAAAAAATTGCCCTGTTAGCTGAATATCACATCCGGAAGAAATTATCTCCTACATAATTACTGAACAAAAAATGAAAAATAAATATATATTGCTTTTAGGCTAGCAGGGACCTGTAATCATGTAGCTATACTCTTTTATTTCATGTGGAGGCTGCAAATAGGCTAGGGATGGCTTCTTGTACCTGTGGTGCATGTGGTTGGAAACTCCATCAAAGAACGAGAGGGCACCGGTAAAAATTTAAGATATTTACTTCAAGAACTCCAAACATGGTGACAATACAGTTATTTTTATTTGATTTCTCCGACTGATGTGTAGATGTGTTTTTGAAGTTCCCTTGCTGTTTGCTATTTTGTTATTACCTTGAATCATAGATGAAATTAATTCCTTATTTTAGCTATTTAAAATATAAAACCCCTATTTAGGGGCTTAAAGTAGCTTATGACCACATTTGCATTAAAGGCTTTGTAGGCAAAGGCAGATAGGATTAAATGGTATAACTTGAAAGGATAATGAATTTGATTGTACATATAAGACAGAAAATTATTCAAAAGGGGTATAAATTGTGAGCATAGGAACACAGTGTTGATGGGATGAACATCAAAAATAAGACAACAAGACCTGTGTGATAAAAACAATATCAAAACTTAACCTCAACTGGACAAATGCCATGGCTGATAGGTAGGGACTGGTTAAAATTTATTGAAGCATGGGACCAGTGTAAAATGGAAACAGCAATGAACAAATCTTGCGGTCCAATGGTTATTGTTGTGATAAAACAGTTTGTCCCATGCTAATTCCACATAATATGACCAGGCTTTATATGCATAATGTCTAAATGTGGTGACAATTAATTCCCCCCCCCCCCCCCCGTTAAGAAAGTAGATGTTTGAAAGTTTCTTAAAACATGTATATCTTCTTCTTGAGTAAATAAGTAACACTTTGTTATATCATAATGACCATGTCTACCTAAAAATACTTTTACAAGTGCATTCTACTGAATTAACTGAATATTTTTTGTCTTATGGACATTGTTGAAAGGTTGCACGTCCAATGTCTTTCGATAATGGAAAAATATTAGATCTAACTACTTCAAACTTTGAAAAAAGTACATGTCCCACTATCATTTGCACTGGTCACATGCATCAATAAATTTTGATGGATCCCTTAATAGGGATTTATGTTATTAGACTTGCTATTTTTAAGTACAAATATTTCAATCAAACCATAAAAGTATATATGAATGGGAGAACTTTTTACTGTTTTTGACGAACATATGAATGGGGTTGGGGTGGGTAAACCCTTTTTTAGGCTGCACACCCATACCCATTTTCAGACCAAAGCTACACATATACGGGAAAAATGATAGTCATAGCCTGAAACGTTCATTCAAATCGGATGCAAGATTTCTGAATTATCCTCCATAAACCATATATGAACGGATGAACGGACAGACAAGTGGGGGAATAACAAATTTCAGACTTCGACATCTTTTAATGTTTTAATACTGAATAAAATATGTTTTGTTTGTTTGTTTGATGGTGTTTAACGCCAATTTCAGCAATTTTTCAGCTGTATCATGGCGTCCAGTTTTTAGTGGGGGAGGAAGCCGGAGAACCCGGAGAAAACCCCCGACCTGCAGTAGGAAAACTGGCAATCCTTGTCAATTAAGATTGGAGTCGAGTACACCCTGCCTGCAGTGAGAATCCTGAATAAAATATATCAAAAGACGATTAAGCATAGGTTGACAATCAATATATTCAGTTCTTTTTATCTTAAATTTCATTTTTGTGCACCTTATCTTATTAAATAAATGAAATGCACATTGACATTAAAATGATAAAATAACCTTTTATGACAAATTAAACTCCACTGATTTCCTATATAGAATATCGATTTTGCTGATGTAAGGTGTACAAATTGTATCTTTATCTAATTGCATTAACATTATTGATTTGATTTTAATTGCATAGTCAGATGATACAATATAAACCAGTTCAATGATACAAATAAACTATGAAAAGTAATATTAAATGCTGCAAATCAATAAGCATGGACTTGATTATATAGACAGAGATGAAATATCGAATTTTCCAAGTGACAGAAATATAGGATCTTACATTGGTACGAGTGGATTATCGGATTTCTCCAATCGAGATAGTTAAATTATGGAATTTAAAAATTTTTTAAATTCCATAATTTAACTATTGAGATTGGAGAAATCCGATAATCCAAGAGTACTAATGTAAGATTCTGTTTCTCTAATTTTAAAAAGTAGTAAATTTGCGAAAGGAAGTACAAATTCTCCCAACCCCAATTTTACGTTCATGACTTGAATACGCGGTAAATGGAAGGTGTTTTGTTTATTACGTCATGAGTTCTTATTGTGACGTTATTATTTTTAACCAATCAACTGCTGAGAACAACAAATTCACTAGTGACGAGAAATATTTTTTCCACACCGGTCAAGCGGTTGGAATATTACGTCAAAATTAGAGAAATCTGGGTAAATCACATGTGAAAACTATCGTTTATTTTCACTCGGGTTTTTTCCCGCCAAAAATGTCTGTTGGTTTTGTACTATACAGACATTTATTGGCCGTTTATAAAATTTAGGATTAAGCATTACAATTTTAAGAAAACAATTTTGATCTATATAATAAATAGGATAATCAATTGGGCATCATGAATATCCAAAATATGATCACTTGTGCCGCATAAAGCATCAGATTAAACTTGTGCGCGGAACAAGTTCCGCGCACTCGTTTAATCAGATGCGTTATGCGGCACTCGTGATCATATTTTGGATATTCACTCCGTCCAATTAATTATCCTATAATTATTAGTTTGTGACATAATAATCTTATTGAAATAACTATGGAAGAAAGAAAATGTTTCACAGAAATTTTAAGGGCATATCAGGCTTTCAAGCACCTTTTGACAAAAAATAAGGGATAAATTTAGGGCACTTTTCCCTTAAAATAAGGGCAATTTTAAGGATTTTTTAGGGCATTTTGTTGAAAATAAGGGATGTTAGTTCCATTAAATTATCACAAATGCACTATAGGTTGATATATATACTCACCTACAGGGACTAAACACATACAAAAAGAACTTCTTACCAACAACACTATTTCATCAGCCATCAACAGGCACATTCAGCAACAGATGATCCAATTTTATTCCTGCAATTTGTTCTTTTGGATATCTGATGAATGTAGAACTGTTCATGTCTGTTGAGCTGGCATCTGGTAATAACACAAGTTCCTGGAAGTATACTAACACTAGAAAGTGAGTTAACTGTATTCTAAAACATGTAAATACTTGACCTTTTACAATAAATTATAGCTTAAAGAATTTTTAATATATTAATTTCAAAATGTAGGATTTTTCATGATTTATAAGGGCTTTTTAAAGCTCAGAAAAAATAAGGAAATTTAGGGATGATGATAAAAAATAAGGAAAATTTGGAATTTTTAGGGCCGCTTGAAAGCCTGGATATGCATGTCAATCAGGAAGTAGTAAGTGGTCCACAGATTGAAAATAGCTTACATCATACAATAAATTTCTAAAATTTGCAAAAAAACGCCATATGAAATTACCCCAAATATCATTCCGATCAAAATAATAAATATCTCCTGCACAATGGCACTATGTTACAAGGATTCTGTGTAAGTTTCAACAAATTCCATTCAGTGGTGTAGGAGGAGTTGCAGATAAGAGATGAGGACCCCCTTAGGTCAATGACAATGTCCATGTTTTTCTATGGGAAACCCCGAATATCATTCCGATCAAAATGTTTAATATCTCCTGCACAATGGCACTATGTGACAAAGATTCTGTGTAAGTTTCATCAAATTCCATTCAGTGGTGTAGGAGGAGTTGCAAATAAGAGAAAGTGTGACGGACGGACGGACGGATGGACACCATGAACACTACATACCCCCCGCTTTTAAAGCAGGGGGTATAAAAAAATATTAAGCCCATAGGGCAGATTTATAAATATCAGTTAGATCTTAGAATAGAAAATGTGTATATATCCTGCAATCATTCTATTAAAGCAGCTTGATATGTTGACAGTATATTATTTTTTTTTATTGATATACATTCATGAACAGTTGTATCAAAAATCTGCCAACACAATCTGACATATTCAATTCTATTGACTTTAAATTCAAAACATGGTTAAAGTAGTTTGTCTACTACTGATCACATTGTCTGTCAACGCTGGGACTGGGAGTTCGAGTCTCACTGCAGTCTGGGTGGGCTCGACACCAATCGGAAATGACAAGGATTGCCAGTTTTCCTAACTAAGGTTGGGGGTTTTCTCTGGGTATTCTGGCTTCCTCCCATAATATAAACTGAATGCCATGATATAGCTGAAAAATTGCTTTAAGTGGCAGTAAACAACATTCAAACAAACACACAATCAAATATGTGAGATGCATTAACAACTTTAAATGCATGTGCATGATAATTCTACTACATGTGAGTATTTCCATAAATGCAGAATACACTTTTAACTTTAATGAAATAATTTAAACACACTCAAGGATAATGTATTGACACTAGCAATGTAGAGAGAGAGGTCTGATATGGATTTGAAAATGCTTGGCAGAATCTCAACTTTTTACCTGTGATAAGCTTCATCCTTACATTATTTTTATCAAGTCATTGCACTTACAATTTTTTATAATAAATAAATTTATTTTAATTATTATTATGCTTATTTATTTTGATTACCCTCTGATTGTGGGTTATAAGGATGACTCATTTATATGTCTTGATTAAAAATCTACCAGTACAACTGCTAAGTCATTATAATTAAAATCTTTTCTGTTGTCTGTTTTAAGATTATCTAGAGAGTTAAAAGATTCATACACTACTAAAACATCTGCTACTTTGTTAGAAGAGTAAGACAATGGAAATGTTTAACAAACTGCTTAAACAGCAAACAAGTATTGTCTCTACAGTGATTTATGATTTTTTCTAGTATTCATATAGGGCAGCAAATTTTTTTTGATGTAACTAGTGGCTCTTGTCTAAGAAATCATTTTTCTTTTCATAACACCTTTCTATGTGGCTCCACAACTGTTGTATTTCCATAATTCAGAGCATTGTCTCAAATAAAACACATACTTTTTTCATATGCTTGTTGCTCTAATCTGCAAATTAAACTGCTCCTTTATTTTCTTTGCCAATATGTTACTCTTTACAGTTTTTCTTTATAAAGAAAATGGCCCTCAGCAACACTGATGTACTGCTTGGCACATATTGGAAATGCTCCCCATTTTTTTAATTCACGAAGGCCCAACAAACATTTGTGCCAGTGAAATGTCATCAGGTGTTTCATGAAGATGTGAAGTCTTATTCATTAAAAAAAAAAGCTTGAAGGCAAAGATCGACCTGCAGCTATCTCCCCCCAAACTTTGTTATTAGGTCAAACAAGCTAGAAGTGTTAGCACACCCCTACAGATGGGTCTTGCCATTGAGAAGATCTCATCAAGTTGTAACTATGTACCAAATTTCATGAAAATGTGAAGTCATCTTCATTAAAACTAGAGGCTCTCAAGAGCCTGTAACACTCACCTGACTTTCAAAAAAAAACTTTTCTTACAAATTTTACAATTAAATGCTTAAGTGAAGCCATTTCTGAAAGATGCTTTTCTATGCATGTTGCAAAAACTCAAAATAATAAGATATCTATCTAACCAAGCTTCATTTCTGCATAATTTGCTTTCAATGTGTTGAACAGTTTCGGAGAAAACACTGTAAATATGTTTTTCCCATAGGGTCCTGGTAGCCATGTTGTATACCTGATCAGCACCAAAGACTCTAACTTTTTTAAGAACCACCCAATACACATTTCTGCCAAGAAGATAAGAAATGTGAAAAGCTTACAGACAACGACAATGGTGACGGATGCCAAGTGATGAGAATAAAAAAAAGTCCAAGGTGGGACTGACAGATAGACAAATGAACTGAAAATCTATATATGTCCCACGGTTATCAAGGCACTGACATAATCCCCAGGCTCATAAATTATGGTTCAAGGTCAGGTAACAGGTGAACGTCTGACAAGTACTTATTATAAGCTACTAAGATTAATTGACTGATTGTTGTTAAATGTGTAGCAAGCAATATTTCAGCTATATTTAGGACATTATTATAAGCTATGATTGGCCCAAGAAGACATTTGGACCTATGTCTTAAGTTTACTGAGACACAAGTAAATTTTAAAATGTTAACACTGCCAGAAACCCAGACATTGCTCATCTTCGTTGATATTCATGGTAGGCAAGTAACAATGTAAAATTAATCAAGTTGCAACGTTGGCCATTGAATTAATGCCAGTATAGAAAGAATTTTGGAATACATACCATCAATAGAACTAAGGAAATTTGAAATATCCTTTTTTAACTGATTTATTTTTGTCTGATGCATTATTTCAAAAGGAACTAAAGATCTATTGTTTGCTATTGTGAAATATCTGATAAGATGCCCTATTGCTCTAACCCACTGTGTTCAATGAAGAGTTTTCATGTAGTAAATTTATTGCATATTCATCTATACCATAAATTCTGAAATTTAATCCAATCATAAAAATTAAGAACAAGCAAAACATTTTTGTCTATATGTTAAATATATATAAATAAATGATAGACGCAAAAGTGGAAACAACATGTATATATACTTATTCCCGTAAACATTACTTCAGCTGGCAATTTGTCCTACTTGTTGATTACTAGCTTCACTGTAGATCCTGTACAAACTTTTTTTGCAATGTATTTGTGGCAGTTTATCCATCCTTTTTCTGTCCTCTTCCTGAAGAAAATACACTTTAAATAAATTGAAGCTAGCACCAAACACAAAAGAGACTTTCATTTGTGCATGCTTTGCACAAAAATAATAATAGATAAAATTTGCCTCCACAAATTTTTACAGAAAGATATTTTTGGAGTTTTCAACTATTCAATTGAAAATTGATCTATAAAATACATTAAACTTTTAAAACCCATGGGATTTTATCAGTGTTAAATGTTTATTTTCAAAATAGAAAATTAAATCTGTTTAAACATTGAAAAATAGGCCTTTTCTCAAATTACAAAAATACAGATGCAGACACACAGCTGGTATTCTCAATAATGCTCCACTAAATGTGATGACAAGTAAATCATGAGTGAGATTTCTTGTTGTTCCAGGTTGAAAAGGTTTTTACAGGATGTGGTTAAAGGAATTTTACTATCTACATGAGAATTTTATCTTTTATTGACAAACCAGGGTTGTGATTGTGTGAGTAATATATTTTTCTTGATGTCGGTTAGGTTTATTATTCAACTGTTTCCCGAAATTTTAACAAAAAACAATTTGTGCAAAGTACATATGAGCCAAATATAAGTAGGCAAAGATTTAACACATTTCCCTGTTTTCTACCGTGAGACTATTATTTGCCTATTCAGACACATATGAACCAGTGCAGAATTTTTTATCTGCCCTCATCAATGCAACACAATAAAGGCTATGAATGAAAAAGAAATGTTATGCAGGAAAAAAGGGGTAGCCTGAGAATGCAGACATTATTTTAAATTGGTTGAAGCAAGGGAGTATTTTGTCATACTATGCATAAACAAAAATAGAGTATATTGATATTTGGTAAACGACACATGCCAACAAAACCCAAGAGATTTAGAAATTGATTTTTTTCTATAGAAAACTTGGTAACACAGTGCAATATATCCACTAAAGTTGAGAAGAGATATATTGTTTGTTTTTTGTTTGTTTGTATGTTTGTATATCAGCAACTTTTCAGCTATATCATGGCATCCAGTTTTTATTGGGGGAGGAAGCCAGAGTACCAGTAGGAAACCCATGACCTTTGGTAGGAATACTGGCAATGCTCGTCAATTAAGATTGGAGTCGAGTACACCCTGCCCCCAGTGAGACTGGAACCTGCAATCTCAGTGTTGACAGACCACCTGATCAATAGCAGACAAAGTAGATTAACCACTCGGCAACTAATGGATATTGTACCAGGGTAACTCAACTGTAACATTTTCTTCTGAACATTTTAGTCAACAGCTTTAAATGGATTTTAACCTAATTTTGTACACAAATATATAGACCTATTATTTATCCAAAGCCTATTGAGTATTAAGGTGCAATAGTCATGGTTAAATTTGAATTTATAGTATTCTTTTTGGAATGTTGATTCTTTTTAACACTATAAAGCAAACATGGTTCAATGGATTATAACCAAATTTGGTACACATCTAGACTTGGTAAATGCCTAGAAAGGTTTTATTTTTCAAGACCGCGGGTCAAAGGTCAAGTAGCAATTAAGCCATGAGGACAATATAAATACTCTAGTTAACATGTTTAATTGATTGCAACCAACGATAGTTCACCCCTAGCCTTAGTGCAAAGATCTAGAGACCTATTAATTTTCAAATTTTTATTGAGTATTGTAAAGGGCTGCATATATATTGTCGCCAGCTATAATATTATTAATTAAGGCTACAATATGGGTCAAAACAAGAATGTGTCAATAAGGAACCATTAAATTAATGATAATACTTGATTTACTGCACTGTTACAATATCTTGGCTTATGAGCGAAAACATAAATCTACCTATTTGGAATTTCTCGACATAAATTTTTTTGACATGATATGTACATTTGAAAAATATGAGAAACTCTTGCCTTTCCAACTTTCAGAAATAATAGCAAATGGTGTGCCGAGTAACATTAAGTTGAGACATATTTTATCCCCAATAAGGGTTGACAAGCCCATAAAATGAAAAAAAAGGTACAACAGTTCCACAAATGCCTCAAGTTAATGAAAATAAATAGACATCACCATGACAGACTAATTGACAGCTAATGCAGACTTGCCTACCCCTTTCAGGCAAAAATAGTAAGGCACTCCCCCAAAAATAGTAATTTGAGGTAAAAAATAGTAAAGCTTATATTGAGTGTTAAAAGGCTAGTAATATATATTGTAGAAACTGCATATTTTTGTTGTCTTTAGTTTTAAACAAATACTAACCTAATGGACAAATCAAATTCAATGTGTTTTAAGCTGTATATTTTAAACTAGTCCCTCAAGCTTGAATTTAAACACAAAATTTTCAAATTTACAATAAACCAACTATTTAACATTCCATCTCCATATGGGGTACCTGCAAGTAAGATTGTATGTGTGAAAATCCTCTCAAATTAAACCCTCGAAAGCAGTTGCTTGTGAAAGTTTAAATGTTAGACAATAATATTAACAAATAAACTAGCCAAAGTTGATCTAGTGATCACTGATACCCCTGCTTTTATAAACATTTCTAACGTTTTTCGCGGATTCTGACCTTGAAATTTGACGTATTTCCCGCATAATCAATAGGCTTCTTACCAACATAATATATAACAATATCCCAGTTTCATTCAAATCGGATGCAAACTTTTTGAGTTATTGTCCAGAAACAACTTTTTTTCTAAAATGTTTTTTAAGTTTTTGCCTACTGCAACTTAGAAATTTGACGGATTCCCCCCCCCCAAAATTGATAGGCTTTTTATCATCCGGATATTTAACAATATCCTAAAGTTTCATTCAAATCACATGCAAACTTTTAGAGTTATCGTCCAGAAACAACTTTTTGTAAAAATTCTAACGTTTTTCGTGGACTGTGACCTTGAAACTTGACGGATTTCCCCCAAAATCAATAGGCTTTATACCAACCTGATATATAACAATATCCCAAATTTTCATTCAAATTGAATGCAAACTTTTTGAGTTATTGTCCAGAAACAACTTTTTTGTTACAATTTTTAACGTTTTTCATGGACTGTGACCTTGAAATTTGACAGATTTCCCCCTAAATCAATAGGCTTCTTACCAACCTGATATATAACAATATCCCAAAGTTTCATTTAAATCAGATGTTAACTTTTTAAATTATCATCCAGAAACCAAATGTGGACAAACGAACAGATGGACATGAGGACCACTATATACCCAGACTCTGTCGAGCGGGGGTATAAAAAATGTAGGTTCTGTGGCAAAAATGACAGAAAATTTTGGGTGAAAAATCAGCACTGAATGAAACTAACAAACTGTCTAACCTCCCCCCTTTTTTAAAAAAAACACTATATTTTCCCGGCTCTTATAAATGTTCCCCAAATATAGAAGATTTTCAATCAATTATGTCTTTATTTTTAAATTTTGCTATTTTCAGAACCCCAACATCCAATCAGATGCATCCATGTATTTTCTTCTGATTACTACCTTGGGTTCAAAAATTTTATGGTGTAATCATGGTAATGTAAACAAATGATTTATTGTAACCTATAGAAAGCACTAAAATAGTCCGCATCAGTCCAAAACGTTGAGGCATCATCCTTGGACAATATCCACGTATTTACCAAAATGAAATAAAGTTATCTTCAAGGGTTGTTAGTCTATTTGAATTTTCAGGAGGCCACCCTCTCTCAAAATAGCACGCTTTTTTCAAGGTTTTTTTTTTTGCAATAAGTTGTTGCTGTTTAGTACTATGCGAGTTATCGTTGTTGTTTTCAGTTGTTATTTGTCTATTTGATACACAGATCACGCCTGGGATAATATTCTTCTTTAACATCTTTCCTCGGAAAAATATTTATAGGCCGAAAACGAAAATTCATGGAATTTGTGAACAACAACATTTTTGAAACAGACTATAACAAACATTGATACTATTTGATGGGTCTAATTATATGTTTGTTTGTCACAAGTAGTCCTGCTGAAGATAACTGCATTACAATTTTAGAGAGTTGGTGTCAATCGTAAACACAGCATACAACGTTTGAAACTCAGAAAATTACATTCGGCCGAAAATTAGTGAAGGCCAAAAAGTTGGCTTACAAACTTAATCAAAGCGTAAAATTATTCTTTTTGGTGTCAAACGCTGCTTTTAAATGTGTGGTACAATTTTATTGCTAAAAAGCAGTAGCAATCGTTATTTAACAGGCCTTACAAACTCCTCTTTGTAGCCCCCCCCCTAGTTTTCCTATTGAGAAATGCATATTTTCAGACATAGACTAAATTTTTTTAACACGTAGTTTTAAATGAGCAATCTGTACATATAACTTGTCATTATGTGACGAAAAAGCATGTGAAAATTAACAATGGATAAATGAATCAAGTATAATGAAAAAAATCCAGTCTCCCTATATATTACAATAAACCAACTGTACATTGCATCTTCCATATGGGGTACCTGCAATTAAGATTTTATTTGTGAAAATCCTCTCAAATTAAACCCAAGAAAGCAGTTGCTTGTGTAAGTTGAAATGCTAGACTACATTATTAACGAATAAAAAAATGTAGGTAATGCGGCAAAAATGACCGAAAATTTTGGATGAAAAATCAGCACTGAATGAAGCTAACAAACTGTCTAACCTCCCTCCTTTTTAAATAAAAGGTCTTATAAATGTTCCCCCAAATATAGAAGATTTTCAATCAATTATGTCTCTATTTTTAAATTTTGCTATTTTTAGAACCCAAACATCCAATCAGATGCATCCATGTATTTTCTTCTGATTACTGTCTTCTGATTACTATAAAAAATTTCCCGGTGTAATGTAAACAAATAATTGGTTTATTGTAACCTATGGGAGATGAAACAGGAAGCGGAAATGGCAATGTAAAGATAATAAACAGATTCAAACAAAACATGACGGAACGGAAATGAAAAAATCTGGATTTTTGAACAATCGTAAGGAATATAGTAAAAATCGTAATTGGGTAAAATGGCCTTAAAAATCGAGAGCCTTACGCCAAAATCGTAAGGGTAGGCAATTCTGGATTTACTTTCCAAATTTACTTGTGGGCAACAAGTAATTAAAAATAGGGCATTTAATGGGACATTATATGATACCCCACCTAGGGCATTTAATGGGACATTATATGATACCCCACCACGTTGCATTGTTTTTTTTATTGATGAACACATTTTTCTAATTACAAATCACCCTATAGGACCACAGCTCTTCTCAGAAGACGATTTTTATATTGACCTTGGACCTATGAAAAAAATTGCAAAAACTACAAATTGGATTGTGCTGAATATTGAACTTGATATCTATTTTATAGCAGTACTTAACAGCTGTGCAAAGTTTAAACAAAATCTGTTGAAAGCATTTTCAAGTTATCATCTGGAAACCACCAACTGATGACTGAAAAAAATTTTAATTGACCCAAGTCGAAAACTACAACTTGGATTGTGCTGAAAATCAAACTTGATCTTCATTTTATAGGTCTTAACAGCTGTGCAAAGTTTAACCAAAATATGTTGATGCGCTTTCAAGTTATCATCTGGAAACCACAGAGGCACAGACAGACGGAATGACAGCTGGACTATACTGAGGGCAGGGTATACAAATGTGTGGTTCATACCAATTTCAAATTACATTTACCTGACTTGAAAGCTCTCCAATCTTCTCCTTTCGATAGCAAGTTCACAACTTTTTCAATTTCCTTGATGTCTTATTCTGAAAAAAGGTTATTACCTACATACAATTGTGACATAAAAAATCATCTTTAACTGAATTAATGAACAACTGGCACTACTTGTCAAATAAGATTAAAATCCAGAACACTCTGCACAGTGAATTTTGAACCTGCAATCTCAGTGTTGACAGGTACATGAACAATAGTACATGAATCTTTTCAATTCTGTTCAGTAGTTCTCAAGAAGATTAAAAATATAAAAATTATCTCACCACAGATGCCAAACATCAGATGACAGTCACCAGACTCTAGAAACTAAGTGATGCCAATAGCTCATATTGACATTTGATGAGCTACAAAAACCAGGACAAATTTTACTTGACAAAGCAACTGTCTTGTAGTTTCAAACAGTTGCCCTATCTACACTATACCACTCCCTTTTCCATTTGTTGGTAAAACTGGCCTAAATTTTAATTATCTACAGCTATTATTTTTTTTTAGAAGCAGCCTATTGCAGGTCTTGATAAATATAGGATCTTACTTTGGAATGAGTGGATTATCTGATTACTACAATCAAGACGGTTAAATTATGGAATTTTAAGTCCGATCCTTGGCGAGTACTTAAATTTCCATAATTTAGCTATCGAGATCGGAGAAATCCGATAATCCAAGAGTACTTATGTAAGATTTTGTTTCTCTAATTTTTTAAAAAGTAGTAAATTTGCGAAATTTAATATAAATTCTCCCAATCCCATTTTTACCTTCATGACTTGAATAAAAGGTAAATGAAAAGTGTGTTGATTATGACGTCATTAGTTCTTTATTATGACGTTTTTATTTTATTGTTTGTTGTTTGTTTGATGATGTTTAACGCCACTTTCAGCAATTTTTCAGCTATATCATGGCGTCCAGTTTTATTGGGGTAGGAAGCCGGAATACCCGGAGAAAACCCCCGACCTGCGGAAGGAAAACTGGCAATCCTTGTCAATTAAGATTGGAGTCTAGTACACCATGCCTGCAGTGAGAATTGAACCCCCAATTTCAGTGTTGACAGACCATGTGATCAATAGTAGACGAACTACCTTGACCACTCGGCCACCGAGGCCCCTCATTTTTATTTTAAACTAATCGACTGCTGAGAACCGCATTTTCACTAGTGTCGAGAACATTTTCCACACCAGTCAAGGGGTTTGAATATAACGCAAAAATTAGAGAATATTTTTTTAAAAACTTTTCCTTTGGAAAAGTATCTATCAAAATTTACTTGTCCGAATGAAAACATCACTTGTCCGAATATTTTGACTCATGTGGCCACCCACTGAAATGTTGTCGATTTTCCTTCATTCAGTAATGTAAAGCAAAGTGACAACTTAAAATATCTTGCATTTATTTCTGTAAAGGAAAAATTCCGCAAAAAATAATATACAGATGTTTCAATCAAATCAAGCGCTACACCAAGAAAGACATTTTCATTGCCGAAAGTCGAGTAAGCTACCATTAACATTTTTTATTTATTTTTCATTCGATGTCAATTTAGTTTTACAACTATTTTTGGCTACCTCTAAAGAGAAAACACTTAAAGCACAGGCATGAATTTGTCATTCAGAAAGTATTGTGGCCTTGAGGTCCAAGTTCAAGGTCAATGGTCATCAACAATGTATGCAATACACTGCCTTGAAAAGATCAACCCACATGCCAAACATCAAAAGCAAAAGAGAAATACATACAAGTCCGGACATGTATTGGTCATTCAGACAGTAATACACCTTAAAGCTGAGGTCAAAGTTCATGGTTTAAGGTCACCAATCATTGAACTTAGCATGTTGCTTTTAAATGATCTACACACATTCCAAATATCAAAAGCCTACCTCAAAGGAAAACAAATGACAGCCTGGTTACTATCACATTCAACAAGCAATAATGCAACCTGGAGGTCAGTTCAAGGTCAAAGGTCACCAAACATGGTACCTCGCCTTGAAATGATTTACCAAGATGCCAAATATCAAAAGCTTACCACAAAAGAGAAAAAATTTACAGCCCTGACACGAATTTGTGATACAGAAAATAATAATGATACCTTGAGGTCAAAGTTCAAGTTCAAAGGTCATCAACCCTGGTAGGAGATACATCGCTTCGAAATTATCTACCCATATACCTAATATCAAAAGCCAATATCAAAATACAAAAAAAGTTGACAAAGTCTGAAATTGCCTTGTTGCCAAGCAAGTGCCTTAATAAATGGAAAATAGTTTACAATTTATTTGACAAGGTTCGTGGCCTGTGTAAAAAAATGTAGGAGGAAATGATTACACAAAACAGGTACCATCTTGTGCAAATGTTGTAAATATTAACTAAGTTCCCAAGTCTGGAAAATTAGGAAAAAAATACTTGAACACTTCCATAACAGAAGGTCAAACCTTCAATACATGTGCAATCTTTCTGTGAAGTTTCAGAGATCTCGGTTGAAAACTTTAGGAGGAGTTGATTACACAATATAGGTACCCTATTTTCTCCGCCCACCCGCAGTCCAAACTTCACCATACTATAACCCAAGTTTGCACATAGTGCAACCCGGCCAAAAAGTTATAGGCGTGGATGGACAGTCCGATTACAATAGGGCCCTAAGAAAATATAGATACTGGTAGGTACAGATACAAGTACTTATGTATATATATGTATATTATAGCTCACATAAAAACCTTGCATTCTGATTGGTTAGCAAGCCGTATACATCAGGCTATGTATACGTCTACAGCTGTATACATAAAGCATAGTTTTATCCCGTATGGGGCCCCTGGAAAGAAAAATCATCATGGCACTTTTGTTCCGCTTTGATTGAAAAAGTAATCAAGTGAAACAATGTCTTACCCGAACATGTTTTAAACGACGTCAATAAAATGATATGTAATATATTTCTTTAAATAACAGAAGGGAAGTAAATTAAGAAACAAATCTACTCAAATATCAGCGAAAGAAGACTGGAAAAAGGGGGGTGGTTCTGGGTAAATAATGTCAGTCACAGGTCACAAATCCCGTATGATTTTGTTGTGTCCTCTATAAAAGTGAGTCAATGTACAAAATCAACAAACGAGAAACTTGATCTCAAGCGCACTAAAAGTTAATAAACATGTACCTGCACTGTATCATCGTGCATTCTTCAGTCAAGACATTGTCAAAATCCGTTGATATTCATTATGATTTCCATCGTCCAAAATCAAATGATATTCATTTTAATGGCATCAAAGTAACATTACCGTCAATAAGAAGTTTTCTTTTTTTAATTCACTTATCAACGTCGACATCCACACATCAATCAAAACCAATACAAGCTCCACCAATATTGAATTTAGTGCTTCGCAAACTTTTACCTTGACACTTCCCAGTTTAAGGATACAATTGAGTTATATTTTGAACAGAAGACGACTAATATTTAAAAAAGATAAATTTTCGTTATTTAAAATGTAATAATGTTTTCTTATTTTTATTAATTTGATGTTCAACAAAAATATAGTTTGTTTTTATATAAACTTTGGTTATAAATCGCGAATGGGCCTTGATCGTGTAAGCGTCATAAAAGAAATGATGGGGTGCCATAAGAGCCAATATTTATTAAATATATTTTGATTTTATCAATAATAACGTAATATGCCCAATTCCAGAGTGTAATTTTGTTTTATAAAAACTATTAATAAAAATGCATTTTTTTTTTAAATATTATGCATTCACTTAAAATGTATATTTTGAAAAACAAATACGGATAACTTGATCACGTATCCAAACGAAATTACACTACATAGTTCTTTCTTAAATATTTGTTTTTCCCGTAAAATATTCCTAATGTAAGATGTGAGCTATCATACATGTATAATAGTTATTCCGGTCTTAGACAGGGTATATAATGTCATATTCACGACTTAGGACGTATATTCCATTCGCCGTCGGCTCATGGAATATAAATCCTAAGCCGTGAATGTGACATTATATACCCTGTCTAAGACCGGAATAAAATATAATGTTCACCCGATTAACAATTGCTAAGTAATACATTGTGTAAAATCTTGAATGTACATATATTTAAATATTCATTATGCATGCTTAATTTACAAAGTGCATGCTAACAGAATGAATGAACAAATTCCACATATGAGAGTTAATAATCCTACTGCTGGATGCTAGTGAAATAGTGATAAATATTCATTATCTTCTTTATAAGTAAGTGTTTTGTGTGTGTCATTGTATTATATATATATTTTTAAGTTTTAAATACCAGAGTCAGACTTAACTGTATGTTCTCTATTTAAATCGATACATTAAGTCCTTACTCATCAATACATCTTTATGAAAGGTAATTTTTATGGAATTGTTCCTCCACATCCTCTTCAATTAGGTTTTCTTTCTCCATCACTTTGGTAATAGAATGTCGTTCTACAAAGTAACCAAGCAATTGTTAAAAAAAAATTAATAATAAAGTTATAGCAAAAGAAAAAACAACCAAACATACAGAAATATAGAAATTTTTTCCTTTTAAATATGTGAAGAACACCCATATGAAATGAAATAAGTTTGCATTCATATTGCATTTTTGTTAGCTTTGCAATATTTTAGTTCACTATGCAAGTACATACAAATATATGCACATTGTCAAAAAAAATAACAAGTTTGAGAAACAGGAAGCAATTCTCTGCAGCCCTCATTTTGTCTATTTAAAGGGTCAACAATGGCGACATAATTTGTGTATTGGCGACTTTATCTATCAGGGTTTGGCGACCCTAAATCCTAACAAATTTGTCTCTGTGTTTCGAACTAGTTTTGAATTATATTCAACTGTCATCTCAGTGTTTGTAAGCAATCATATTTTATGACAATTTCAAGCATTCACTGCATGATACCGATTGTGTATTTCACTACAATTTACAAAGAATTTATGGTATGGTATAACTACTTTGAAGGAATTCTTCAAAACAAAATGGAACTTACATGAAACTCCAAGGTTAACTATTGATGTTAATTAGATTCAGGAGTCTGAGAAACCACTGACATCCATGTGGAGTCAACTTGAGAGGTCTGATAAAAGCACATCTCTGACTCCTCAGGTTTTTAGGATGACATTTTCAATATTTACCATATCTTGGACTCCTCAATTTGACTGAATCCATTATTTCCTAAGAAGAGGAATAGTTACTTTTCTTATTCTCACTGGCCAACATCTGACCAATAGGAAGACTCATACAACATTGAATAATTGAATTTGTTATGAGGTACTTCTGTTGAGATTATTTCTTTCTTAAGATCTTCATTTTCTTTAACATTCATGTAATCCTTAGATTTAAGTTTTGTTAGCTTCTTTTCTAATTGATCTCATTCATCTTTTTTTATTTTTGACCATTTCTTACAATATGCAATTGTACACTCTCTAATTTCAATTTTAAAAAGGTCCCATAGGGTTTTTATATTTATATTTTTTTTTTATTTGCTTTGAAATTTTGTATAACTTTGTTTACCAAATCAACATATTCAGTTTCGTCCAATATACTAGTATTTATTTTAAAGTATCCTTTGCCTTTACTGTGTTGAATATAATTTATTTTTAAAGGGAAACTTCGCGAAAAAATGAAAATTTGATATGTTATTCTTCAAATAAAAAGAAATATAACTGCCTTTTGATGTTTTATTGTATTCTTTACCGTTAGGCTTCAAGAATGGATTAAAGGTGGAAAAAATTTTGTGTATGGGGGCCGCCATATTGACAGTATTTTATCACGTGACTGCGTTTGTGACGTGATAAATGTAATTATCCAGTAAATATGATAAATAATCCAGTTTAAAAACATGTTTTTCTGCCTTAGCTCTTTGAAGAATATACAAACTGTGGCGATGACTAATGACCGGCTGAGAATATAAGATTACCAAATACGTCTTAATGTTTTAATTATCTTTGTTTTAATAAAATTATTTTTAGACACAAATTTTAACCTGTCTTTATTTAACTCAGATATAATTCACCTAAATAATAATTGTAATAAAAGATATATGATTATTTTTATATATAAAATAAAATTCCGTTGATAATTTTGCACGTCTTGAAACGACAGTTGTACCTGGACGTGAAAATGTTACAGGTAATGTTACTCGTTTATGAAGGGTAATTAACAAAATTAGCAGGTAAACAAACAGGATGTTTATTGCAATGACTAGATTATTTGAAGCCAACTTTGAAGTATGAATATTCTGACTTTTTCAAAAGCTAACCAGATTAAAGGTTAATCATGTAATTCGAAATTAGAAAGGCACACCCCCTCCTGCCAAGGACAGGTATGATTTGAATACACCGAAGTGTCAGAACAAAGGATGTATATAAGATTTCGAATACCTTTAGATGCCAAGTCAGAGGAAACGTAAAACTTACAGGTTAACTCAAATATACACAACATGTAAAAGTTAGGAAACTGTGTTACGCACACGCACAATAAATGTTACCAGTAATAATAATTATAATAATAACAGTAATAATAATTATAAATGTACTAAACGTGAAGTGAAATTTTGATGCGCGAAAACCAGAGTATTTAAAAATATTTCATTTAATAATGACTGTTATTTCTTAAATAGTCAACTTCGCAAATATTTTGTATAAAAAAGTTTCGTTCAATAAGTTGCTTAATCTGATTAAGTTGAAAATAATAATCACGAATAATTTTCAATTTAATGAATATTTATGGACTTTTTTCCTATCAAAACTGTGACTTTCTTTCCGTTTACCGTTGTTGCTGCTGTGGAATTAGTCTTAAGTAGAAGTCTTTAAATGGTTAACTACTTTTTATTTGTTTGTTTGTTTGAATGGTGTTTTAACGCCACTTTCAGCAATTTTTCAGCTATTTCATGGCGTCCAGTTTTTATTGGGGGAGGAAGCCGGAGTACCCGGAGAGAACCCCCGACCTGCGGTAGGAAAACTGGCAATCCTTGTCAATTAAGAAACTACTTTTTACACAAGTCGTTTTTTTTTTTGCTTATATATAGATCAGAAATACAAAACATAATCTTTCCACAACCTTGTCTTATAGTACAGCCTTCTCTTATTGACCGTTTCGCGTTATTATCATACGACGACTTTTAAGGTACTTGGATGTCTAGTATCGCCATCTAGTGACGAGATGGTGACAAGATGGCGGACCTCCATTAGTGCATTTTTTACACGGTAAATTCCATGCAGAAACTTAACCACTGAAAATATAATAAAACATCAAGAGGCAAATGTGTTTCTTTTTAGTTGAAGAATAACATATCAAATTTTCATTTTTTCGCGAAGTTTCCCTTTAATGAAATTGCTTGAAGGTCAGTATATTATATCATGGCTGGCCTAATATCTGTAGTTAATATTCTAGGTCTTAAATCTTCATTTACAAGAAAAAAGTCTATTATGCTTGCACTATTGAAGTTATTTTTTCTTCTCCATGTAAATTGCAGTGTTTTAGGATTTAAAACTCTCCAGATGTCAATAAGTTTTTTTAACAATGTTTTTAGGCTACTACATACAGTCGAACCTCGTTGTCTCGAACTTGGTTGACTGGATACCTCGGTTATGTCGATATAATTTTTAAGTCCCGGCATTTTTCCCATATCAACAATGCATTTCTTCCTCGGATGTGTCGATCTCGGTTGTTTCGATATTTCGCTTAACTCGATGGATTTTTGCAGTCCGGACAATATTAATTAGTGTAATTTTAACCTCGTTGTCTCGAAGTTAATTTTTCTCTCGATATCGATGTCAAAACTAACAATTTCATTTGTATTTTGTATTGTTACTTCATACGCATCTGTTTATTTTAAACACCTGTCATAGAGCAAACACGATTTTTGATTGGCAATTACAATTTGAATAGGCAATTTAATAAAACGAACTGGTAATCCAAGCGCAGGACATGCATTATTAAGGTTAATTGATGATCCGCTAATTACTGTCCGAATTATTTTGTCATATTTAATTAAAAATGATACTTATTGAAAATTACTTTTGATCTGATCAATGATGTATGTGGTCGAGTTTTGTTTCAATAAAGACATTCTGTTATTTTTGTTGACTTGTGTGTTGTCAATTACGTAAAAAACAATTTGTATTTTTTCATTAGTTCTATCGAACTGTAAGTTGATAAGTGTTTTCTTGGTATGTATTTCCATAATTTCGTAATAAAGTTTATAAAATATGATTACACTATTTATTAATTATTGTCGATTTATGTTAATGGCCAAAATACTTCATATATCGCACGCTACAAATACAGTGACAAATCAAGCGATGCTGAAGTTTGAAACCAATGTACATGAAATAACTACCGTTAGATTTTTAAAAAAATCACATAATGAAAATGACGTCACAACCTAAACTCGGTTGACTCGAACTTCGGATAACTCAATGACGATAACTCGATATATTTTTTACGGTCCCGCAATCTTCGACTTATCGAGGTTTGACTGTATAGTTTTTTTTATTAATATTTTTACCATTTGATAGTTTTCTGTCTAGGTTCTGTTTCGTTAAAGTCTACCCCAATTATAATCACTCCCATGCAATTTTTCTCAATATTTTCTAGTGTTTTTTTAAAAAAGACATTTCTTTCTTTTTCTGTATTTGGTGCATAGATGTTTACTAATGTAAATATGTTATTTTCAATTTCGACATTAATAATTAAAAGCCTACCATCTTATATCTTCGAAAAGGTCAATAATATTATAATCCAACTCTTTTTTTAATGCAATTGAGATACCCCGGGTTAATGTTTTGTTCCATGACTATGATATATATTACCCTTAAAATCAATTTTTAAATCTCTTTCCTCTTGCTGTGTTAAATGGGTCTCTTGTATAAACAGAATGTCACATTTTTGTTGGTTTTTCCAGTACCACAATCGTTGTTGTTTTTCTTTTTGACCCAACCCTTGACAATTTAAAGAACAAATATGCAAACTTTTGACCATTTTACATGTTTGTCATAAATATACCTATTGTTTACATTTTTATCCATTTCAGGTATTTACCGCTTTCTAAAACTAGCATCAATAACATGAGAATGGACCAATCAACAATAATGATGTGTTGACCTTCATTCGGAGGATTTCTCAAGGACATTTTACTTGGAAACTTCGCTAATTCATTTTTGTGGCTTGTATACTTATACAATAGTTGCTTATATAGCTGGCATTGTCATGATATCTTGACTGCACAAGGGACAGTGGTATTGCATGAAACATTGATAATGCCCCAGCCAAAGGCGAGGGTATTATCGATGTTTAAGGCAATACCACTGTCCCGAGTGCTGTCAAGTATCATGACAATGCCAGCTATATAAGCAACTATTATATTTATTTTATTGAAGAATTAAGAAACCAAGTGTTTAAGACTGTATTATGTGTTTGTAGCGGCTTGCTGTATGATTTTAATGTTTGGCCTCATGATATATCATTGTCATTTTTAGGCAATACACAGTTAGTTTTCTAAACTTTATGACATTTTTTTTTCCTCATTTGGGTTGTACATATATTTTTTTATAAATTAAAAATAAACAGTTTTATGTTGATTGTTACTTGAGAGGGCATTACCACGACGTGATAACGCCCACGGGCGTTATCACAACGTGATAATGCCCTCACATCAAATTACTGCAAATTAATTAATACCAGCTGACCTTGTATTATCCAATTAAAACAAACACAATTTTACTGATATGAAATAACTTGTTATAGTCAATTTTAGATCATTAACATGTGTGCAATAATAACTTATAATCTGGATTTTTTTCATCGCAATGATTAAGTTTGGAATTTTTGACTTCCGCAACGTTCAGTGTTATTGGAGTACTGGTAACCTCGATAAAAATAGACTGAGATTTGCTTACATATTTATGTACATGGAATTTCTCAACAACAATAATTAGAAAGTGAACGATTCCTCATGGGCAAGTTTATTAAAGTCTGTAAGAGTTATCTGAACAAGTTCAGTTCCTACGCAGTATAGTTTCCCAAAGAGTGACCTACATTTACCATCGGAAATTCGGATTTGTAAATAAACGTGACATCGTCAAACAATGTTAAGTGGAGTAACAATGTACAATATATCTTGTACGGTTTTAGTTTGAAACAAGGATGTTTTGTCATGTACATGAATCTAAGAATAAATACCACGTAAACTTCAATGTTGGATAACAAATGATAAGCAATTACAATGTAATACTCTACAATATAGATATTGCTACATAAATACATTATATATCTACACCTTTTGTTGTTTCCTTTACATATTTTTGAGTTCATATTTGTTTTCGTAGGGTATATATATGTAATCATATATTACATCATACACACTGCTATACCATAATTTTTTTTAGGATTGTCATATATAGGTAAAAGGAAACAATATTTACAATTGTAAAAATATACAAAAAACATAGAAATTGATTTAACATTTTTTGCTTGGTTTTATATACTTGTTTAAAAAATAAAAGTTTGAAAGTTGTACTAAGCATTGGTTAAGGTACTATATACATAATACATGTATAATATTTTATTAACAGTGCTATCGTTTGTGTTTTGACTTATTAATTGCTTTTTCTCTCTTTTGTAGCTTGTCAACCGGGGTCGTTGCGTGTCTCTTACCATTTTTTTGTTGTGGGGTCTCTGCATTGTTGAGGTACTGGTCCATTGGACCTTTATTTTGTTTAGTTTCATCGTTTTTATTTGTCTTTTTCTTTTCAGTTTTGTTAGTTGTTTTATTTTCCACACATACACCAGACTGGGTGAATATAAAATTTTAATCTACTTACATGATTAGCACAGCACAGCGAGGTCTGTTCAATCTTCATCGCAAGGTCCAAATCTCACTTTGGAAATTTGTCAAAATTTAACAATTACAAATATTTGCTTTAACAACAAAATAAAAGTAGTAACATCAATGTATATTTATACTAGTGAAAAAAATGTACAAAAGTCCTCAGAGTAATTTCAAATGTCAAAAGTGAGACATAAATACTGATTTTTTGTAAAACAGAGATCAATTGTTGTTTGATATCTGTTAGTGCAGATTTTTTGTTGTAATAATATTTAATGTTTTTCTAGTTGTCCTTTGTATTGCTGAATGTGTATGCAAGAATCCAAAGTATGATGTGACGCGTAAGTGTGATGATCACTCTACAGTGAGTTAGTTGACAACAAAATGTGATAGTTTACAACCAAGTGTGATGTCCTATGCCCTAAACTGCAAGGTTATAGTCAGGCTTAAGTGTGACAGTGCACCAGTACCACAGGATAAAGCGTAATGGCGTAATTTTCCAGTTTTTGGTTATAGAAATAACAATGTTTTTTTTCTGTTTAGAAACTTTTTTAAACTACATATATGTTGAAACTATAAGTCTTTCTTTTTTGTCCATGATGGTTTAATAAATGTTTATATTGTGTCAAAAAATTATTCCTGTAAACAAATTAACTAGAGGCTCTATAGAGCCTGTATCGCGCACATGAATTACAAAAAAACTTTGAATTTCCAATCAGCAGCTATTTGGCGGACAGTTTCTGAGAAGAAGCAGTTTTTATGTTTTTTTCATAGGTTAGTAGGTTAAGTCATGTTCCATGGTGGCAGCAATCTTGTATTTTGGATCAAAACAAAAAACTCAAAATTGGTAGAGGACCATACAATATCACATATCTTTCTGCAAAGCAGTTTGTGAGAAAACAAATTTTAAAATTTCAGCCAATCAGAACACATCTGCCATTCTGGCAGCCATTTTGAATTTCCTATCGGCTTGAAAAATTTAAAATAATAAGATTACTATCTAAGATTCACCTCTGCATTATTTGGTTTAATTGTGAGGAACAGTTTCAGGGAAGAAGCTGTTTGAATAGTTTTCCCATAGGGTCCTATGTTAAGCTGTGTTCCACGGTGGTGGCCATCTTGAATTTTGGATCACCACAAAGA
This sequence comes from Limnoperna fortunei, assembly GCA_944474755.1. Taxonomy (NCBI): domain Eukaryota; kingdom Metazoa; phylum Mollusca; class Bivalvia; order Mytilida; family Modiolidae; genus Limnoperna; species Limnoperna fortunei. Next base: position 112,231,696 of record OX104112.1, on the reverse strand, counting down.
ATTCAAACATTGTAGAGGACCATCTAAGGTACATTAATGCAATATTTCAAATCAATCTGCCATGCACTTTGTAAAGATAAGATTTTTGAAATTTCAGCCAATCAGAACCCATTAGTGGCCCTGGAAGCTATGTTTAATTTGCAATTGGATCGAAAAACTCAAAATAATA